>JAJJWX010005115.1:0-600000 GCA_023529315.1 Papaver bracteatum
ATATATACAAAGGCAATTAGGATTAGTGGATCGATATTTTCTTCTGATTTAGCACTGCCTTTATATTTCCATTTACATTGAGCAAAAAGTTTCTAATTGTGAAGGCATAGCATGCTTAATTTTATTCTTATTGTTTTTGTCTCAACGTAGTAGAACCGTTGTGTAATATCTCCTGTCATTTCGATAGAAATATGATTCTTGTGCTCCACTATTTCGGTTTGAAGTAGCAGTCTCATACGAATAGAGCAAGCAGTTACTCAATTAGATAAAATATAAAATGTTGTTCTAAAGTTTCCCTCTGTTATTTTAATTGCAGTGTATGGATGGATAAGTGGAGAAATCCGGAAACTCGCTAAACAAGTAGGTAATAAACAATTATGGGCATCCTCCCCCGGGTTGAATTTATAAGGGCTTTTTCACTTTGGACCTATATATTGTAGAGTTATAACCACCACGCGTCTCAAAAATGTTCAATATGGCAACGCCATGCCGAGTCTAGGGGTGAGCAAAAACACCCACACAAATTTAAGGGGGTGGCTATCCAATCCGCTTTTCGGCGGATTGGGAATAGATCAATTTTTGAAACTGTCTTTTTTACGAGCTAAACACGGATGACGTTAGACTCCTAATCCGGGGAGGAGTTTTGGTGTTATAAATATGAAAGATAAGCTAAAACGCGAGCAAGTACTTACAAATAGAAGTCAGAGAAATAACCAGGAACAAAATGAGAAAGACGAACAAAGTTGAGAATACTATGGACTCGGTATGCATGATCATTAAACAGCAATAATGTTAGTCTTTTATAACTATGTTTTGAAAGAACACATAATTGGGGATATGAATTACTTCCCCCAACCCATGCTATGTGTTAAGGGGGATATGGAAAAAAAAAGAAAAGTGTTAACGGGTTATTTTTTGTTATGAAAATACTAAAATACTCTTCCAACAAAATAAAAATCAAAAACTTAAAATCAAAAAACAAAATCATATCCCCCATTTCCATCTCCACTTCTTATTAATCTTATTTAGGGGTAGAGCTTTGAAACCCAAATATTCTCCATTCCCTTTCAAATTCTAAACTCTCCCCACTATATCAAATTCTCTTCTTCTCACTTTGGAAACGATTTTTTTTTTTATTCGGAAGTGATGAAGATCATGCTGAAAGTGATGATGACCATGACGGAATTGATGAAGACCACGCCGGTACCATGTTCCGGTATATGGTCTTCATCAATTCTGGCATGGTCTTCATCACTTCCGTTTTGAATTTTTTCTGATATTAATCAATCCAATGTCGGCATGGTCAGTTGATATGAAGACCATGCCGGTATTGTTTTCCGGCATAGAAAATAAATCTATCCTGGAAAACAATATCGGCATGGTCTTCATATCAACTGACTATGCCGGCATTAGACTGATTAAAACCAGAAAAAATTCAAAATGGAAGTGATGAAGACCATGCCGGAATTGATGAAGACCATATGCCGGAACATGATACCGGCATGTTCGAGAATTTGTTATCAATGCCGGTAGTCAAGTGAAAAAAAAAGTCAACATTCTGGATACTTTTCATCATGTTCCGGCATAGAAATTTAAGCAAAATACTATGCCGGAATAGGTATCGGCATGCTCGAAAACTAGATTACCATGCCGGTACCTGTTCAAAACCAGAAAAACAAATCAACATTCTTAAGATCAAAACCAGAAAAAAATCGTAACGAGAGAGATACCCAATTTATGAACATTTCCAACAATTGCCGGCATGAGGTTTTGGTTGAATACCATGACGGCATCAAGCTTTTTCAGCTGCAACAATGGTGGATTCAAAGAAAAAAAAAATCAAATTTTCAACCTCTTATTAGCATCAATTCTCTCATCACAATCATCTTCCATTTTCAAAAAAAAAAAAAAATTCCTCTCAAATATGTTTTTCCCTCCTTCTACTCTCACCCAAACACAAATAAAAATACACACTAATCTATCCCCAAATACTTAAGATTTTTACTAATTATTATTAACCACTAAACCTAATTAGTGAGGGGTAGATTAGGAATTAAAAAAATAATTATATAAGGGGTGACCCAGAATTGCTATTGGGACTCCTATTTTGTCTTGTAGCTATATCCCCAATTAGTTTCTATATCCCCCAATTGCGCGTTCTTTTGAAACCCCCAATCCACTCGCATCTAAAATGATTCTCCTTAAGAGCAATTAAAAATATATTTTTGGTTTTTCTTAATTTTTAATCACGTGACTTTTCTTTATTTTTTGTAACCGTTTTGAACAAGATTTTATTTTTTTTCTTCCAAACTTACAACCTATTTTCTAAAAAAGCTATAGTATTTTAAAATTAAAAGTAACTAAAAATATTAAAAGCTCATAAATATAACTTTAAATGTTATGAAATTTAAGAAAATATTATTAACCTTTTGTAAACTAATAAATTAAAATTTTAGCCATCTTTTCCCCTTTATCATGATTTTTTGTTAAGGGGCTTTGAGAAAAAATTAATGCACTTCTTAATTTTAAATACAATCTTGTGATATTGCGAGAATTTGTAAAGAAAATGAGAAATAGATAAGAGAAAAAGTGTTTTTGTTCATAAGATATCCATGTTGTACTATATATGAGTGTAAAGTTGGGACACATATGCTACACCTCCACAAAAGGGGAATGGACAGTCTATGGAACCTCTCTACCATTGGTGTAGGATCGAGCAAGAGAGAGGAGAGCACAACGCAGAAGCATAAAACGATTACATTGATAATCAAATTCGGTGTACAATTTTTATGGCTCATAGCCTACTTATAGTCTCACAAACTTGACGATCACTCAAAACACTTTCCTAATAAAATCAAAGTCTAAATAAAGCACACTTCTAGAAACACAAAGAAATTCTAAACATAGTAAAACTCTAAAATCGGCAACTGACACAACTTGCTTCTCAAGTTAACTCGACGTCCAATTATGACACGCTGTGTCAACTTCTCTTGTTGATCCAAACTGTCTGCGTTAACTGCAGTAGTTGATCCTAACTCTTCTTCATATTGCATCAACAATACTTGTTGATCCACTAACCAAATCACCATATATTGGTTTAACTTCCAACATCCTCAATTAAACCAAGATATCATTCAACAAGAATTCCGTAACCCTCTTCTACTCCTCAACTCCTTCCATTAATCGATCTTAGCACATCCTTGTCTTTTCTCATTTTCAATTCCTCTTCTTCCATCGATAAACGTCAACATACAACACTATTAAATTTACTAATAGTGGTAGTATCATGTTCTTATATTTTCTCATCTTCAAAGATACCACCAACAAACCCTTACTTCTTGATACTCAATTATAGCTTATCCCAATTTCGTAATCCCACCGGAATTCCGTCAATCAACAAACTCAATTCAAAGATGCAGTACCAAATGCAACTTAGCTAACAAACCAATCTTCTTCTTTTGCTTAACAGTAATCATCAAATACTTACTTCGTACTTCTATCATACCATAGCAACCATCACAAGCTTCTTTTCTTCATCATCTTCAGCGGAACACCATCCTTAACAAGCTAGAAACACTATTGTTGTGCTCTATTCAAATTGCTAACCAAACACGAAACCAAATTTCGTAACTCATCACCGAGCATTGTAGATCATCCTCATCTCTTGTTTACCTACTTTACTCGCAGGATTTCCACTCATCTCTTGTTTACCTACTTCACTCGAAGGATTTCCATACAAACTACTTCACTCACAACTTGTAACCTACTTTACAGGAAGGATTTCCACACTCTTCAAATTCCACACTGGAATTGCTTCATTTCTCTATTCAAATCCCCATACTGGGATTGCTTCACTTCAACTTATAGATTTCACTCGCCTACTTCTTGTTGTCTTCTCACACATCACCCTTGGTGATTGTTTCTTCCTTTCTTCATACTTCTTTGTTTTTTAAAGATTCTCTCACAATCTTTCTCTTGTTACGCTTCTGCCACAAGCTATAACCTTTCTTTACAAAATCTTCCACAATTTGTAGGATTTCCAAGTTTCTTCCACAAACTTTTCAACCACACTTCACTTCTTCCAACATGTTTGAGCTTAAACTCAAACATGATATCTTCCTCCCTTAAGATCAAACATCATCAACATCCTTTGTCACTCTAAGTTTCTGAATTCGATCAACTTAATCAAACCGTACCAGTCCTTTTTGACAGCAATACCTTTGATCCTCCATCAAACAGTACCAATCCTCCTGACTGCAATCCTCCATCCTCATTGATTTCGAATTCATGGATTAACCCTTTGAATCAACCACTCACCCAAAGCTTCTTCACCTTATAAAATCAACCAATGCTCTGCCATATCAACCCTTACTACCTCAACCATTATCAGATCTGCCAGAAAACTATCACACTTCTTTTGTTATAACACTTTGGTTATTATCGCTAACTAGGACACTTTATTCTATTACGCTTCTATACAATTCTTCAGTAACAAATCTGTTGATAACTGTGAGATCATTCTGTCACACTTGTCCGATATTCCAGTTTCTGTCACACATCTATCATAAACTGTGATGTATTCCCCATCACTAACCAAACAAACACGTTCTCTATTTTTTTTTAAATTGAAGCAAATCTCGCCTCCACAGAACAAAGTTATCAGAAACTACCTTCTAACCACTATCTAAAACACCGACTACCATAGACCAACATCATGTCCTCAGCTCTGTTTTTCTTCATCACAAAATGCACCCAAATTTCCTTTTTTGTTCTTTAATCTAGATAGACTCACTACGGGAAAAATCATCATTTACAACACTATATTAGCGTTGTAGTAACCCTACTACAACGCTTTTCTGTGTATTGTGTAGGTGGGGTATTGTAGAAAGTCCAAGCTTTTCTACAATACTTGACTAAGTGTTGTAAACGGTGATGTGATTCATAGTTCGACAATATTTTGCCAAAGTTGTGATTCCCTTTCGATTTTTTTATAAAGCCTAACATAACCCTTGCTTGTTGTTGCAGGAACATCTTTGACAACAAAAGTGTTGTATCGTGGAACTATCTTGTACAACAGATAGTTATGTTGTAATAAATTATTTCACAATATCGAGCCTCTGTTGTTGAAAAATGGAAGACAACATCTATTAGTATTGTGAATACAATTTTCACTACACTTCGTAGAGTTGTGCAACTGTACTAAACAACTCCTACTTATATTGCAAGAAATATGTTTACAATGACTATACTGAGTAGTAAATTTTGTTAACACAACACTTATTAGTATTGTGATTATTACAGTCACTACAGTTGGTTGGAATTGTAAAACCATCATGATACAACTATACTATGTGTAGTAAAAAAAATTGAACACCACTGTTATTAGTATTGTAGGACTATCATGGACAACACAAGTAAGGTATTTTAGAAACATATAAAACAACTGTTATTATTATTGTTAATAAAATTTGCACGACACTTGTATGAGTTGTCGAACTATCTTGGACAACACATAGTTATATTGTAAAGATGTTATTTCACAATATCTTGGTTGGGTAGTGGAAAATCTCTAACACAACACTCTATGTGAATAAGTGTCTAACATATACATTTCACTTTTGCACCTTGTTTGTGTTGTGAAATGTGAGGAAACAACTAGATTAAATCAAAACATAAATAGGCTCAAGTTGAAAGATTCATTGAAATTAAACTAAACCAGTGTAATCCAAAGATTCATTCACATACCCTTGTGATATACACAAAAACATTCAAAAAGTGGCAGTGATGAACTGATGATGTTTGTGCCCAAAAGTTAAGTCTCCAAAAAGATGAAAGATGATTTAAGAAGTCTCTTTTGGTAGGAAATTCTATCCTTGGGCCATGTGATAAAATTTGAAACAAATTTGACCAACATATTTGACTTCTTCAGATCGCCTTGTATACATGAGCATCCTCCACATAAGCAACCTTCACACATACAGTGTAGGCTCCAAGACCTATTGGCATTCCATGTATCTCCTTGCTTGGATCTGTTTCAGCAATTTCAGCCTCCGCAACCACCTCGCCCTCCTTGTACCAAACTGTAAGCTTGCAAGCTTGGAATCTCTTTGGCACTTGGACCTCATTTGGTCTCGCCTGACAGGACTTGAGTTGTATGAGTTGAGTTTCTTTCATTGCAGAGAAAAATCCTGCTAGTGCTAGCCTCCTGGTTGTTGCTGGCTTTTGGAGTTGATCTGCGAGAGGGTGAGACTCCATTGAGACACATCTTGAGTTCCTTTCTATATTAAGAGAAGATTGGAAGTATGAGGTTCACAATCAAGTTTGAAATCATCAAGAAAATGAGAACTAATAACAAGTTAAGTTCTCACCTCTAACTGCACCAGCCGATCATTCATTGCTCTACAGGTTTCTGACACTCTGTAATCATCAATTTATAGTGGGATTGGCGCAGCAACCTTTTTACGTGTCGCTCCAAAACCAATTCCTTTAGCTCTCCTGTAGTTTTGTCCTCGCCTAAAGGCCTTTGCAAGAATATCATCATCACGGATGATCCAACATCAACACCATGCTCGCTTCAGCTTTTTCAAGTTTCTCTGTTTAAGTGTGTAAAACATCATATATTTTCACATTTTGAAGCACACACATTAACCACACAAAGGAAAAGGAGAAGATTTATTACAAAAAGCTTGTACAACACCCGGTTGGAATTTTTCCTTTCGTTGTCTATGACCACGTTTCCATAAACTGGCTGCATCAATCTCCTTGGTTGTGTTTAGTTCTTTTTGCTGCCAAATAAATGTATCAATACATAAAAATCATCAACAATAGCATAACAACATGGTATTAAAGTCATGATACATGCTAAGAAAAAGCTTGGAAGATTTCTAAGATATAACTATGTAGAGAACTTCTCATCTTCCATGAAAATCAACAGTTAACACATAAACAAAACAAAACACTGCATAAAAGAGAAGTATAGAAAATGATCAGCTATAGCTGATACAGTTAAGCCATCATTTGGGCAATCAAAACAATCACCTCATTCTCTATAATGCTTATAACCAATGAAGGAAAACAATAACAAAGAAACAAGAAGAGATTCATTCAGAAATTATATCTCCAAGGTGCTAAATCAAATGAATATTTAAGTATTGATATCACATGGCGGCAACCAATGACAATATTACAAATATCTTCATGTAAGAGCACAAGCCAACCAAATTCTGTGACTCATGGAATTTCACATATTACAGCTATGTCAAATTATGTATGCTAGTCTATACCACAGTCGTGATCTGAATTATGAAATGATCCATCATAAACAACCTTACAATCCACAACCCGTTAAAGGCCAGAGATCAACCTATAAGAAATAAGATAAGCATCTAAATGTTTGTAATTGCATAAATAATGTCACAATAACCAAACAACCAAGCAATTATATTTTTAAGTCAATAGGTTTCACGTGGTGAACATACCAAGGCCTCCTCCAATCGCGAATCCTTGTCGACTTATGGTATGCGGGGTGGTGTGTTTTGAACGTTTTTCTTGCATTATTATTCTTTTGACACGAAAAGAAAAATAGAGACATCATTTGATAGACTTTAAAGTTTTGAATACAAATATACAATCATTCGTTATAATTAAAAACTTACTCTGAAATGGAGAGGTTACATGTTTAACAAATTCTTCCACTCCCTAACTGTCATTGTCTTCGGCATTAGCTTTTCCAAATTGTTTCTCTCTTTCTTCCCCTTGGAGCCGATCAAAAGCATCGAGAACCAAACCAGCTTTTTCTTGACCTTGCTTCTAAGATAAGCTCCCATTTTGCTGAAATAGTAATCTTTGTAACACTCAGGCACAATGAATCGGTTCTACAAACAAAAGTAAATAAATTGTATTAGAATACGCTATGAATTAAATAATTATGGACTTAACGAAAAGAGATAAATAGCTATGAATTACAGATTACCATTACTATCTTCCATATGTTTTCTTTGGCTTGAATAGGACAAGCCTCCAATCTGTGAAAGTTAACTAAGTTTCCGAACAAGCACCCCTAGCACACTGGCCAGTTGAGATGGATCGCCAATTGGTTGTTCATTAGTGTTGAAGGAAACTGGTCTCTTCGGCTCAAGAGAATCTAACTTCAATGCGTGCATCTGGGTTGGGCCACGTGGAACATACTTTCTTTGCTTTGCTTCTTTTCCTTCTTCACTTTCCTCATTATCAGATCTGTTACCATTCTCCAAATCCTTATCCACATCATTTGGATTTTCCTCTTCTTCTACCTGTTCCTCTTCCTCTCTCTTCCTCTTCCTCTCTCTCTTCCTCTCCCTCTTCATCTTCCTCTTCCTCTTCCTCTTCCTCTTGCAAATCTGCAAGCGAGTCATTTGGATCCCTCAGCAGAACATTCGAACATGGGCCCTGTCTTGCCTGTGTCCATTTTCGATTTACTTTCTTTTGAGTGACTTGAGAATTTCCAGTATCTCCTTTAGAGCGATTAGAATGAGACTCTGTGGTTGATGACTTTGTAGGTGGAGCACTTTCCAGATTGGTTTAACACCTTCCTCTTCTGTGTTGCTTGTATCTTTGTAGCTGGTGATGAGAGAGTATCCAATTCGGGTTGTCGACGCTTTAGAGTTGTTGCAGCATCATGTTCTGGTAACTTCTTATACCTTGAGAAGTTCGCCTTTACAGTGGTGAAGGCAATGGTTCTGGATGAGTTGTTGACGACAGTTTAGCACTTTGAGTCTGTTGCCGACGCTTTGGAGTCGCTGTTTCAATTCAGTTGGAGAAATTGCAGCAGTTGGTTCAGAACATGCTTTGTCCTTGGTGATCTCCTTACTTGCCTTATATTAGAAGATGGTTCGGCATTATTAGATTGGGACTTGTTACTCTTCAGGGATGCTTCATCAGTCTTCTCTTTGTTTTTCATCTGCAACAACCGTAACTTAGTTAAAATGAGAAGCTATATGGAAATTTGTTTACACTGCAATTATGATGACAAGTGTTAACCTTTATTGCAGCTGCTTGACGGCTTCTTCTGCACTGCCTCCTTGCTAGTCTTCATTATTGGCATTATGCCTTACAAAAAAACAGAATTCAATTATCAATGTGGCTCAGAAGCTAACACAAAACCATCATTTCATATCACATCAATACAGAACATATTGACAAACTAACAAATCAAATCCTTAACAATAAATCAAAATCATTTCATACACACAATTTGAGTTGACACAATCTAGCAAGGAAAGAACATGAGTTGATAATTAATGTGACACACTCAAGTTGATATTATTATCATTTCAAATACTTATCATCAACCAAAGAAATAAAATTGAGTTGATTTTTTGTACACTTATCATCAATCAAATAATGTTAACAAATTAGTTGATTTGCATAAATCTATTGATGAGAGAAAAAATCATCAAAAGACAAAAATTAAAGATTGAAATAAGCTAGAACTCAAACTTAATTTCTATATATCATGTTAAAGATGCTATAAACAACATATGAACCTAAAAAAAAGCTATGCAGAACATATTAAACATAGCAAACCTCAAGTATACAGAACATAAAGAACTCAAATCAAGTGTAACACAGGACAAAGAAAAAAAATGTCTCAAGTATACAGAACATACCAAACCTCATTCATCATAAACAACTAATACTATTAACAGAAAGTACTAGAACATGAGCTATAGGGACAATCATCATATCATTAATACCAAATACTAGAACATGAGTGACAGAGACCAAATCTTCAAAAAGACCAAAACTAGGATGAAAATCATCATCAAAATCAAAGACCAAAATTAAAGACCTAAAATTAAACAGGACCCAATTTAAATCTATCGTTGAAACAACAAAACTTAAGAAATGTTAAGACCTAAAATTTCTAACATGAAAAGAAAAAAACCCAAAATATTATATCCCTAAAAAGAAACCGGAAAAGAAATTACTCTTAAGATTTGATAGTATGAGAGATTCTTACCCCTTGGTGAGATCTGATTGAGTTCGAGAGATTAATCCTTTGGGTTTACTGAATAGATTGAGAGATTGCTTCTGATTTAGGGTTTTATTATTATGGGTTATCTTTTGAGGGATTTAGAGATCGAGATATTGCTTCCGAGTTAGGGTTTTCTGATTATGGGTTATAATTTGAGAGATTTAGAGATCGAGAGATTTCTTCAGAGTTGCAGGGTGAGAGATTTTTTTTTCTTCTTTTTTTTTGGTGAAGAGGGTTTTCGGTTTTTGGTGAGAGAGGGGTTTGTTTTAGTGATTTTGCGAAAATTTGGATGTCTTTCTAAATTTGAAGCGTCTCAGAAATTGGCTGAAAAATTAGGGGGAATAAACTCTCAGAGAAGACACGTTGCAGTGGAATACAAATTAATAATGTCTGTAAATTCCTCAATCGGACACGTGACCAAAATTAATGGCTTTGGGGCGGGAGAGAAACAAGTTTGTGATTGGAGAGAACAAAAGCATGGATTGAAAAAGAAACACAAACCAAAAGGCTTCCCACCGTTAGATTTTGGTTTTTTGCACCCTCACTTTGGTACGTTAGATATTGGTCTAAGCAAAAGCATACAGATTGACAAAGAAACACTTTAAGAGTTCTAATAAACCTTAAACGAACACGAATTCGTCAAGTCTCTCGTTGAAATCTATCATATTTGGGCATTCCGACTTCAATTATCACTGGAGTTAGACCTCAGTCTCTCGTTGGGATGAACTGGAGATGAAATCTATCGTATTTGGGCATTCCGACTTCAATTATCACTGGAGTTAGACCTCAGTCTCTCGTTGGGATGAACTGGAGATGAAATCTATCGTATTTGGGCATTCCGACATCAATTATCACTGGAGTTAGACCTGAGTCTCTCGTTGGGATGAACTGGAGACGAAATCTATCGTATTTGGGCATTCGACATCAATTATCACTGGAGTTAGACCTCAGTCTCTCGTTGGGATGAACCGAGCGAAATCTATCGTATTTGGGCATTCCGACTTCAATTATCATTTTAATCTTGAAAGAGTCAGACTTTAATTTGTAAGCATTTTTTTCATTTATAATTGGGATTTCCAAAATAATAATAATAATAATAATTAATGTTCCTTTCTTTAAATATAGATATATATACATATATTTCAATTTTTTTTTATCATTTTAATTAATTAATTTTTCTTTTCATAACATCAAAACCATCCATTTATTGATTCTTTAATCTTTTTAATCTACAACCGTCCATTGTGTTTTTTTTTCCTTATTAACAAAAGTCTCACTAATTCCTGCATATGGTAATCTATCTGGATGTACGTATAAAGGGAAGCCAGCTTGCCCTCTTTGCGGTGAAAATACACTGTCAAACTGGTTGCCATTTAGTCGTAAAACTGTGTACTTGAATCATAGGAGATTTCTTCGTCATAATCATCCTCTTCGAGAAAAAAGACCGGTTTAATGGAGAGGTTGAGAAAAAGGAAAAGCCACCTGTTATGTCTGGTCTTTGCGGCGCTTGAATGTCGAGTAGTATTGTGAATGACTTTGGGAAAGCGGAGAAGAACGAGGAGGAGATAAGGAAAAAGAAAGAGAAAAGAAGAAGAAAAAAGAGTAAGGGGCAGAGGATCCGGGCAACAGCTATTAATGTGCGTAATTCTAAGTGTGGGAAGCGGAAAAGGATGTTGTTACTGACGCGGCTACTTCGGGTGCACCTGATGATGAAACTGAGCTTCGGGTGTTTAACAAACGGTCGATATTCTTCGACTTAGCTTACTGGAAGGTCAGTTCTATAAATTCAAATTTACTTGGTAATATTTTGCTTATCTTCAAAATTACTTGTTTATGTTGTCAACTTCATAGAGTTACTAATGTTAGGATTTTTTCCATCTTCCTAGGATTTATTACTACGACACAATATTGATGTTATGCATACAGAAAAAAAATGTTTGCGAGAGTATCATTGGTACTGTGTTGAATATAAATTCCAAAACAAAAGACGGTCTAAAATCCCGCAATGATCTGAAGAGTATGGGAATAAGACCAGAATTGCATCCAACAGAGATAAATGGCAGAACGATCCTTCCACCAGCAGCATATTGCTTAAATGACAAGGAAAAGGCTATATTTTATAATAGGATGAGAAATTTGAAGGTTCCATATGGGTATAGTTCTGATCTTAGAAAGCATTTCTCGAAAGATGGTTGCTTAGGTGTTCTTAAGTCTCATGATTACCATGTTCTTATGCAACAAATATTACCCGTTGCTTTGCAAGGACTTTTACCTGTAGGGCCAAGGGAGGCAATTTTCAGGTTATGTTCTTATTTTCACGAAATATGCCAAAGGCAGTTGATCTCCGAGATTAGTAGAACTTGAAGTAGAAGTTGCGAGACTTTGTGTATGTTGGAGAGGTACTTCCCTCCGTCATTTTTTGATATAATGGTGCACTTGACAATTCACCTAGCTCGAGAAGTACGATTATGTGGACTGTACAATATCGTTGGATGTATCCATTTGAAAGGTATGCCAATTTATTTCATATTAATTCTCGTTATTTTGTTTCTTGTAGAAAGTTATGCCCTTTGAAGCTTAGAGATACTAATATTTATTTCATTGGTAACTGTTTTATACGCGATTATCCTAGGTATATGAAGATATTCAAAGAATATGTAAAGAATTATGCACAACCCGAAGCTTGTATAGCCGTAGTGTTATCTTGGAATGGAGTGTTAGGTATTTTGATATTCGTAAGGCCCAAGCAGCTGAAACAGGATCAGTAAAGCAAAGGCATAACGAAAACATTCAAAATGGTTCCACACCGGCAATACGTCCTCTTTCTAAAGGTGTCCAAGTGCGTATGGATAGTGAGAAGTTAAAGATAGCTCACGATATGTGCTTTTTAACACACCTGAAATTGACCCATATATGACGTAAGTATGACATTCATGTTCATTAAAAATGGTGTGTCAGTTAATACTTCATTTTTTAATTTTACTTTTGTCATAGAATGCATATGGACGAGTTAAAGTCTGGTGTTGGGAGGGCAATTACCAGTGAAGACCAGCTCAACTCCATACAGTCTGACACATTTGCAGATTGGTTTCAACAAAAGGTACGTTTAGTCCACTCTTAGTCAGATTATGCAGTTCACTTGGACATTTTGTCAGAAAAATACTACAGAAAACGCAGTTTAGTATTCTTATGTCCTGAGATTATACATTTGTAGGTTAAGATGCAAATTGAACAAGGCATGTCAATATCAAACACGGTAGAATGGTTGTCATATGGGCCATTAGAAAACTGCATATCATATAAAGGTTTGCTAATCAATGGGTCTAGGTTTATTACGAAGGATGTTAAGAGAGTCACACAAAACAGTGGAGTTTCAATTGAATCAACAACCTTAGTAACGGACGGTCAGAAACAAGTGGTTTCTACGGTGTTTTAGAAGAAATTCTATTGTTGGACTACAATCATATGTTTCAAATTTCAATATTCAAATGTGATTGGGCTCACACCAGTTTTGGAGTGAAGGTAGATGATGGCTTTACATTAGTCAATTTAAAAACAAAGATAAGAACCAATACGGTAACGATCCATTCATTTTAGCAACACAAGCGCGACAAGTTTTCTATTCTCGAGAGTCAAATACATCTAACTGGTATGTGATGGTGAAACCACCACCTAGGGGTTTCCATGAATTAGAGGAATACAAATGAAAAGCATGACACAAATTGCCAACCATGGATACTTCAACTCTTGCTTTCCAAATGGATCACGAGTGCAGAGCTACTTAAGAGAAGATGGTGATTATATCATAGTGGTTCCGACAAAGAAGAAGAACAGAAAGAAGAAGAAAACAAAGTTCAAAAGCTAAGTCAAAGATAGTGTATTATTTTTACTATATTCAATTTTTATTGTCATAGTCGTTCTTGATGTATTTCCTTTACTAAAACTAGTATTGTTCTTGCAAAATAGACAGTTAACAACTCCATTTGGGTGCTTAATGTATAAAATGCTAGCTTTGTTACCTTTATAATGTTTGTTCTGGTAAACACCCATTTTTAACTCACATCAGTAAATGATATAACATTTCATTGCGGTCTCAAGTCCGGATAAAGGAGGAGAGAAAAAGGGATATGTCAGTTATGATTGATAATTATGTGTCTTTGCTTGTGTAACATACATGATACCTCAACCCTTGGCATAATCTAATACTTTTTCATTCATATCTCATTGGGTCATTGAAAGGGCGTTTATTTGAGTTATATGGTTTTGGAAGGGCAGTTACATTTTTTTTTAACTTAACCCTCTTTGGTGAGAAGATTGTATGTGATTGTTTACATAGAAGGCATGTACGTAATTATTACGGTAGAAGGCTTGCAATGCTTACTGCTAAATTGGCTAAGCATTACATTTTCTTTTACAACACTTATGAAGGGTTGTCATAAAGGTAGTGTATTGAAGAACCACAAACTTGACAGAACCTGTGATAGTGTAGGATGGTTAGTGGTGAGAGTTTCACGCCCAAGGTTCAGGATCAAATCCCCAACCTCATTTTTTCCAACATCATATATTTTTACTTCAACAACACTTATAAGTGTTGTTATAGGTGTTTATTTAAAACAATAAAACAAAGCATAACTTGTGAGCTTAAAGGATGGTTGACGAGCTACACTTCCATGCAGTAGGTTCATGTTCGAATCTCCCCTCTAACATATTTTTCAAGATCATATTTTTGTCTTCTTCCACAACACTTGTGAGAGTTGTCATAGTCTAAGTCGCTACACTTATAAAACAGAGTTGTTATAGCTAAACGTCGTCACAACTCTTTTTCTTAAAGAGTTGTCATTTGTTTTCTAATCGTAACCCCTTGCTCCTAAGTGTTGGTGGTGATGATATACGACAACTCTTACTTCGACAACCGTGACTAATCCTTTGATGCTCTAACAAACCCATGTTCACTGCAATACTATCTAACTTTATAGTCACTGTCATACAATCAATCACCATTGGTCACCAGAAAAATCACAGATTCATGATCGATAACATCAAGCCTTTAGAGCATCCTAATTCTTTATCACCAAACTCGAGTATCTGTTTTATTCACCTCCAATGGTAATAGCGAAACTATCTTCTATTGCTGTCATCTTCAGCTCCATCAATCACCGGTAGTGGTATCACTTCCAATCACTCATCGTCCCCATCGCTTCCATGGTCCATGCACCAGCCATCATCAACCATCGATCAACAACACATACTCGAGTTTGAAACTCTTTCCACCGAGTCTCCTTCTTCACTGCACCTACTATTGATCAACACAAATCACCATTAACATCAAATGTTGCAGCTTACTTCAAACATCACGCGGCTTCTTTCTTGTCTTCAAATTCGCGTGATAACCCTAACCCTAACGACTTAGCTAACTCATCTCAGTTCTCTTCTTATATCAACATCAATCACCACCTTCCATAAAAGGAATTCAATGGCGTCAAGCTATTTTAAGTTCCTCATTCTTCATCTCGAGACTGAGATGCATCTCCTTAAGCTCATACAAACCAAACAGCATCAGTTCTTCGTCATGGATTTTAGGGTTCGACCTCAAACCAAAAATATCTGGGCTGCGTGTTCTTCTCATAAGACCTTGTAGCAACTTGTGAACCTTGGCCTCCAAAAAATCCAGCACACCCATGAAACCTAGAGCAGCAACATCAGTAACATAAACCTTACGTATTCTTTCCAGCAAAACCAAACACCAACTTTTATTATCACCAGAATTTTGCGCAACTTTTTTAAACAAAAAATAATTCTTTGAACTCGTTCTCGTTCTCCTCTCCCTTCATCTCACCTTGCTCTGATACCAAATGTAGGATCAATCAAGAGAGAGGAGATCACAACACGAATGCATAAAACGACTACATTGATAATCAAATTCGGTGTACAATTCTTATGGATCAATAGCCTACTTATAGTCTCACGAACTTGACGATCACTCAAAACACTTTCCTAATAAAATCAAACTCTAAATAAAGCACACTTATATATAGAAACACAAAGAAATTCTAAACATAGTAAAACTCTAAAATCGGTAACCGGCACAACTTGCTTCTCAAGGTAACTCGACTTTCAATTATGACACGCTGTGTCAACTTCTCTTGTTGATCCAAACTGACTGCGTCAACTGCAGTAGTTGATCCCAACTCTTCTTCATACTACATCAACTATACTTTTTGATCCACTAACCAAATCACCATATCTTGGTTGAACTTCCAACAATTGGGATTATCAACCACGACATTTGTCTGATACGTGATTTTTATCAGGATTGCTAGATGGTGAAACTAACATTTTCGTGTAAACTTCTATATATATATATAACTAGACAAGAGATAATTTCCATGTAAACTTCTTCTATATATATATAGACTAGACAAGAGATACCGGCATAAGAAAACCTAATTACATTAAAAACTCCATATATTAATAGCCTTGGGACTTCATAAAGTTATTAATATATGGAGTTTATTAATATAGGGAGTTATACCAAAAAAACATTGCTCGACAAGAAGCTTTAAACATGCTCGACAATTTAGAAATATTTTGGCTTCAACAAGAAGGTGCACATAGTAACGAGGTCTTACACATATACAAATCAAAAGATGCGATAAAAATCCAAAAAATTACAACCTTTTCTCAAACAACTACTATAGATACATATTTTTATTTTTCTTAAATTTTGATTTAACAAGATCTACAATTTTTCGATTATGTCTATTATATTAATATATGGAGGTAAATTCCTTATGTGGAAATTTCTGAGGAACCCAAGTTTGGTTCCTCTCTCTTTTAGAAATCCATCATTAAGATAATATATATATAGCCCAAAACACAAGATGAACGGTTAAGATTAATAGTTCTAGATTGAATTTAGGTTTTCATATTTTATGTGAGACTAAATTAACCTTAATTAGTTATATAATGTTAACAAAAATATTTTAAGAAAAATCTAAGTTCAACATTCGAGATTTATGCATCAATTTTGTTTCCATAAATTCCGGTCAAACCAAATCTATTTTTACCATAATATCGATCAATTAATTTTAATTATTGTTTGCTTCTTATGACAATTTATTTCATTATTCTCGGTTCATTCTTCTGTTCTCAAATCTAAAAAGAAATAATTATAACTTTATCTCCACCTTAACGTCCATTACCAGTCCAACCCAAGCCGTTCATGGTGTGACTTATCCTCGCTTAATCTTGCAAATTTGATTGTTTTTTTTTTATTACGATTTAATATGAATTGTGAAAATTATGATTATCATTAATCATGATAATTGCAATTTTCACAAATTGTGAAAATTATAATTATCACCAATCATGATAATTGTGATTTTCACGGATTTAGACTGAATGTTGCAAGTGAAGATTGTGATTATCATCAACGACCAATACTTATACGAGTCCATTACTCCATATTATCACGGGTGGAAAGTGATATTTTCATAAAACTAATCATGCAGAATCTCCCATGGTGATAATTCGGTTTTTAGGGTTAATAGAATTTTTCATGTTTTTGATTTTTTTTGGACAAAAAGAGGAGTTATTTGAGGAAAATAATTTTAGGCATGTCATAATTGTCAATTTGTTATAACCGTTATATTTATAAGAAAATAGAATTTACACGGAACAAAAAGAAAATAGAATTAACTCCTGTTAGCCTAATGGGATTTTCATATATTTACGGGGTTTGACTGATTTCCTAACCATAAAATATGGTAATATTTTGCAAATTATTAATAGGATAATCAAGGGAGAATTTGGTAAAATAATGAACGCGTAATTGGGGGATATAAAAACTAATTGGGGGATATAGCTACAAGACAAAATAGGAGTCCCAATAGCAATTCTGGGTCACCCCTTATGTAATTATTTTTTTAATTCCTAATATACCCCTCACGAATTAGGTTTAGTGGTTAATAATAATTAGTAAAAATCTTAAGTATTTGGGGGATAGATTAGTGTGTATTTTTATTTGTGTTTGGGTGAGAGTAGAAGGAGGGAAAAAATATTTGAGAGGAATTTTTTTTTTTTAAAATGGAAGATGATTGTGATGAGAGAATTACTGCTAATAAGAGGTTGAAAATTTGATTTTTTTTTCTTTGAATCCACCATTGTTGCAGCTGAAAATGCTTGGTGCCGGCATGGTATTCAACCAAAAACCCATGCCGGCAATTGTTGGAAATGTTCATAAATTGTTTGCCACTATCCGGAGGGGGTTCGGGGGGGTTTTGATCTTAAGAATGTTGATTTTCTTCTGGTTTTGAACAGGTATCGGCATGGTAATCTAGTTTTCGACCATGCCGGTACATGTTCATAAACTAGATTACCATGCCGGGAGGTTTTGATCTTCAGAATGTTGATTTTTGTTGGAAATGTTCATAAATTCTTGGTACTGGTTTTGATCTTCAGAATGTTGATTTTTTTTTTGGTTTTGAACAGGTACCATCATGGTAATCTAGTTTTCGACCATGCCGGTACCTGTTCCGGCATAGTATTTTGCTTAAATTTCTATGCCGGAACAGGATGAAAAGTATCCAGAATGTTGATTTTTTTTTTTCACTTGACTACCGGCATTGATAGGAAATTCTCGAACATGCCGGTATCATGTTCCGGCATATGGTCTTCATCAATTCCGGCATGGTCTTCATCACTTCCATTTTGAATTTTTTCTGGTATTAATCAGTCCACTGCCGGCATGGTCAGTTGATATGAAGACCATGACGGTATTGTTTTCCGGCATAGCATGTTGATATCAACTGACCATGCCGGCAGTGGACTGATTAATACCAGAAAAAATTCAAAACGGAAGTGATGAAGACCATGCCGGAATTGATGAAGACCATATGCCGAAACATGGTACCGGCATGGTCTTCATCAATTCCGGCATGGTCATCATCACTTTCAGCATGATCTTCATCACTTCCGAATAAAAAAAAATCGTTTCCAAAGTGAGGAGAAGAGAATTTGATAGGGAATGGGGAATATTTGGGTTTCAAAGCTCTACCCCTAAATAAGATTAATAAGAAGTGGAGATGGAAATGGGGGATATGATTTTGTTTTTTGATTTTAAGTTTTTGATTTTTATTTTGTTGGAAGAGTATTTTAGTATTTTCATAACAAAAAATAACCCGTTAAGACATACCATGGGTTGGGGGAAGTAATTCATATCCCCCAATTAGTTTTCATATCCCCCAATTACGCGTTCAAAATAATCCTTTCTAAAACTAATTATGGGCTTCACATATATGGTAAGTTAATGATGAATTTCTAATAAAGAAAAAACATAAAATGGGCTAGAAATATTTTTCCTCAATTCCTTATGGTGGGACTAGAAAAATTTAGTAATATTAAAATGTGGAGTTTATTACTATTTATAATTGGCCCAAGTTGGGACAATGATTTTTTATTAATTGGGCTGACTGACCGGAGAGCCCGAAGGGCTCGAAGGGAGGGAGTTCCTTTTATGGCCACTTTTTTGTAAAATAAAGAGTAACACAAATGTGCAATTTAATAAAAAGATTAGAAATTTTTGTGTCCATGGTTACTTTTCACTAGACAAAATTGTCTCTCCATTTTAGTCAAATTACTATAACTTCATATGTATCCTATTTTTTGGGGGTATAATTGGAAATCAAACTTTAATATAATATATCTAAAAATCCGTGCCTTGAAATTTTACAAATTTTATCTCGTTGGGAAGTTAATAAAAAAAGCTACGCAATGAGTACAAACAACAATATCAAATTTAGAGTTTTTACGAAAAATTTCGGAAATGACATTCCAACAAAACAAAAAAGTTGTATAACGCGTTATGCAATCAAGGGCGTTTTTTTTTTCGGTCGGCCCTCCCTACCGTAGCAATGGTGTTCTAGTATATAGAGTTTATTAATATATGAAATATCAATATATGGAGTTTTTACTGTACATATGCATGTGTGCGCCACACACATATGGGTCTATGCGCGATAACATGTGAATGGTTATTCACAATTGTGTTGTAACGACGTTTTTTAAAGAAAAAATAAAAGAAAGAAACACACTCTTTTAACAACAAAAAATGGTACATAATAATTGAAAATATTTTCTGAACCTTTTAAGTGTATTAATTTTGTTTTATCTTATTCAAAAATATCAATTTATATCAAAAATATGAAAGTAAAATCAAATTATCTAACATTTTTTAACAGATTGACCAGTTAACCGTTTACCCGGACAAATGTATCATCCGACATTTTTGAGTTCCCAAAAACTTAGGAGAAATAATCGTTTATATCTGGGACCACAATAGTCCTGCGGGAAAAAACATGTTTGTTCCATAATTATTTGAAAATATAAAATAGACAAAAATACCCTTCCGTGTTAATTCATACTTATTTTCTTATAGTAGTTCATTATGTTTGATGAACTATCAGGCTTTCCGTAGATTTGAGTTCATTCTGTTTCATGAAAAACTCCACACTTCAATATATTCTATGAACTTCATTACACTTTGTTAAATTCTACAAAAATTTCGTTATTAAGAACAAAAAAATCAGAGTTCATTCTTTCGAATAAATGCACAACCAAAAATCCACTATTAAATATAAAAACAAGAGTTCATTCTTTCACATGAACACCTAGTAAAACCTATATGAAAACAGTGTTCAGTCTTTCACATGAACACCTAATAAAATCTTTATGAAAATAGAGTTCATTCTTTCGAATGAACACCTAATAAAACCTATATCAAAAAAGAGTTCATTCTTTCAAATGAACACACAACAAAAATTCCAATATTATGAACAAAACACAAGAGTTCATTTTTTCGATGAACACCTGATAAAACATATATGAAAACAGAGATCGTTCTTCCAAATGAACACACAACAAAACTTTCATTGTTATGAATAAAAACACGGTTCATTTTTTCGAATGAATTCCTAATCAAAGTTTATTATAATGAACAAAAATCAGAATTCATTCTTTCAAATGAACATCTATTCAAGGGTTCATTATTATGAAAAAAAATTAGAGTTCATTCGTAAATATGAACACGCAACAAAACCTAAAATCATCAAAAATCAAATTGAAGAAAAAAAATGATAAAAACAAACATAGATCTATATTAAATCACCATAGTCTTCATCTTTATTGTGTTCATCGTCTCCATTATCTTCATCTTCATCATGTTCATCGTCTCCGTCATCGTCATCTTCATCGTCTCAATCATCTTCAACAGCAACAGAGAAGGATAATATACAAATCATCATCATCTTCATCGTTTTCATCATCTTCAAAAACAACAAAATCGATCCCGTAATCTTCATAATCAAGCTTTATAGATCTTTAAATCAATCGTTTTCATCAACGTCTTTATCATCATCATCGTCGTTCTTTATCATAAAGATATTCATCAATACACGAGAAGAAGAAGAAACAAAGAGAGAAAATAGATCTAGAAACCTGTGGAGAGAGAAGAAAAAAAGGCTCCCTTCCTCTTATACTTGAGTATGTATATGGTCCACCAAAAGAGTATTTTGCCATTACCAAATGATAATTACATCATCCGGCATGGGTGGACAGTAATTCTTAGGACCAAACAATAATATATATTTCTAAAAATGACTAAACAGATAAATGACTAGGTTAACATGATCAAACTCACTCTAATATATTAATTCTAGGACTATATGATATTTTCCCAAACTTACAAGGGCGAAACAAAAGGCGAGTTTGGTACTGCTGTAGCTTTTGTAAAAGCACTTTTTCTGTTGTGTTGTGCTGCGGGGAAAAAACAGTTAGACGTTTGGTAAACTCTAATCTTAAAAGTGTTGTTAGTATAAAAACCAATGAAATTTTGTTTGGTAAATTATCATGTGAAGTGATGTTGATATAACTAATGACGAAAATCGACATGTTTAAAAATATGTTATTATTATTACTATCATAGTATTTTTAGTATTAATATTATTATATTATGGCCACTATGAACTTCTTGTACAAAAATCATCAATAAACATTTTGTATAACATTAATCCAAGTAATATTGCTTTAAAAAAAATAAATAATAATCCGCGTAATATTCGTTAGTTTCATTGCTAGAAAAAAAAAACAAAAAAAATCATTATGTTCGTGTTGCGTACGATGTTTTCTATTTACGCAGGTTTGGAATATCCATCACTTGTATATCCTAACATGTATCACTTGTATTTCCCCGCGTGTACCATATAATAGAAATCTAAGGACAAATCTTGTCATATTAACAAAATAATAAGGTTAAAAAAGAAAATTTGTTATTTCAGTTTTTTGTGGGTCCACAATTTTTGCTTTTTAGTTTTTAAAAGCTAGCAGACCTAAAATGGAATCGCAATTTTTTTTACCAAACATAATTATTGGTAAAAGTTTGTTACAAAATGCTTTGATGAATCAATCCCAAACGGGGCTAAAACGTCCTAAACAAGCTTTATTGGAAATTAGCACAACAGTGCATATTAGGACTACAATATACTATAAATGTGTAATCTCCTTGCCGGATAAGGGATTGAGTAACGCGAGGTGGTAATTTATGATTTTTGGCTTGTTTTTTTTTTATTTCATTTTCCCAGTTCCCGGAATCAAAATACACAACAAGAAATTGATGCACGATAATGCTGTAGCATTAACGAAATGCATTATTACAAAAATGAGGTCTTTAAAGAATAGCTCAGAGATTGAAGAATATTTCACAGAAACAGGGGTCTTGGACGTGGCTACCAAGTTAGGAGCAGTTGAAGTTGTAATGGAGTGCTTACAAAGCTTTCCTGGTCTACATTGGGTTAAAATGGGGGAAGATGAAAGAGATATGTTTTACAGTGCAGTTTGTGCACGACAAGAAAAGATTTTCAATCTCGTATATCAAATCCATGGTTTCAAAAAGAAGTTGGCCGCCTCATTGGACAAACAAGGGAGTACGATCTTGCATATGGTTGCCTGGACACAAAATGAATCCCCATTTGTAAGCTCAGTCTATTGTGTAGCTCTAAGGTTGCAGCGGGATCTTCAATGGTTTCAGGTACTTCCGAGGCTCAATAAATAATTATTCAAGTCTATCCATGGAATATGATGTTTATCGGCATATTAGGCATTGACACCATTAGCAATGATCATAAATGCAACCTTGTCTATATTTGTAGGAGGTGGAAAGTCTTCTTCCACCAGCACACAAGATAATAAGAAACAGCGATAAAAAGACTGCTCAAGAGTTATTTAAAGAAGAGCACACACCATTATTTGCTGAAGGAGAGAAATGGATAAAAGATACAGCTCAGTCATGCGCGCTGGTATCCGTACTTATAGCCACAGTTGCTTTCGCTGCAGCTTTTACAGTTCCTGGGGGCTATTATGGTGGGGACGATAAAGATAACAAAGGCAACCCAATTTTCTTATACAAGAAGTCATTTATAGTGTTTGCGGTAACAAATGCATTGGCTCTTTTCTCTTCAACCTCGTCACTTCTTAGTTTTGTAGCTCTCCTGACATCCCAATATGATCATGCTGATTTCCTGGAATCCTTGCCGAAAAAGTTGATGCTTGGTCTTCTAACTCTCTTCATCTCTATAATCTTTATGATGGTGGCTTTTTGTGCAACACTTTTTATTGTACTTGGACCTAGACTCCCTTGGCTACCCGTTCTTCTCTCTGCTGTTGCTGGTGTTCCCATATTTTTGTTTTTACGGTCGCATATCTTATTGTTTGTCACTATGTTTCGCCGTACGTATGGTCCCAGCATCTTTGATACATGAAGCCAGAATACTTTCATACATTGTTCTTCTGGGTTTAATTTGATTTTCATGCTAGCATCTGTTGTTTCTAATTTTACTTTCGCAGTTTTACAAATAAATTAGCTCCAGCAGGCACAATCGATGTCGATTAAGCCCTGTGTAAAGAATTCGACTATAATGGCCTGAGAACCCTGGTCCAAAAGCTCTACTTGGTTGGGGATTTTATGGCCTGATCCGGTCCGAAAGCTATACTTGCTTGGCCCCAAGCAAGTATGTAACTCTACCAAACTCTATAACAACCGTTCTCTCTGAGGCAAAGATATCTTGTAAACCCTCTGGATTAGGGTTCCAAATTTACAATTTGTAAAACATGTGCCTTGAATACACCTTCTAGATGGTCTAATTTATAGAAAGTCTAAGTATTCTAGATGGTCTAATTTCTTAGTTTTCAAAAAGGGAAGGAAGACTAATTCCCTTGCTAGTATTCAAAAAGGGGAGGTAGACTAACTCTCTTGCTAGTAGTCAAAAAGGGTTAACCCATTTGTTTTTTGTGCAAGGGAAGGTGGGCATGAGAACCTATATATACCTTCATTAGTTAGCATTTAAAATCATCCCAAAATCAGTCACAAACCAAAGAGAGAAACACTACTAAGTGTTCTCAAGAGTAGTGTAAACTAAGAGAGAGTAAGGTCTTGTTCTTGAGAGGAGTTTATACTCTTGTAACCTTGTTCCAATCATAGTGCAACGTTATCGTCGTCTTCCAAAGTGGATGTAGATCATCTTGATCGAACCACTATAAATCCTTGTGTTGTGTGTGTGCCTATTTTACATTTGTTTTCATTTCTATTTCAATTCTCTATTGATTGTGCTTAGAAGAGCCATTGGTCATAACAAATTGGTATCAGAGCTCCGGTTAAAAACGATCTACGATGGCGGCAAAGTATGAGATTGAGAAATTTGATGGAAGAAATGATTTCAATTTATGGAGGCTAAAGATGAAGGTTGTTTTGGTGCAACAAGGTTTGGTGAAAACTTTGAAGGGGAAAACGGCTCTAAGCGAGAAACATTGAAGGATGAAGAAAAGGAAGATCACCTGGAGAAAGCACATGGATTAATTCTATTGTGTTTGAGCAACGAGGTCTTGAGAGAAGTGGCGACGGAAACGACACCGGACGGGCTATGGAACAAGTTGGAGAAAAGGTATATGACTAAATCCGTAACTAATCGTTTATATCTTAAGAAGAAATTACATACTCTTAAAATGCATGAAGGAACGTCTATTATAAATCATATTGATGATTATAATAAAATTCTCTTGGATTTGGCAAATATTGAGGTCAAAATTGAAGATGAAGACCAAGCTTTGGGTTTGCTTTGTTCCTTACCACCATCTTATGAAAATTTTGTTGATACCGTAATGTATGGAAAAAATACAATTTCCATGGAAGACGTTAAAGCGGCCTTGAACTCTAAGGAGTTAAAGAAGACGGGTATCGACGGTAAAGATAATTCGGGAGATGGGTTGTTCGCTAGAGGAAGAGGAAACCAAAAGGGAGGATTTGATAGGAGTAGATCAAAGTCAAGGTCTAAATCAAAATCCGGTAAATTCTATTGCTTTCATTGTAAGGAAAAGGGGCATTTCAGGAAGGATTGTCCAAAATTGAAGAATGTCGAGAAGAATACTAACCAAGGCACCGCAGCAAATGTTGAAGCAGAAAGTGATTATGGAGCGGTTCTCACGGTTCATACCGAAAGCTCGGAGAACGGGTGGATTCTTGATTTGGGGTGTACTTTTCACATGTGTCCTCATAAAGAGTGGTTTACTACTTATCAAGCTAGATAAGGTGGTAAAGTTCTTATGGGAAACAATGTCACTTGTAAAGTGGTGGGTGTAGGTACAATTCAAATTAAGATGTATGATGGTATGGTGAAGACTTTAACTAAAGTTAGGCATGTTCCGGACCTGAGAAGAAATCTTATTTCTTTGGGTACGCTTGATTCAAATGGCTGCAAGTATCAAGGTGAAGGTGGAGTTATTCGTGTCTCACAAGGAAGTCTTACAATAATGAAGGGCGAGAGAATTAATGGTCTTTATATCTTTTCGCAAGGTACTACTTGTGACGGGTGATGCAGTTTGTATGTTCTTCAAGTTCTGATGATGATACTACCAAGTTGTGGCATATGCGGCTAGGGCATATGAGCGAGAGGGGATTGGCTGTTTTGAGCAAGCAGGGATTGCTTTGTGGTCATAAAACAGGCAAGTTTGATTTCTGTGAACATTGTGTCTTTGGAAAGCAGTGTAGAGTCAAGTTTAGTACAGCTATTCATAACACCAAAGGTATTCTGGATTATATTCATTCTGATCTTTGGGGTCCTTCTCGGGTTGATTCACATGGTGGTGGTAGATATATGCTGACGTTCATTGATGATTTCTCAAGGAAAGTATGGGTATTCATACTTAAACACAAAGATGAAACTTTTGTCAAGTTCAAGCAATGGAATACTATGGTTGAGAAGCAAACCGGAAGACAAATCAAGTGCTTGAGGACAGACAATGGTTTGGAATTTTGTGGGGGTGAGTTCAACGAGTTCTGCAAGGAGCAAGGGATTGTGAGACACCGCGGTCGAGTCAGAAAAACACCACAGCAAAATAGTGTTGCAGAAAGGATGAACAGAACCATAATGGAGAAGGAACGGTGCATGCTCTCCAATGCCAGGTTACCAAAGCAGTTTTGGGCTGAAGCAGCAAACACTTCAGCTTATTTAGTAAACATATCTCCATCGACTGCCATTGAGTGCAAGACTCCAAATGAAGTTTGGACAGGTTCGCATGCTAACTATGAAGACTTGAAGATATTCGGATGTCCATCCTATGCTCATGTGAATGAGGGGAAGCTAGAGCCTAGAGCAAAGAAGTGTATATTTCTTGGGTATGCAAAGGGCGTGAAAGGCTATAGGTTATGGTGTCCAACAGAAAGATCAAACAAGTTTCTTATCAGCAGAGATGTGAAATTTGATGAGCAATCGATGTTGAAGCCAAAGAATGAAGAACTAGATGGAGAAGATGAAGAGGGTGTTAGTGATAAGGTGGAGCTTGGTGACAAGGTGGAACTTGAGGTGCAAGTTCAAGGAAGCAATGAGGCTGTTGTTTCTGATGATGATCAAGATATTGTGCAAGAACCTGCCCAAGAAGAAGAAGCACAAGGTCATCAGTACAATCTTGCAAGAGACAGAGAGAGGAGGGAAGTTAGAGCACCTCAAAGGTACGGCCATGCTGATTTGGTTGCATATGCATTTGCAGTAGGTGAGAGCATAGATAAGGATGATCCAACAACCTATGAAGAAGCAATCGGTGGTGAAGAATCAGCAGAATGGGGAGCATCCGCAATTGAAGAAATTGAGTCTCTTGACAAGAATGGCACTTGGGAGATAGTAGCTAGACCAAAAGGGCAGAAGATTATTGGAAGCAAATGGGTCTTCAAGAAAAAACAAGGTACTTCAGATGGTGAAGGAACAAGGTACAAGGCAAGGCTTGTGGCAAAGGGGTTTACGCAAAGAGAAGGCATTGATTACAATGAGGTATTCTCTCATGTTGTTAAACATAGTTCTATTAGAACATTGCTTGCTATAGTTGCTTTGAAAGATCTAGAGTTAGAACAACTAGATGTTAAGACGGCTTTCCTTCACGGTGATTTGGAAGAGCGTATTTATATGCAACAACCAAAGGGGTTTGAAGTTCCTGGCAAAGAAGATCATGTATGTTTGTTGAAGAAATCTTTGTATGGTTTGAAGCAATCTCCAAGGCAGTGGTATAAACGTTTTGATACGTTTATGGTGGCAAATGGCTATGACAGGAGTAAGTATGATAGTTGTGTATATCACAGGAAACTCCAAGATGGTTCATTTGTGTATTTACTCTTGTATGTTGATGATATGTTGATTTCTTGCAAAGATATGTCAGAGATACAGAAGCTGAAGGAGCAATTGAGTAGTGAGTTTGAGATGAAGGATTTGGGGGCAGCAAAGAAGATATTGGGCATGGAGATTCATAGAAAACGAGCTGAAGGAAAATTGCATTTGTCCCAGAAGGCTTACATCGAGAAGGTGTTGGAGCGGTTTGGTATGAAAGATGCAAAACCAGTAAGTACTCCTTTGGCAGCTCATTTTAAACTTTCTAGAAAGCAATCACCTCAAACTGCAGATGAGGCAGAGTATATGTCTCGAGTTCCATATGCAAGCGCAGTTGGTAGCATCATGTATGCTATGGTTTGTACAAGGCCGGATATCGCACAAGCTGTGAGTGTGGTAAGTAAATACATGGGAAGTCCTGGGAAGGCTCATTGGAATGCTGTAAAGTGGATTTTGAAGTATCTAAGGGGAAGTACAAATGTTGGTTTAGTGTTTGATAAACACTATGGTGATTCGACGAATGTCGTGGGTTACGTTGATTCTGATTATGCAGGTGATCTTGATATAAGAAGGTCATTGACAGGTTATACTTTTACATTGTGTGGTAGTACTATCAGTTGGAGGTCGGTTTTGAAAAGCACGGTTGCATTGTCTACAACTGAGGCAGAGTACATGGCAGTCGCGGAAGCGATGAAGGAAGGTATATGGTTGATGGGTTTGGTTGGTGATTTGGGTTTCAAGCAAGAGAATGCAACTTTGTTCTGTGACAGTCAAAGTGCCATTCACTTGACCAAGAACCAGATGTATCATGAGAGAACGAAGCACATTGATGTCAGGTATCATTTTATCAAGGATGCAGTTGAGTAAGGTAGGATAGCGATGCTAAAGGTTCCTACAGCGGATAACCCTGCAGACATGTTGACAAAGCCGGTTCCAAGTATCAAGTTCAAGCATTGCTTGGACTTGGTTGGTGTCAACAGGTGTTGAGAGCCCTTGAGGGGCTGAGCGAAGACGATGATGATGATGAATGGTTATGGTATTCAAGTCAAGGTGGAGATTTGTAAAACATGTGCCTTGAATACACCTTCTAGATGGTCTAATTTCTAGAAAGTCTAAGTATTCTAGATGGTCTAATTTCTTAGTTTTCAAAAAGGGAAGGAAGACTAATTCCCTTGCTAGTATTCAAAAAGGGGAGGTAGACTAACTCTCTTGCTAGTAGTCAAAAAGGGTTAACCCATTTGTTTTTTGTGCAAGGGAAGGTGGGCATGAGAACCTATATATACCTTCATTAGTTAGCATTTAAAATCATCCCAAAATCAGTCACAAACCAAAGAGAGAAACACTACTAAGTGTTCTCAAGAGTAGTGTAAACTATGAGAGAGTAAGGTCTTGTTCTTGAGAGGAGTTTATACTCTTGTAACCTTGTTCCAATCATAGTGCAACGTTATCGTCGTCTTCCAAAGTGGATGTAGATCATCTTGATCGAACCACTATAAATCCTTGTGTTGTGTGTGTGCCTATTTTACATTTGTTTTCATTTCTATTTCAATTCTCTATTGGTTGTGCTTAGAAGATCCATTGGTCATAACACAATTGTGCAAAAGAATTTCCTATTCAAACTATTATCATGGCGGAGACTCTTCCCACAGATATCTTGGAAAACATATTTTCTCGCTTACCCATCGAGCCCGCCTTGCAGTGCAAAAGAGTATGCCAAACTTGGAGAACGATTGTCGGTAACAGTGTAGGTATCCTTTTTACACCATCTAGTAGTACTAAAGATCATGTAACACAACTCTACTATGGAGATCCCTGATACGATACTAAAATCGAAAAATATTATTCTGAGAATACACTTACACCATTAGTCTCTGTACCAGTTGAACCCAATGGCATGGTTGGTTCATGCAATGGTTTGGTTTGCTTTAAAGAGGAATATCCGATATATTCTAGAGATGGTCGTGCCGTTGGTCTTTCCTTAATATAACTGGAGAAGCTGTTTTTCTTCCTGGATTGGGGTGTCGTGAGAGAAGTTTAAAACCTCCGGTTGGAGGATTCGGTTACGTTGGTTCAACCAATGAGTACAAGGTTGTTCGAATCTATTTCAAGTACTTGGGGGCATCATGTGTTCAGGTGTATACTCTT
This sequence comes from Papaver bracteatum, assembly GCA_023529315.1. Taxonomy (NCBI): domain Eukaryota; kingdom Viridiplantae; phylum Streptophyta; class Magnoliopsida; order Ranunculales; family Papaveraceae; genus Papaver; species Papaver bracteatum. The sequence goes on from JAJJWX010005115.1 coordinate 29,860, forward strand.
GGGAGTCACCTTGGATGGAGAGACAAAGGAAATGTCCCTGATCACCTCTTCTTAGCTAACGAGTCGGGTATGTTTGCTAATGGAGCCCTTCATTGGATCAATGTGAACGGTTGCATCGAGATGATTGTAGCTTTCGGTTTGGCGGATGAGGAATTCTGGCCCATCCCATCCCCTCCTTATTTTCGTGGTCTTACGGATTGTCGCAGCTCCAAACTCATTCTACTGCAAGGTAATATGTGTGTTGTTCAAACGAACAATCAATCAATAAATAAACGGCTTGATATATGGGCGTTTAAGAGTAATAGTTATGGCAAAGGGAAAGGAAAATAAAGCGAGTGCTACTATGACGACACATGGAATTGGAGTAAAGAATACAGTATAACATGGGAAGGTGAGGTTATGTACACACCATTCGTCATTACAAAGCGGAATACAATTCTACAGTGGCAAAATGGAACGAGTAATCTCTGTTTTTATCATGGACGGACTCAGGATTCACCTTTGGGTAGGGTTGAAATATAAAGATCAATAATGCGGTCGGAGGCCGCGGCAAATTTTTTTGGAACACATCACATAATTAGTGGCCAAATAGTGATCAACCCATAAAATACTAGATATCGAGGGAAATAAAAGTTAAAACGAACACAAATAACAACAAAAACAAAGTGATTACCAAAAGATATTTTTATACAGAAGAAAATATGAGCAGAAATATATTGAGTGGAAGAAGATTATTTACTTTAAACATGACTTAAATTTTGATCACCTCATATTATGGGCTAACTACAACTAACATGTGGGCTAAACATAAAATTTAACCCAAATCTCTCTACTAAATTTTTTTTAACCCAAAATCAGGGACGGGCTATAGCCATCTTCAGCCCCTTGCTAGGCCCGTCCCTGGTTTTTATGATCCTAAGACGTCGACTTTGCAAAAGTATTGGGATGGAGATGAAAGGGACAATGTGTACGTTCAAGAAATTCCTCACATGAACAGTCTTGCTTCGTTGGAAGAGCTCGGAGAAACTTAAATATTAAGACGTGTTAAAAAATAAAAAGCACGAGGAAGCTGATAAGAAATCCTAACTTATTTAGGAGCCTAGAGAGGTTTCTTCACCCCTTTTGAGTTTTGACAATGAAGTTCTCTTGCCGGTAGAAATTTTATTTTGCAGTTGGTAGTAGTAATTTTCTTTGATTTGATTTGTAGTTTTAGATATTTGTTACTACCTCCGGTTCTGGAAAAGTGTTACTTTCACTTTTTCAATTAGCCCAAATTGAAAAAGTGAAAGTAACACTTTTCTTGAAACGGAGGGAGTATCTTTTTTATTCTTTCATAATTTGTTTGAGTACTATGACAATATAAATAGATGTCTAGTGTCAACTTATCAATGATATATTGCCTACATTTTTCACTCTCCAGCTAAAAAATATGGACACCTTCAGCGCGTAAGCGTGAGGCATTGTGTTTGGCGCGTCGCCTCGCGCCTGATGCGTGTCGTATGCGTCAAAAATAATTCACTTCCTCACTCAACTAGATATAAATATAGTATTCGATAAGAAAGAGTTCGTATCCACGGAGAGGCAATTGTTGTTATGCAATTTTCAGATTCTTAAGTAACCAAGGTAACCAAGGGGTTTTTTTTTTTTATCAAAGCAATAAAAGTAATTAAGCAAAGCAAATAATTGGAATAATCAATAAGGAGAAGATATTGGTCACGGGATAGTATCATTCACAAACATGTACTTTTCATCAACGATTAGAATTGGTAATTTAATCTCGCAATTATCAAAAGTCCTAGGATATCTTGATCGCAAGAGTATCCCGTTTATTTCCTGATTTTATCACAAACAACATTAAAAGATGCTATTGTGAAATTTACTTAAAAAGAAACCTAAAGTGTAAAAGCACAATTAGGTTTAACTCCCTAAGAGAAATAGGTTCTATGAAATAAGACTAATCAATGCAAACAAACGTGTAAAAGCACTAATTCGTTTTAACAAAGGTTATGATTCATATGGGATTAAAAAGATGTAACACTACAAGTAATAACCACAAGATGCTACTAGAAATCAGAGAAAACAACTTTTACGTATTGAATCCCTAATATAGCTATAGAGATGAAAACAAATCCAATTGATTCCGGACTCAACCAAACTAGTATTCAAATCATATGATAATAAAAATGTTGAATCATAAACGATAGAATTGAGACAAAACTAATTCTTAGAATCAAATAACATGCTTGAAGAAATCAACTTTTATCCCATAACCAATAATTGTATTTAGTTACTCATATTAATGGAGTTCATCATCATAATAATCAAAGAAAGAAGATGAAACATAAAAGAAAACAAACCCTAGAAATAGTTTTTTGAAACTCCAAGAAGAAGAATAATAATGTGATGTTTCAAAAGTTGTAGAAAACTTCCTTTTTATATCTCTTCTTGTTCCAAAATTAGGTTTAGTCTTCAAAGGTCCAATAGATAGAAGTCCTCAAGCCCATGTGTGAGAAATCCGTGTAGAAAATCTGTCCAAAAACGCTCGCCGGGAAACTGGGTTTTTCGCTAGGAGTTGGACGGAATACGGCACCAGAACGGAGCTCAGGTGACCGGCAAAGTCCACACGGTCACCGGTCAACGGGTCAGCTCGGGTCAAATTCACTGAGTCAATGCGAGTCAATACCGATTCAGCTATTCTCTGAACTAACAACTGTAATAGAAACTGATAAACAACCATCTCAGTTCACCATTCATTACTCCCTGCATCTCAACTTCATATCAGCTTCCATAAAACCCTAGACATACATCTATTGAGCATCAACACAGATTCAAGCCAACACAACTCCACCAGCTCAGTCCACCTGCAATTCCCATTTCCTGTAGACCAGCAATCTCCTTGTATAGAAACAACTTGCAGCTACGCATTCCTGCAACTCCCAGAACCTTGGAAAAACATCCACAACACCCATAGTAGCAATACAATTCTTAAAACTGAACTTCATCTCATAACCAAACCAGTCACAGAATATAGTCATCTCAGGCAGAACCCATGACCATTTCACTAGTAACAATTATATTTTCTTCTCTCCAAGAAACTGAAGCTTCTCCTTGGCTCAGTTCCAGCTAATGCTCCAAACCACACTGTCACAGCCTAGCTGCATAACCAATTCCACCTTCCCATGCTCAACTGCCAACATCCCCTGCAACTCCATTTTCATATACCACCTGCAATGCCATTTCATCCTCCAATATCACCCTTACTACTCTGTAATTACATCAGTGCATGTACCTGCCATCTTTTTTTGCAATTCATTACAACCACCAACTCATATCCATCCATGATGGCTATGCAACTCAACTCATATATCTGTAGCTTCCCAATACCACCAATAGCATCTGCACTTCCTCATATTCTGACAAATCAGCTCAAAATCACAAAGCAACACTCCTCGGGCCATCTCAATTCATAATCAGTTTCATTCTCAAAATCCCATCATCTCTGAGATTCCTCACAAACCCACTCTTCTTTCATTGTTCAACAAACCATTATTTAATCAATTACAACAAACCCATCTCCACATCTTCATTCATTGTTCAACAAACCCTTATTTCATCAATTCCAGCAAACCCATCTCCACATTTTTATTCAATCTTTAGTTCATGTCATTCAGGCCATAACCCTGTAATTACTACACAGCAACTTAAATTCCTTCGAACCCTTGGAAATTAACATCACAGACCATCAACAGATTCACTCATGGCTCAATCTCCCCTGTGAAGATTTCCTAACATACATCCACAATTCAAGCATTTATTCTTGCACCATCCAATATAACCACCATTCTCTGAATCGGAAACATGAGCACTTCTCAGATCAGGTTGATTATCACAGACCTAAGACAGCAGTATCGAGCTTTGTTCTTCTCAACCGAAACCCATCTTCTCTGCATCAGCAAATCTCCCAGGATAATCTCAAAAACATTCTCAGATTGAACCAATCTCTTATCTCTTGATAATAGAACCATCTTCTAATCGTTCGCTAACTCCACCATCTTGATTTCCCTGAGTTCAAATCCCCAAATCCCCAAAACTCAATTTATGCCATTAAATCAAACCCTAACCATCTTCATATCTTATTCTATAACATCATCGACCACCAGCAGATCTCCTTCCTTGTCTCTCGATTCAATCAGCAAAACTCATTAATTCTCTCAATCTCTTTGCCCGTTTCTCGATCTGTTTTCTTGACTTTCAATCTCAATCAGCAAAAACTGCTTTTCTGTTTCTCAATTTCAGCGATGAAATGATTGAGAGTAAGATATCTCTCGATGTTAGGGTACTGAAGTAAGGCTCGTTATACAACACCTGCTAATCTTGATACGAGATAACTAAGTTGGATGTCCCTTAACCTCATCTAGTATATGTTTATTACTCCTCCAAAAGAGAGTTTCCCCTTAACCTCGGCTCGACTCCAGATAGTGTTTTCCCATGAAATGACCTTTCTGACCTTTCAGCTCAAATTGAATGATTTCTTCTTCTTTCTTCCGCATGACTCCAGAGTACCTAATAGCTCAAAAACACACGTAAAATACATAATTTACAAGAAAAATAGCAAAGAAAGCATAACCAATAGATAATAAATAGGGTGTATTCTACACCTATCAGCACCACACAAAATATAGTCTCCAACATTGGAACTTTAAGGATGCCAGAACATGTCATCTATGCCTAGCTGAGTGAGAATCAGCTGAGTATGCACCTTCTCCTAAATTACCAATTCTCTCCTAAAGTGTGGTTAACAATTTTACCAGGTTCGCGGTTATGGATTCTTCCTCTTATCAATTTTTTCAGCTAGCTCAATCTTGGTAATCAAAAGACATTTTAATTCCAGCAAAATTATGGGACTTGGTTCCATCCCTTCACTGTGCCAATTGAAACGTTGAACCTAATATGGTGGCCCCAAGCAAGTAAAATTCTACGATCTAAGCACCCACTTGTGAAATTCTCCTTGAGAGAAACAAGATATCTTCAAATCTCTGTAGATTAGGATATTCCATATTCACAAGCGATTTTTTATATCTTATCTCTCTTGTATTCAAAATAAGATTATACTACAGAAACTGTATTTTCATGGCGGAGACGGAGACTCTTCCCACAAATATCTTAGAAAATATATTTTCTCGCTTGCCCAATGTCTACTTTTCACGGTAAATAAAACGACGTCGGGGAGTACAGGAGATCATGTTACACAGCTCTACTATGGAGATCCCGACTACGCGAAACCATGATCGAGAAATACTATTCTGAGAATACACTTACATCATTAGTCCCTCGCGTGGTTGTTATGGAATCCAATGGCATTGTTGGTTCTTACAACAGTTTGGTTTCCTATAAAGCCATAGATCCAATATACTCTGGAGATGGTCTTGCCTTTAAATGCAACAATCCCATAACTGGAGAGACAACTTATATTCCTGGGTTGGAGAACCATGGGTGAAGTTTACTACCACCGGTTGGTGGATTCGGTTACGTTTCTTCAACAAATGAGTACAAGGTTGTTCGAATCTCTTTAAAATTATGTGGGCCATATGTTCAGGTATATACTCTTGGGAGTCAACTTGGATGTAGAGACAATAAATCATCAATCATCCCAGCTTCTACGATGTTTGAAACTAAAGACTCATGAATTTTTGCTAATGGATCCCTTCATTGGATCAACGTGAGAGGGCATAAGCATAACCAGGTGATTTTATCTTTCGAGTTGTCCGATGAGGAATTCTAGCCCATCCCATTCCCTCCTATTATTAGAAATATGGACTGTCGAAATTCCAAACTCATCATGTTGGGAGGTAACTTGTGTGTTATTCATACAAACTGCCAATCTATATATATAAGTGCCTTAATATATGGACGTTTAGGAGTGAAGTGCCTAAAGGAAAACGGTCAGAGTTCTGGTACGACGACACATGGAGTTGGAGTAAAGAGTATTGTATAGCATGGGAAGTCCAAATTATGTACACACCATTCGTCATTACAAAGCGGAATACAATTTTATTGTGGCAAATTGGAACGACTAATCTTTGTTGTTACGATCCTAAGACGTCAAGATTGGAAAAATATTGGGTTGGAAATGGACACAAGAACTTTTACGTTCAAATAATTCCTCACACGAATAATCTTGTTACCTCGAAAGAGATCGGAGAAGTTTAATAATGACGGTGAGAAAATCAACTTTAAGACATGCTAAAGGTAAAAGCATGAGGAAGCTGATGGTAAGAGATCCGAACTTATTTGGGATTAACAAGTCTAGTTTTTTTTTTTTTGAAAATAACCAAGATATATTACTGAAAGAAATACTAATCTGCAGATTCATACCCATTTGGTACTAACTCAGGTTGAGTTGTCCGCTTGTTGTCTGAATCTGTGTGATTAGCCATTTCTTGGAAAGGTACACAAGTAGCATTCATATTACATACTTCATAAGCTTTGACAGTGTCTAAAGCTATTGTTGGAAATAAAAAAGATGGTGTTTCAGCAAAAAAAAGTAGAATGTTGTGTAGATTTTCTTCCTTCCTTAGCTAGCACATCTGCCACTTTGTTAGCTTTACGATCTACATATTGAAAGCCTCCAAAACCGTATAGAGTTTGAGCTATCTTCTTAAATTCATCTAGGATTGCCTCATATTGCCACTTGATTGAGTTTGGTTTGCGTTGTAAATATTTGATGGTGTTCTGGTTGTCACCTTCAATGGCCAAATTAGTCAGATTGTTTGTAGCTTCCCATGTTGTTGTATGTATCAGAGCTACATCTTCATCTTCTTCTGCTGATTCTGACCTGCAAATGCCCATTGCTGCACCTTTGAAAGCTCTTGTCCAATTGCGCAAGACAAAACCAAAACCTACATTAGTGTTTGCAGATAACCATGAGGCATCACAGTTTAATTTATAGAAATTAGTAGCCGGGAAAGTCCAACAGATTTGAACATAAGTTTTAGTGATGCTCTGTGATGTTCCTAGCAATTGTGTAGGATGCCAATAGTTATATTGTCTTGCAATATCTATAGCCAGCTTATTTGGGGTTCTATTTTTGTTTTCATAAAACTCTAAGACAGTGTTCTTTCCAAATGAACCAGCATTTGGTGGCAGCTAATGCCATGGAAATTGAATTGCTATCTCTTACCAACCAGTTGTTATACATATCAAGAAAAGAGATATTCGTGTAAGAAGTGTTAGAGAATACTCCCTAACAAGGCATTGGGTATAGCCTCCAAACTACAGTTGCGTATTTACATCCAAAAAATAAATGGAAGGTTGTTTCTTCCACTTTCTTGCAGTAGACACACTTCCTTTCTTCCTTTGATGCTATTCCCAGTTTAGTTTTTGTAGGTAACATATCTTGTAAGCACTTCCAGATGAATAATTTTATTCTCAGGGAAGTGTTCATACTCCAAAGTTGTTTCCAAAATTTCTTAGGTAACATATCTTGTAAGCACTTCCAGATGAATAATTTTATTCTCTGTGAAGTAACAAGTCTAGCTAGAGAGGTTTTTTCACGTTGTTTTTTTTTTGATACAAATAAAACTTTTATTAAAATTAAGAGGGTAATCCCTCCATCTCTACAGAGGTGTCAGCTCATTCCTTTGTGAGATGCTCATAGCTAGAGAGGTTTTTTCACGCTTTTTCTCGATCAAGTTCTCTTGTTTTAGAAGTTAGGATTCATAGTTTAGCACTTGTTATTTTTGGTTAGGTATTTGTTTTAGAAGTTCTTTTTAATTCGTAGTTTTAGAAATTAGATGTCTTTCTTTTAAGTATTCTGAGAAACTTGCATATTTCACGACACAAGAAACATGTACGAGTCTACATCAACATCTGGAAATCGATTTGACTCGTGTTACTGACTCTTTGCTATGACTCACTAGTTTATTCAAGACCGATTCGTATGGTTCACATTCTTTTCTTCTTTCCTTACTATTATTTTCCACAAAGACTCTTTTCAGGATTCGAAATAGTACAAACTATATAAATTTCAAATAAAATTTTGTTGACAATGATTTTTCGATTCACTGTTCAACATACGATTTGACACCTCACAATGAACAGCGAGTCATATCACTTCTGAGTGTCTTGGTGGATATAATTATTGAATTTTACATGAAACAAGAATTTAGTTACGGAAATTTTCTTCACAATGGGATTAATTTGCATTTCAGAAGTAATCATCCCATATGGGAAAATCCAAGGATTCCTAAAATCTCTGTAACATAGATATTTGAGATTGTGTAGCCTTATTATATCCAAAACACAACAAAACTCTGGACAAAAGAGAAAAAAAATATTTCACGCTAAGCATAGTACCATCATTGGGTGATCATATCAGTGATTTGTGTTCGAAATCGTCTGCATCGATGCGAGATTATTTTTTTCACAACACAGATTGTCAGATTCCTTTGCCTAAAGGTTGAACATTTACAACCTGTAATGTCAAGGGTATTAGCCTTAACATATGATCTAGGTTTAATCACTTCTTTTGACACCCAAACTAAAACGTTATGAAGTTTTCATTCCTTAAACGAAAACGACAACCCATTTCCAGGTGACCTTTGTTTCCGCAATAATGACAAATATAAGGAACGTTCTTAACCGGATTCTTGTGTGCTGGTCTTGGAGGTTGATATACTTTGCTCTTCGAACGTTAATTGTCGGTGAAGGTATTTCACTTTTCCCATAAGTGGAAACCTTTTGTTGAGAAGAGTCACTATACTTGACAAATTTCACCTCTTTGCTAGTACTTGGAGCATATATTCCCTTATAGCCCAATCCTCACGTATCACGATGATTTTTACTTGCTCCTAGCATAGTGGTTGATTTGGTTGAACTAGTATTGAACTTTTTCAAGTCATCTTCCAACATCTTGATTTTATCAAAGTAGTAGCTAAATCAGCCTCAAGGCGTTTTCCTTGGGCGAGATAAGTGTTTTCCTTGCTGAGAGTTAATCCTTACTTCAGTTTCTGCAAGTTTGTCTTTCAACACGAAGTATTTTTATAAACACTATCACATTCAAGTGACTTTCTACTCAGGGTTTCCTCGGAATCTTTGAGGATCGATTCGCAAGAGCTATTCCAACCATAAAGACTTCCGTAAATCCTTTTTAATTTCTTGTTTTCTCGATAGAGATGAGTTAGAAGAGGCGTGATGAGAAGTTGTAATCTTCTTTATTTTCAATGAATCCAAAAACTTAACATACTTTGAGACTTGCTCATCAACATCTCTATCAATATCTGAATCCCATTCATCAGAAAGTTCATCCAACTGCTCGTTTAGGCCTGTTTCTCAATTAATAGTTTCTACATTCAGAGAATGTTTAGATATTGACATAGATGTGACAGTTCTTTCAGGTGAATTCAAGCTTTGAAAAACATCTGGTAATTTCTAACCTGATACGTTATTAGAGATAGACTCGTCCATAATAATCAGATTGCTTCAAACACATACTTATGAGGTCTTAGCGCGTTTGCTTGCTCTGATACCAATTGAAAAAGCGGGGGTACAACAACCACACCCAATATTTTGTTCAGAAATCTGAATAGACAAACTCCAATATACTTTCAAGAGAATCAACTAGACAGTTAGACTCAATCTATAGAAAAGTATATCAAAGATTTTATATCTCTATTTCTCAATTTAATCTGCAATCAAACAAATAGGAATTTTCATGCGAGCCCGATTGAATAAGAGAAATAACTTGGACGGTATCACAAACTAATATCCAAGTGTCAATCAATTCAATCAACAACTCAAAGGTCGGATTCAAGAACTGATTGAACTTAACGCACAACTTGTGATATTTCTATTATATAACAAAATATAATGCGGAAAATAAATAACACAGACACCATAAAATTTGTTAACGAGGAAACCGCAAATGCATAAAAAAACCGGGACCTAGTTGAACACCACACTGCATTAAGCCGCTACAAACACCAGCCTACTACCAATGAACTTCAGACTGGAATGTAGTTGATCCCTAACCAATCTCACACTGATCAAGGTACAGTTGCGCTCCTATCGTCTCTGAACCCTAGCAGGATTCTACGCATTTGATTCCCTTAGCTGACCTCGCCCACAACTAAGAGTTGCTACGACCCAAAGTCGAAGACTTGATAAACAAATATGTTTCACACATAAAAGTCTATTAAAATATATAAATCTATCTCCTACAGAAATACCTATGAGTTTTGTTCAATCTTTTGATAAATCAAGGTGCAGAGGAACCAATTGATAAACCATACTTATATTCCCGAAGAACAACTTAGTATTATCAATCACCTTACAATAATCTTAATCGTATGGTAGCGAAACACGATATTGTGGAATCACAAACGATGAAGCGAACATGTTTGTGACTTCTTTTAATCTTACCTATCGGAGATAAATCTCAAGCAAATCTTAGCAAAGATAATACTCAATCACGATAGTAAAAGTAAGATCAGAACACGCGACTACAAAGAAAATAGTTGGGTCTGGCTTCACAATCCCAATGAAGTCTTTAAGTCGTTAACCTACAGGGTTTCGTGAAAAACCTAAGGTTAAAGGAGAATCGACTCTAGTCACAATTAGTACTCCCTCCGTTCCATTCTAGATGACATTTTTGTAGTTTTCACGCGGATTAAGAAATGAAGATCTTCCACTTATACCCTTGAGAAAAGTCTTCAAACATTAAATGCTATTACTGCATTTAAAAATAAACTTATAGTTCCAAGACAAAATGTAAGGGTGTTATTGGTAGTTTTATGGAAAAATATGAAAACTTTTAAGTATTTTGGAACAATAGAATAACTCTAAAACGTCATCTAAAATGGAATGGAGGGAGTATCACATAGGAGGTGTAGGGATTAGGTTTCCCAGTTGCTAGCTAGAGTTCTCCCTTATATAGTTTTAAAATCAGGGTTTGCAATCTAAGTTACCTTGGTAACAAAGCATTTAATATTCACCGTTAGATGAAAATCAGATTAGATTCAAGCTAATATCTTTCAACTCTTAGATCGAACTTAGCATGTTATACACAAATGAAATGTACCTTCATTTAGGTTTGAGTAACCATACCTAAACGTGTACACTAGGTTGGCTTAACATTAGTTAACCAAAGTTAGGGAAATGAACATTCTCTATCAAACCTTATTCATCTTAACCAAAACTAGTTCAAATGACTCAAATGAAACTAGTTATAGAGTTCCTGAATTGTTATATTCTCATAGAAGTATACAAGAACACAATTGAAGTAAAATCGGTTTGATTCACTTGAATCAATTCATGAACATTATAGACACGGTTTGCATTAAATGTATTCCTTAATATATAATTGTATTAGTTCATGAACAAACCCATTTTAGAACTTTAACCACTCAAGTATGCAAACGGGTACGCATACTTAAAGTAGCGAACTGAGTTTGGGTTCGCCAGTATGCAAACGGGTACGCATACTTCCAAACACAACAGAAATTCTTGGACCCAAACTCTTCGCCAGTACATGTACGGGGGTATGTGTACTTAGGTTCCCGAAATTCCACAACTAACAGATACGCTTACGAGTATGCATACTATAGTTTCGTTCATGTATCACATATATACAAGCACACATACTATGTTCATAATCCGATGATGGTTAAGTGTTCTAATTCAATCATTCAAACATTCTTAGAGGATTACAATAGATGTTTTCATGAACTATTAACATCAAAGCAATTTTCAAGTTATTGAAATAATCATAACGAAACATTCAAAGTCTACACCAAATAATTGTATCACACAAACCATGTAAGATGTTACTTGACAATTTTCACATGATCATCTTTTGAATTTCGTCAAGAATATAAGATGAACTTGGTTGAAGCGATAGCTTACCAACAAATATTTCGAGAAATATGTAAGCGAGTTAAACTCAGCTCGAAATCTCAAATGTGCATAATTGAATACTATAAAGTAATACTACTTTTGTCTCAATATAGGAGATAGAGTATAAATATACTTTCCAAGTGATAGATGAGTTTTAGTCTCCACATACCTTTTTTGTTGATGAAGTTCCACAAGCTCTCCTTAGTAGTTTTTCGCCTTCAATTGATGAACTCCGTGAAGTCTAATGCTCAACTGCACAATCGATCCTAGTCCGAGACATTACTATAAGTAGACTAGAAATCAATACTTATATCACTAACATTGACAAACAAGCTTGAGATAGTAACGCTTGAGAGTTCGACTGAGAAATGCTCTAACAATCTCCCCCTTTGTCAATTTTAGTGACAAAACTATCAATACATATGGATTACAAAATAAATAAACTTTGTAGCTTCTCATCCAAATGATCGATCTCCTTGGTTTTGAACATTACTCGAAATCTTCATCACTTCCAAGTACTCAAATGATTCTAAATGTGTTCAACTCATGATCATCGTTGTTGCAGATCCGTAGCTATGAAAATGAGAAAACAGTTGCTCTCAATCATTGTTATACAATGTCATAATATCATTATACAACATCAAAGTCCACTTGTGTCACAACTTTGACAACAATACTATGGTTATATGTATCAGTACTCCCCCTTAGTCAATACTTCAACTCAATATGAAATCCACTCCCTCTTACATAATGATCCGTAAACCATTTGTATTTGTAGTGTGACCTACATATTAATTTCCCCTTTTTGTCAATATAAATTGGCAAAGGTACGAAAACTAGTGAGATCCTCATGAAATTTTCATAGAGATACTTCATGACCAAAAGAGAACAACATAACAACTTGTGTAGATGCCATCAAATAGCCGAAACTAAATACATTCATCAAGATACAAGAAAATCAAAAAAATAAATAAATATTAGGGGAAGAACACTCATAGGGCGTCTAGATATACACCTTGAGAAGTTACTTTTCACCTGTCAGAATTCCGAATTTGATAAACGACACAATTTCAAAATTACTTTTATAAGAAAAACCGTAACTTTTGGGATTGACTTTTGCATTTAGAGAATCTGAAATAATTTTATTAATGGTATCCAAGCATACTCTTAAGAGATGGGTTGCAAATTATCAATTGGCACCCATGCTGGAAACGCATGCATATTGTGGTTGTTTTGACATGCACTTATATAAACAATGCTCACGGTTAATAATTTTAATCCTGGTTTTCCACTAGAATTAAAATTCCAAATTCACAAACGATGTTACTGTATAAGCTATATTCCCAACGGTAACAGAACACCTATGCTGGAAACACATGCATACAGTGGTTGTTTTGACATGCACTTATATAAACAATGCTCACAGTTAATAATTTTAATCCAGGTTTTCCACTAGAATTAAAATTCCAAATTCACAAACGATGTTGCTGTATAGGCTATATTCCCAACGGTAACAAAACCCAAAAATTGGCATAGGCCGTGAGATTTTAAGTGTTCAAATTTTTTCAGGTGATTACTCGGGCCTTGAGTTTCTTTTTTTTCCTTTTCTTTTTTTGCTTGACTCTTTAAAGGAGCTAGTTCCAGCAATTACGGGATTCAAAATCCTACCTCGGCACCGGGAGAACATGCCAACCATCAGACCACTTGATTGAGTTGGACAATTATTTGTTGATGGGCCGGTGCAAATTGAAACTCTGGTCCTAACCGTGATCACGATGGTCGGTCTAAACCCACCTTGCATTATCGGTCTAAACCAACTTGTTTCACTGACGTTTCTGGCCCAAGTCCACTAGGAAGTTTTCCTCCAAACACTACGATCTAAACACCCACTAATTTGTTAAGGGCACCAGTATGCCTTTATATACTCGCTTTCCTCCAGAGAAATCGAAACCCTAAATAGAGATTATCTTTTTCCATCTACAACCTCCGCCTCCGCAGCCATGGTAAGTCCTTCAAATCTCATCCCACTCTTTTAAGTTTTGATCTTAAATCGTGCTTGTTCTGATCTTGTAATCGTTCTTCTTATCTTTGTTCTGATGATTAAAGTTATATTCTGATTAGATCTTTACTGAAACTGCTGAGATTTTTTTCATTTTCTGATGTTATGTTTAGATTTGTTGAAAACCCAGACAGATTTGGGGTTTTTAGTTGGATTGTAGAAAAGGGTTCTGCTCAATTTAGGATTTAGTTTTTCGATTTCGTTCAATTTTTCAGATTTGTTGTTAGGGTTTTAGGTATGAAAAGCCAGTGATGTAAGGATAATATTTGCTACTCTTGATGGGGGTGAAAACCCCTTCTGATGATTATTTATCCACCAAGATCTCTGAGGCTTCTTCATATCATCCCTAATGATTTTTGATTTTTTTTTTGCTCTGTTTTGGTTTAGTCTGATTTCTAAGTTGATTTGCATTTTTGATGATTTTGTTGTATGTGTTGTATGTTTTGATGGCTAGAGATTTAGGATTGTTAATGGTTGTTTGGATGTTGTTTAGGTTATGGTTAGCTGAAGCCAGTGATGTAAGGATAATATTTGCTACTCTTGATGGGGGTTATAACCCCCTCTGATGATTATTTATCCACCAAGATCTCTGAGGCTCCAAACATTATTTTGCGATTCAATTTTTTTTTTTGTTTTTTAATGGTGATTGCATTGAAATTATGAGATTAATTTCCTGATTGCGAAAAAAAAAAAAAGTTTTGATTTTCTTAAGAAGGCATGATAGTTCTTTTTATGTTTCCATCAATGAGTATTCACAAGCCATATTTGTCTTTTCAAAATCATTTCCTTCTCAGCAACCTGCAACTTTCAAAGGTGATGGTGTTTGAGGAAGATTGAATATCCATGGGCCATTTTGGTCTTTTCTGAAATCTCAGAAACCCTCAACATATCCAATGCTCCTTAAACACCATCACAGATGAATGTTTGATCAATCAAAGAGCATTGAAGTCGCCAACCTGTCAAGGTTCAAAATGTTTTGTGAATACTTGTTGATGGTACTTTAGAAGGCATGATCAGCATTGGTAAAAGACGGGTTTTTGTAGTTTTGGTTGTAGTGTTTCTATATTTGTATGGTTCTTGGCTTCTTGCTGTTAGTGGTCAAGTGTATTCCCTGTTATGCGTGTTTCCCTGATTTGTTTAAAGAAATTCCAAGATGATTTATTAGTTTGCGTGCTGATGCCCTTCAAATGTTTATTGTGGATGCAGACTAAGCGTACAAAGAAGGCCGGAATTGTTGGCAAATACGGTAAGTGGCTGCTGTCAGAATGTATATTAATATTGCCTCTTGCCCCTCTTCAATACAAGAAGTCTTAGCTGCACATAGCATTGACCCATGGTGCTCTTGTGAAATAAGGGTCAATTTTTTTCAGAGAAATTGTATTGATTTATTAAATTCTTTATCAAGTTTACCTTATATCTTCAGACTGGTAATGCTTGTAGAATATCATAGAACTTGACAATAGGCATTCTCTAGGAATATTATTTCCTGTTTATCGACATGAGTTTTGTTTATTTCAGGAACAAGATATGGTGCCAGTCTGCGAAAGCAGATCAAGAAGATGGAAATCAGTCAGCATTCCAAGTACTTTTGTGAATTCTGTGGAAAGGTTAGTTGTTTAATCTTTGGTAGACAAGTTTCAGTTTGTTTTTGTCATCTTTTGTTTTCCGTTGTACAATCGGGTTAGTAATCAATTCCGTTCCTTGTGCAGTATGCCGTGAAGAGGAAGGCCGTTGGAATTTGGGGATGCAAAGACTGTGGCAAAGTGAAAGCTGGTGGTGCCTACACATTGAAGTAGGACTTGCTCTCATGTTCACTTTCCATTCTATATCTGTATGCTACATACAATTGCAAAGCTAACAACCATCTGATTGTTGTTGTTCTGTATTGCAGCACCGCTAGTGCAGTCACTGTGAGAAGTACCATCCGAAGGTTGAGGGAGCAGACAGAGAATTAGAGCTCATCAGTCTTTTGTTGTTAACCTTCTTTTTGTTCTTGAAGAAGAGTAGCTGTTTATCTATCTATACAGTACAAATAGTTCTTATTTTGTTTTTGATATTAGTAGCTTGACATGGTTACTCTGCATTGTGCCAGTTAGATGTTTATCTCTTTCTAGGAGTAGTAAGGTTTAAATTGCTGAAGAAGATGACATGTATGGTTACTCTTATGAGATTTTGAACACTTGTGTCAGCTTCACCACATACCTTATACCCTCGTGCATGTTTTAAGATCTCCCTTCTCAACCTGTTATCACTTTAGCATTTTTCCCTGCCTTTGGTGTCTGAGCTTGATCTAGCTTGTTGGGCTAGGAGTCCGTAGGTCACTGTTAGAGTGTTATATGACTTGCCAGTCCCGATATTATTCAAAGCTTATTGGATGCAGATTTTGAGTTTTAATTTCTGGAAACTAGTACCACCTTTGTTGTTCTGGAAAAATGATATTTTCCACATTCCTTTTTGCCTAGAAAGGCCGGAGTATCATTTTCCGTCCTTTTCATCCCCAAAACAACACGGTCATTCATTTTATGCGGTCGTTTCTGCACATTTTGTGCATCTCAGATTCTCCATGGCTTGAAAATCCGACGAGTTGAAGGGGCATTTTAGTCCATGAGCAATCTCCAGATATTAGACCGACCTAATTCTTAAAGACTATTATTGCTTGATACCCCATCTGATTAATCCAATGACTCCAATCCACTCTGAATTGCTACCGACATTAAAAAAAAAAGCATACGTGTACTCCATGACTCGGAATTTTCCCCAAATAATAATATCTAAAACCATACGCAAACTCGAAACGAATCTTCTTTATAAAGAGACAACCACCACAAAACGATCACAAATCATCATCAATCAAAATTTACATACATCACAAAATATCAGCTACAAAACAAACTATTCTCACCTAGTTTGCTCATCTTTCAGTTTAGTCTTTATCTTCTAGTTCTAGTTGGTGGTTCAAGTAGATATGTTTTGTATAGAATGTGGTTCGAGAAGAAATCCATGCCGGTGCAGGGTTTTTGGACCAACACTCGGGTGTGTGGCGTTTCTGGTGACGGCAATCGTCTGTTGGCCAGTTGGAGCGGTGATATGGATCTGCAGCAAACCAAAGGGACGTAGTATCATGGGTAAACCTGCTACTACATTTTACCCCAAGGTTTCTAATTGCCTCCCTATCTAATCACCGATTAGAGATTTTTATGAAATATCGGTTGTGCAGTGTGATAATCAATATTTTCTCAATAAATTTTTGTGTTAATCGAAAAATAATAAAATCTGTGCTCTTGTTGATTGTTGAGGCTGATTTCGGATCGCTAAGCAGGTTTATATATGATTAATTGTAACTTCAATTCGTGAATGAATCAACACTCGTACGATTTTATAAGAATATTTTTTTCTTAAATAACTTTATTAATTAATCATTAAACATACTAAGAAAAACAAAAAAAAAACAAAATAAGATGTTATTCAATCTAATTGGATCAACGAAAGGACTCATGTTTGATGTAAAATCAGGAGTGATAGCGTCCCGAAATATCTAGTAAATTTGCACATCTGAATATGTTTAGTAATTGATTCCTGAGTACCGTTTAAGTTTTGAGAATTAAACACCACAGTTTGCTCCAACACCTTAATTATTTCCCAAAATTTTTGATCAACCGCTTGTGAACTCTGATCCTGATTCATATGCAAAACTCCTCCGGCTCAGAAGTTCAACATGTATATATAGTTTAAGAGTGACCAAGTGAGTACATGAAAATAAAACATATCACCGGCGTAAAGGATCAAGAAGATTACGCTGCAGTTTGCAAATGAAGTTCCTGTGACTGCTCATACCAATCACGTCGACAGATATATTGGGTCATTTTATGTGTAGATTGTGAGACGAGCAGAAATCCATGACGATTTTGGTGTCGTTTATCCAAAGGTTCCTTGTGTGCAATGTAATCAATCAAATTTTTCCCAAAAACAAACTTGTCGATCTCTTAGTTTCTGGCTTTTGAATCCAATGATATATGTGAACAAACGAGTTGGGTTATCCTATGAGTTAAACATCAGAAAAATTAAGAAACAGACAATTTGACATCTAATTCGGATCAAGTTGTACCTACTTCTCAAGTTCGAACATAGCGAGCCTTATGTTCCTATGATGCTGCTGTCGGACATTCTTCACATATCTTGACATTGTTTTCTCCTAGTGCTTTCAGGGAAACGAAGCTGCTGGTATGTGGCGTTCGAAACGCCCAAGGATTCCGGAAGACAAAATTAATATAATTTTTTTTGTAATTCCTTGCTTGTAATCCGCTCCACCATTCACCCAAACACCATGACCGTGTGTTAGACTTAAGGTTCAACTCAAACTTAATTGTTGTGTATTCATCTCCAAAACTATGAGGTATTTATAGCAAATCAAAGTAAAGTAATTACAAAATAAATTACAAAATAATTGGGTGATTGATGGAGTAATTGGTGGAGTGATTGGTGGAGTAATTGAAGGTGTAATTGGAGGAGTGATTGGTGGAATTGGTGAAGAATGGTTGAGTCAACAATTGGAGATTCAACACTCTCCCTCAAGGTGGTGCATATATGTCACAGATGCCCCAACTTGACAAGTGAATCGTTAAATATATTATTTGATACGGCCTTTGTTAGAATATCTGCCAGTTGTTGTGTTGTTCGGACATATGGTACTTCAATAATGTTTTCTTGAGTTTCTCATAAATGAAGTTCCTATCAATTTCCACGTGCTTTGTTCGATCATGTTGCATTGGATTTTCTCGCAATTTTGATTGTTGATGGTTATCACAAAACAACTTCATAGGTTTTCAACAGTGGAAACCAAGCTCCTCCATAAGCCTCTTTAACCATAACAATTCACAAATGCCTTTCACCATTGCTCAGATTCGCTTCAAAGATTTTGATAAGGAAACAACCTGTTGTTTCTTAGACTTCCATGTCACTAAATTTCCTCCAACAAAGGTAACATACCCAGATGTTGATCTTCTCCTCATCACCTTTACCTCCCGATCTGAGTCAGTGTAACTGATACATCAAGATGTCCATGTTTTGAAAACATCAAACCTCTGCCTGGTGCGGACTTCAAATATCTTAGTATCCTGGTGACTGCATCCATGTGTTGCTGACCCGGATTATGCATAAATCTTCTTACAACACTTACAGCATAAGCAATGTCTGGCCTTGTATGAGAAAGATAAATCAAGCGACCAACTAACCTCTAGTATTGTCCTTTGTCTGCTGGTATTTGATCAGAACATTCTTCAAGACCATGATTTTGTTCCATAGGAGACCCGATTGGCGTACAACCAGTCATACCAGTTTCCTTCAACAAATCAATCACATACTTTCGTTGAGACAAGAAAATTCCTTTTTTAGATCGTGAAACTTCAATCCCCAAGAAGTATTTAAGTCCACCCAAATATTTTATATCAAACTCATAATACAAAGAACTCTTCAGATTATTCATCTCTTCGGGGTCATTTCCTGTTACCACCATATCATCCACATAGATAATAAGCGCGGTTAATTTGTCACCTACCCTTTTTAGCAACAGAGTATGATCAGCGTTACTCTGTATGTACCCAAATTTCCTCATCGCCAGACGAAATCTACCAAACCAAGATCTAGGAGACTGCTTCAAACCATATAAGGCCTTCTTTAGCTTACAAACCATGTTAGCATTGTTCGGAGCATTATAACTTGGAGGTAATGACATATAGACTTCTTCTTGTAAATCACCATGTAAAAATGCATTTTTCACATCATATTGTTGTAGAGGCCATCCTAAATTTGCTGCCAAAGACAACAATACTCGAATAGTATTGATTTTTGCAACAGGAGCAAAGGTCTCTTGATAATCAATACCATAAACCTGGGTAAACCCTTTAGCCACAAGTCTTGCTTTGCACCTGTCAATAGAGCCATCAGGATTATGCTTGATAGAATATACCCACATGCAGCCAACTAGTTTCTTTCCTTCTGGTAATAATATTATTTCCCATGTATGATTTTATTCCAGTGCCACCATCTCCTTTCTCATGGAATCAGCCCATTTTGGATCTCGTAATGCTTCTTGTACATTTCTGGGAATAATCACATCGTCCATCTGATTGACAAACGCCTTTCCCTCTTTTGATAATCTATGAGTTGACACGTAATTCGTAATAGGGCATTTCACCTTCCTTATTGCTTCAGGTGAAAAGTGATCTGGTGGAACTCCACGATTACTCCTTGGTGGAAACTGGTACCCGTCGGTGTCAGGTAGCTCACAAGTATCATTAGTATTAATCGAACAATCTATGCTTACCTCAGGGACATCGGCACCGGTTGGAGGATAATTAGATGTAGGTACTGTTGATGAAGAGAGAGATGGAGCTTCAGATTCAATAGCAGGGGTGTTAATTTCTTCGGAAACAGGAATATATGACTCTTGAACCGGCTCCATGACTTGTATATCATCAATTCTTGAATTACTGACAGTTGGATGTGTACTCAAGCTTATTTCATTTTCTGTCATATTTATTTCACTATTAGTAGGAAACAAATCCATCCAATTCAACTCTTCAATAACACTCTCTTCCTGA
This sequence comes from Papaver bracteatum, assembly GCA_023529315.1. NCBI lineage: Eukaryota > Viridiplantae > Streptophyta > Magnoliopsida > Ranunculales > Papaveraceae > Papaver > Papaver bracteatum. Next base: position 50,410 of record JAJJWX010005115.1, read on the forward strand.
AGAGGAGAATGAGATACATAGGACGAGTAAAACATTTCGTGCTCAGAAAAGGTGACATCCATAGTAACATAAAATTTATGACTTTGAGGATGATAACACCTGTAACCTTTCTGAAATGGATGATAACCAACAAAAACACATTTAATAGCACAAGGATCTAGCTTTGTACGTAGATGTTTCTGCAGATGTACAAAAAAAAACACAACCGAATACCCGTGGAGGAAGCTTAAGATGAGAAGGTATTGTTACAAATGAAGCCAATTTGTCCAAAGGTGTCTGAAATTTTAAAACACTTGTTGGTACTCGATTGAGAAGATATACTGCATTAGTAATGGCTTCTTCCCAGAATTTTGGCTTCATATTTGACCCAATCAAGCATGCCCTCGTAATTTCAAGTAACTGGCGATTTTTCCTTTCTGCCACACCATTTTGCTATGGCGTAGACGGACAACTAGTTTCATGAATAATTCCATGTTCTCTAAAGTATCCTTGTAATACTTCATTAACATACTCACCACCATTATCAGAACGAAGGACCTTTAAGTTAGCCGAAAATTGTGTCTGAATCAATTTATGAAATGCACGAAAATGATCGGCCACATCACTTTTATTTTTCATTAAATAGAGCCAAGTCATACGAGTACAATCATCGATGAAGATAACAAACCACCTAAATCCAGAAGTACTGGTAATAAGAGAAGGTCCCCAGACATCAGAATGAACCAAATCGAATGGGACATATCTTCTACTGAAACTATCCCGGTAAGTAGTACGATGACTCTTCGCAAGAATGCAAGTATCACATTTAAAGTCCGATAGTTTGCAAGACTTAAACAAATCGGAAACAAGTGCTCCAAATATCCAAAAGAAGCATGTCCTAACCTGCGGTGCCACAATAATATCTGTTTTTTAGATGCACAAGAAGACCTATTAACTGAAAGAGATCTCCCTTCACAAACATCGTCGATGTAATATAAACCATCTCTCTTAGTACCTCGTCCAATTATCTCTCCGTTGCCGAGATCTTGAAGAAGACAGAAAGTGGGATAGATTAATACTAAACAATTTAACCGTGCGGTTACTTGCGCTGTAGACAAGAGATTATTTGAAAGAGAAGGAACCAATAATGTGTGTTCTAAGGACAAAGAAGGTGTTAAATCAACTTTCCCAGCTCCGGTAACCGGATACGGTACACCATTGGCATTGGATATAGTTGTATATGCAGGTAGGCACGGATCTATCAAAATAGAGGCATCGAACGTCATATGACCCGTAGCACCAGAATCAAGAATCCAGCCATGATCTTTTCCAGAATTAGTAACAAGTAAAGAGACGTTAACCTTACTTGATTGTTTGAAGAGATTCGGGTTCACCAAAGAATGAGAATCAATAACAGATGAAGTATCATTTGTTTTCGTCACCACATAAGTACTTTTGTCTGCTCCTTTTTGATTAATCTTTATTTGAGTTTTGTAGGTGTCCCACCAATCGGGATACCCAATTTTCTTGAAACATTTTTCCACGAAATGTGAATTGCTTCCACAATGAGCACAATGTATAATGGAAGACATTATCAAGATTGAAGAAGAAATTATATGAAGGTATGAATACAGGTCGCAAGCAGCTTGCGGAAAATTTCGCAAACATTTTTTTTTTTTTGAAAAGACTAAAATGCACAAATGAAACTGATTGTGTACACAACTGTTTATGGGGGGCGAAAAACACACCGGCTAGATACTAGCTAGCAGCTAAAAATTATATGAGTAATCGAATAGGAGGAATAAGTCCTATAAGGGTAAAAACGGTAAGAGTTCAAATTCAAATCAAGTTTTCTCTCTTGACAAATCAACCAAATATATGAAAACAAACTTAACAGGGGTTTTCTTATCAGAAAACAAACTCAATTAGCTAAGATAAAAACAAGATTTTGATCAAAGATGATAACTATTTGTAAGAAACAAAAAACAGCAGCACAACTTACTTAGTCCAAGATAAATGGATTAACAAGATTAAGTAGGATTTAAAAATACAATCATAAACTCAGCATAACAAGTTTATCATAAAATCGGTAGTACAACTTACTTGTTTCAATAAGTGTATAAAGAAAGACAAGAACCTTAAGCCAGCGGAAGAAGGATTAATCGAAGTAACGAAGCACTCACTATTACTAAGAAGCACTCAACTCACCATGGAGCTCTGATACCATGTTATAATTAAGGTTCAACTCAAACTTAATTGTTGTGTATTCATCTCCAAAACTAGGAGGTATTTATAGCAAATCAAAGTAAAGTAATTACAAAATAAATTACAAAATAATTGGGTGATTGATGGAGTAATTGGTGGAGTGATTGGTGGAGTAATTGGAGGTGTAATTGGAGGAGTGATTGGTGGAATTGGTGAAGAATGGTTGAGTCAACAATTGGAGATTCAACATTGTGATTATAATGCTCTTTCGTGTCATAACTACTGGTCTCACCTTCATCAACCGTCCTATAAAACCACAGCTCAGCTACCTGGAGCCGGCCAATACATGGGACATGATATATATGAACACTACACAAACGCCCAGTACTCTGAACACAAATCTCCGAAGTACCCTGAGCTGGTGGGAAAGGGAGCCAGTGAAAATTTTTCGTCTGCCAAATCAAAAGCCACAATCTTGTTTAATCCCTGGCAGTGCCAATAAAAGGCCTCATCTACACAGATACTCCTGAAATTTCGATTGAAAGGATATAAATGTCTATTGATTTCTCCGGCACTTCTCCAGCCGCTGTCACTTCCAAGTGTATACACTAGGCCAAATGTGCGATTTAGTGACGGTTTGAAATTTTTTACCATGACGGTTTTTTCAAAAAGTGTCACAATATATTGATGGTCAAGTATAGATGACGGTTCCTAAGGCGACCGTCATAAATTGTAGCTACAAATCGTGGCGGTTAGACTAAACTGTCACGAAAACTACTTACTATGACGGTGATTATTATAAACCGTTACAATAGACCTAAGCTACGGTGACACTTGTTAACTGTCACACATATTCATTATATAATGACAGTTTGTGTCTGAACTGACACAGTATCCCATATAATGACGGTAGGTGACTAACCCTAACCCTCACGATAGCTTGTAACTACAATTGTTTACCAATTATCCACCATCACTTAACTACAATTGTTTGAAATAAATATAAACACGAACTTTGTTCACGGAATCAAACAGCTAGTTTCATGGTAAATTGTTTAAGGTAGGACCCATATCACATGAGCAATGATTATCGGCACCATTGGGTGTAATTAATTGAGTACCCATTTGGTTGCACATGGTCCACTAAGCATGCGTGTGAAGGAGAAGATGGTCTCATGGTGCTGCATTGATAACAGCAGATGCACGCGGGGCCCATTGAACTTCCATTTTCACGAGCAAAAGAAGAGAAAGTAAGGTGGTGGCCGACTGGAACCAGACAAGTTCTGATTTGTACCAGTTCACAGCTTTTGAAGGTGACGATTCGGTGTAATAAGGATCATCGAAAGGGATATGTATCCATCACCAGAAGAAGACACGTTGCTTCACATGGGCCCCGACGAAGATTAAACCAATCCTAAAATGTGATGGGTCTGTTAAGTCACTCTGTGCAACACCGTAGCAGCACCTTTTAGTCTCGCCAACTGATTTTAGACTCGTTTCTTAGATTTTGTGTAGAAGATATGCTTCCAAGCTACGTGGTACGATTTCATTTGACCTCCTATTTTTATTACCTGCGAAGCACAAGCAAACGTGGAAGAAAGCAAGAAAAATGTGCCCAAGGGAAAAGAAGAAGAAAAAAAAGAAACAAAAAAGCAAAATTGAATAACGTACTAAGGCTGTCAATGGATACCCGAATATCCGTTATTCGTTCGAGTTTGTTTGAATCATTAGGATATTATCCGACTTATCGGATATCGGTATCGGTAACGGATAATCTTATCGGATAATTACCTCTTAATGAAACGGATACGGTTGAGTTAATATCCGACGGATAATTATCCGTTATCCGATAATGAGAGTATATATGTAATTTAGATATATCATATTGTAGTTTAGGTTTTACTAAAAAAGAAAGAGTAGAGTAGTAGAGATAAAAGATTTTAGTTGCTTATTAGTTATTTTTGATTTATTATCGGAAACGGATAATTAACGGATATTATCGGATAACCAAATGTTTACCATCAGTATGCATACCATTTTGATCTGAGTTCGGGACTTCCTGACAATATGTATACACAATATGCACACCTTAAAAATCTGTGAACTCGTGAACATGAATCAGTACGCATACCCGTATGCATACTAGAAAAGAACTATTGGTCCCAGAACCGGTTTGGTATATATACCGATGTTGTTAGAGCATAGCTCGTAATGTCTCGACTTTGTCCATAGACGATCACACTTGGTATCAGACATATAACTTGAAATAAAAATATTGTGGTGTATTTGGGTACCCTCGTCTTTTCATGTACGCATACCCAAAAAATTATATGAACTCCGGAACTCGGTTATGTTTTAATGGTATCCATACTAGTATGCATACTTAAAAAAATTGTGAACTTCGGAACTCGGCTATGTCTTAAGGTATACATACCGGTTCACTACTATAATCGAAATATCATAGGTTGTACGTTAATCAATCAAAGTAGATACATCCATTCTTGTTTGTTGGATACATACTTGGAAACCGATGAAATCCTACAAAAATTGAGTGGGGTCAACCGGTATTGGGTATGATTGATGGATAAAAAGAGAAATTAAGCGGAACAGGTGAAAATTCAATTTAAATCGATAGATGACATTCAATGAAGCTGATGTTATTGTGTAGATTATGATTCATAATTGATGATTTAGAAATTAAGTGACCAAACACTCAATAAAATTGCTTAGTGCTAGAAATGTGCCTCCAAGTCTAAAATTCGCCGCGTGACCAAATTTGCACCTTGGCCAATACAATTATTACCGAAGACGAAAACAAATTAGTAATCGGCAAAAATTAACCGAGTTCCACTGATTTTTTGGCAGAACGAATTATCAAGTAATTTAAAGGACCATGATTCTTAAATAGTTTATCCAGTCAATATAAATCCAAGAGTATTTGACAATAAAAATGATAAGAAACGACTTCGATAATTGTCACCGATTTTCAAGACAAAATTTCGAAAATTTCAGGATGTAAATGAGCCCGAGAGTTATCATCAACGAAACCATCGCTTGGATTGAATAGTAAAAATGCAAATGAATCCGTTGAGTGGTAATGTATTAGAAAATGGAAAGGACTGGGAAATATTGTTATTAATATTCAATCCGATGGAAATCAAAATAAAATTTAAAAAAATTTGGTCCAAGGAATATATTTTGATTCATCAACGAATCTGTAATGATTTTATTTGAAAATTTAATTAGCGAATTAAAATATTTATCAATTTCACATAGTAAAATTAAATCACATGTTCGAAAATAAATTAATATAAATATGAAATTATCACGAATTATTAACGTATGAAGTTACAAACAAAACACAAATATACTTAGAAAATGGCAATCATGATCCGTATGCCATTAGTCCACCCAATAGAAAAATAAAATATATAATCCGACGGATATTAACTCAAAAGCGATACTCATGCGGATTGACCATAGAAATGTGACCTTGGCGTGGGTACATGTGCGTCAAGAGCATTCTAGAAATTACGTAACATAAAAGATGAGATAAACCTCATCCGTCAATTTCTAATACGGATGTAATCCTAGAGTACTTATACAAAATCCTAATTTTTTTATCCATTCATTTAGTCTCTCTCTCTTATACAAAATCCTAATTGTTTTCTATCCATTCATTTAGTCTCTCTCTCTCTCTCTCTCTCTCTGAGAAGAAGCTAAACCCTTGCTTCATCCGCCTCCCTGTAACAATATTTTCATCTCCTTCTTAACCTTTACTCTGTCTAAGTAGATCTCGTTCTAAATCATAAAAATTATTAATTGATGTTCGTTGAGATTTTTATCAATTAGCATGAGATTTACTCATAATTTCTTCTATTTGTTTACTAAAGCAAAAACGAATGATTCAGATCTTAAATGTTGGTTTGATTTATCCATTAAAAATTGAGTTTTGTTTATTTGATTTTTATTTGTGTACAATTTCCAATTCTTCTTCCTCTGTACTAATCTGCATCTAGATGCATCTCTTATGTTCTCCATATAGATTTGTTATTAATCAAGATTTTTTTACTGTTGTCTCTTTGTAAAGTTTTGTTGTCTATACTGATAACTTGTCTTAGCCTCTTTGGACGGTAAGTTACTTAACCCATCTATATAAATATGGTTGTCTTAGGATTCTTTGATTTATTTTCCGATGGGTCTGAATTTATTTATTTTTTGTTTGGAGCAAGTGAGATTTGCTCCAAGGATACCTTTGAAGAAGGTAAAAAGTATCAGTTTTTATTGATTGGTTTCTTAATTTAGTTTTTTATCTTTTTTTTTTTTTTTTTTTTTTTTAAGTTTGAGTTTGACGATTCTGATTAAAGTTTAGTTCTCCTTATAATTTGCTGGTTTGTATATATATGCAGGACCAAAGTTTACATTTTTTTGGGAGGAAAGAACCAGATTTGGGACGAGTACTCTTATGATCTCGGAAATCAAGGGAGCTAATGGAGGAATACGGAAGATTAATAAATGAGTTCGACAAATTTTCAAACTCAAAAGTTATTCCTTCCGTAATTGGTGGATCTAAACAGAAGAAGGGTATCAATATGTTTTTTCTCCCATCACTCAAAACTCATATCTTTCTCCCTCATATGTTATGTTTCTTCTCCCATCACTCTTAACTTACAGAGGGAACCGTCGTAACACCACTTCTAGCACCCAACTGACCATTGAAACCGTGTGCATTAGCATCAGAAGTTGGTCCTGCATTCTGAGGACTAATTGGGTTACACGAACTAGGTGGTCCTCGTCCCCCCCATTGGGTCACCAAGATTTGATGGCCGGTCTATTAAGTGAAGATAAGAAAATAAGGCAAAGTCATTATATATGGAAAACATCTTCTTCAAACTACTGACTTTCTCTTGTCCAGGCACTAGAAGTGGTGAATTTCATTAAAGATTATAACTTATATTTTAACTCTATTGAATCAACTTTAAGCTCCTCCACCGGCACCAATCCCAATTGCTTATAATGTATTGCGAGCCGTGAGATTGGAAGTAGTATTTGACGGCGTTGGTAACCAATACAGAATAAAATCTAGATACTAAATTATATGTACTTAAATGTAATTTTTATTGTTGCGAATATGCTTGAAACTTGAGTTGAAATGTATTTTTTTATTATTTTTTGAAAAATAAGATTGTAAATTAAAGTCAGTATTATAATATACAAATTTACTATGTTTTCATATATAAATCCAGTTCAAGTTTTAGATTCGCACCTCATAGATATATCTATTTTTGGTACTGTTTAAATCATCGGTGCACATAAGCTATCTTAAGTGGCGGTTTGTTAAGAAAAGTGTTACCAAAGGATTTGATAAGCCGACGGTTTCTAAATTAAAGCGTTCCAGATAGATGTTATGCTGACATTAATTTGGTAAAACTGTCACGGTAATGTTGTTAACATGGCGTTTTTAAGGATAAACCGTTACAGATTATTCATACAATGACGGTTTAAGATACTTCATGACGTTTTCTAAGGGTAATTGGTAACGGTTATGTGACAGTTCAGAAGCGTCAGCATAAGATGACCCCTTCGGTGACATCGACATTGGTGACACTTTCAAATTTCACTGAACCGCCATAGAATTGATACAGTGACATTTTTGAAATGTCACCTATGTTGATATTTGGCCTAGTGATATACCTGGCAATGTCCCGTGCACGGTAGATCACTTCCGTATACAGGGTAAAAGATTCTAATAACCTTGTACTCATTAGTCAGAGGGTGGTAGCCAAAACCATGGACAATATAAGCACTGCTTTGACTCTTTTCGGTCTTTAATTCTGGAAGGGTCATGTATTCTCTGGTAATGGGATTGCATATGTACAAAGGTTCGTCAGTAAAGGTGCACCTGGTTGGCCGAAGTGGCGAGAAAGGGCACTATTGTATTCTCACGAAGTACGTTTATATTTTTTCTTATCTACCGATAAACAAATCAATCCATTACACGAACTGACAATTTCAAACTCGTCTGATGGAAATTTGATATTGATGATCCTCATGCTGTGATCTGGCTGGTTGCCTCTGATATTCTCGCCGTCTTCATGGTACTTTACATAGTAGGAAAAATTCGTTTTAGTTGAAGAATGAAAAGCAGATCTCATCCGCACTTGCTGCGCCTGTATAAATTCACTGCCATGGCGCTGTCGCTTTAGATGGAGATGAGCAAAATAAGTATTTGCATGAAACTGCAGGAGATTTTTCCAAGGTTTACATACTAACTTACAATCTAAAACTGACTCAACTGGTAATCTGGAGAATATGTTGAATTTGATTTCTTCAGGAAGACAGTTTAGATGATGATGGTATCGCATATCTTTGCTTCTTTTTTTCAGTGTCATCTAGTTAATCAGACAACCCGTTAGCTAGCTAGGGTATCCTTTTATGTACCCACTTTAACATTCAAAACCTTAGCGAAGTTCTATTAATATCGCACACTTGGGGATATATATATATATATATAGAATACCCGGTGGCAGGAAGCCTGCCGGCCTGGGTCCAAGAAATGCATGAGAGCCTGACAACTCGTTATGGGCTTGCCGACAGGGTTCAAGAAGAAATCGATGCCGATGCAGGGTTTTTGGACCAACACTCGGGTGTGTGGCGTTTTTTGTGACAGCAGTTGTATGTTGGGCAGTTGGACCGGTGGTGTGGATCTGCAGCCGCGCCAAGGGACGTCGTATCATGGGTAAACCTGCCACTGTCGTTTACCCCAAGGTTTCTAATTGCCTCCCTATCTAATTAACGATTAGAGATTCATGTTATATGAAATATCGGTTGTGCACTGTAATCAATATTTGCTCACTAAATTTTTGTGTTCGGTAGAGGAAAAAAGGAACGCGAAATTGGGGATATGGGAATTAATTGGGGATATGAATTACTTCCCCCAACCCATGGTGTTTGCTAAGGGATGACTTTTGGGGGCTAAAAACTAAAACACCCTTCCCTCAAAATAAAAATCAAAAAACTTAAAATCAAAAATCAAAAAACAAAATCATATCCCTCATTTCCATCTCCACTTCTTACTAATCTTTTTAGGGTTAAAACTTTGAAACCCAAATGTTCCCCATTCTCTTTCAAATTCTAAATTTTTCCCACTTCCTTTCAAATTCTCTTCTCCTTCTCTGCCGGAAGTGATGAAAAACATGTCGGAAATGATAGAGAACATGCCGAAAATGATGAAGACCACGCCGGAAGTGACGAAGACCATGCCGGAAGTTATGAAGAACATGTCGGAAATGATGAAGGTCACGCCGGAAGTGATGAAGACCATGCCGGAATTGATGTAATTCAATGCCGAAACTAAATTACGGCATGCTCGATATAAATCTATTAATGCCGGTAGTCAAGTGGAAAAAAAATCAATTTTCTGAATACTTTTCATCATGTGTCGGCATAGAAAATTAGGATGAAGACCACACCGGAAGTGAGTTCCGGCATGGTTATTTAGGATGAAGACCACGCCGGAAGTGATGAAGAACATGTCGGAAATGATGAAGACCATGCTGGAAGTGATGAAATTCAATGCCGGAACTAAATGCCGGCATGCTCGATATAAATCTATCAATGCCGGTAGCTAAGTGGAAAAAAATCAATCTTCTGGATACTTTTCATCATGTTCCGACATAGAAATTTAAGCAAAAACCATGCCGGAACTACTTCCGGCATGCTAGAAAATCAGATAATTGTACCGGAAGTAGACTGATTAAAACCAGAAAAAATATGTTTTGAAGATCAAAACTTGAAATTTTTTGTAACGAGATAATGTCTACTTCCGGACCCCCCCGGATAGTGGCAAACAATTTATGAAAATTTCCAACAAATGACGGCATGGTTTTTTGGTTGAATACCATGCCGGCACCGAGTTTTTTCAGCTGCAACAATGGTGGATTCAAAGAAAAAAAATCAAATTTTCAACCTCTTAGTATCAATTCTCTCATCACAATCATCTTCCATTTAAAAAAAAAAATTCCACTCAAAAATATTTTTCCCTCCTACTCTCAACTAACCCACACAAATTCAAATAAAAATAACTACACACTAATTTATCCCCCAAATACTTAATATTTTACTAATTATAATGAATCACTAATCCTGATTAGTGGGGGCTAGATTAGGAATTAAAAAAATAATTACATAGGGGGTCAACCAGAATTGCTATTGGGACACCGTTTTTGTACTGTAACTATATCCCCCAATTAATTCCCATATCCCCCAATTGTGCGTTAAAAAAAATCCATTGCTGCTCTTGTTTTTTTTTTCCTAGTTCAAAATTATATAAAATAAAAATTATAACTTAAATAATATTTTCTAAAAAAATATAAATCAAAATTAATTAACTAATATGTACTCTCCAATTTACCATTAAACAACAAAAAACAAAGAGAAACATTAACTAATTAACCAACATTAAAACTAATTAAGCAATGCGAATGGAATTGACCGGTTATGCCATGCTTCCCAATACTAGTTAGGATTGTTTATACCATGTCACTAGATATAGGTTATCCTCTTACATAAATCAAATGTTTCATTTCATCCGGGAAAAGCCACCTCTTTCTGATGGGTTCATGTGAATAGCGTTCCATTAGATAGGCAAAGATTTGATAAATACTGATAACTCTCAGATGGAGTATTAGAATGGAAAGATCCATTAGAGAATAAACTATTGGTTCTAAGCCATACAATTCGAAATGTTTTTTTTTTTTGCGTATTCTTGATGAACCAGATAGACTAACCATTACGAAAATGTACGGGGCAGAGTCAGGCCTGAGGGTGTGCAGGGTGTGCGATCGCACATGGCCGTATCATTGGTAAACCTGCTGCTGCCGTTTATCCCAAGGTTTCTAATTGCCTCCCTATCTAATCAACCATTAGAGAGAATTCTTGTTTTATGAAATTTCGGTTGTGCAGTGTAATCATCAATATTTTCTCAATAAATTTTTGCGTTGATAAAAATAAAATAAATACACTGCTCTTATTGTTCTCTAATTCAAATTTGAATAATAAAGTTAAGGCTGATTTCAGATCGCTAAGCAGGAGATTATGGTTAATTGGAACTTCAATTCGTGAAGGAATCAACACGCATACGATAAACAACTTTATTCATCATTAAAAATAATAAGAAAAAAAAAGAAGAAGAAACATTAAAGTGACAAAAAAGAGAACCAATCTGATCGGATCATATTTGATATAACACCAGGAGTGACACCGTCTCAAAAAATCTATTAATTTGCACACCCAAAAATGTTCCCTAATTTATTCCTGAATAGGGTTTAAGTTTTGAGAATCAAACACCACAGTTTGCTCCAACACCTTAATTATTTCCCGAATTTTTTTATCAGCTGCTTGTAAATCTTGATTAATATGCAAAACTCCTCTGGCTCAGAAGTTCCACATGTATATATAATTGTAGAGTGACCAAGTGAGTACAAGAAAATAATACATATCACCTGCGTAAAGGATCACGAAGATTACGCTGCAGTTTGCAAATGAAGTTCCTGTGACTGCTCATACGGATCATGTCGACAGATATATTGGGTCATTTTATGTGTAGATTGTGAGACGAGCAGAAATCCATGCCAATGCAGGGTTTTGGAACCAACACTCGGGTGAAGAATGCGTGTAATTTTGGTAGAATTACTGTTTAGTCCACTTTTTCATGACCCAGTTAATGGCTAGTCCACCCATGAAAAACATCTACTCCCTAGTCAAAAACATGTTTTTGGACTAGATTATTTAGTCTCTAGTCCAAAAACTTCGTGGAGATTATAAAGTGTATTTTTTAAATACCTAAAACACCCTTTTAGGTCTAATAAGTATCAACACATGTAAACGTTACTAGTAGTATGTTACGACATACTAGTAATATCCATACGGTGATACTACATATTAATATGTACTATACTAGTTGTAACAAAAATATCTTATTGTTACTAGTACTAGTAGTTAGTAGTTAGTAAAGTATAACTACTTTACTATACTACTAGAAGTAACTAGTATACTAGTACTAGTATCAATACATAACAATTTTTTGATATGTAGTATCAATACATAACATACTACATATCAATATATAACGTACTACATATCAAACATACTGCATATCAATATATAACATACTATATATCAATATGTAGTGTCAATATATAACGTACTACATATCAATATGTAGTATCAATATATAACATACTACATATCAAACATATACTACATACCAATATATAACATACTACATATCAATATGTAGTGTCAATATATAACGTACTACATATCAATATGTAGTATCAATATATAATATACTACATATCAAACATATACTACATATCAATATGTAGTATTAATACATAACGTACTACATATCAATATGTAGTAGTATAAATACATAACATATTACTACTAGTATACTAGTGTACTAGTACTACTAATATACTACATACTACTAGTATACTAGTTACTACTAGTATACTACATGTTATTATTACATACAACATATGTAGTAACATGTGTATTAATATACGTAATCTTATATGTTAGGGTTAGTAGAGTAATTTTACTCTTTTCAAAACTTTTTTGGACTAACTAGTAAATGTGTTTTCCCGCTGGACTAGCCAGTAAACCGGGTCGGGTTTACTGGACTAAACAACAAATCTCCCTTTATCCAAAGGTTTCTGGCTTGTGTGCAATGTAATCAATCAATTTTTTCCCAAAAAACAAACTTGTCTCCTAGTTTTTGGCTTTTGAACCCAATGATAATTGTGACAAACGAAACGAGTTATCCTATAAGTTAAACATCAGATAAATGAAAAAAAAAGACAATTTGACATGTAATTCAGATCAATTTGTACCTAGTATAGTACTACTTCTCAAGTTCGAACATAGCGAGCCTTATGTTCCTATGAAGCTGGTGTTGGATATTCTTCACATTGTTCTCCTAGTGCTTTCAGTGAAACGAAGCTGCTGGTGTGTGGCGTCCGAAACGCCCAAGGATTCAACAAGACAAAATCAGTGTAATAATCTCTGTAATTCTTTTCTTCTAATCCGCTCCACCTTTCATCCAAACACCATGACTTGTGATCACAATGCTCTTTCGTGTCATAAATACTAGTCTCACCTTCATCAACCATCCTATAAAACCACAAGTCCACTACCTGGAGCGGGCCATCATGATATGCATCAAACACCCACTCCGAACACCAAGCTCCGAAATTACAGGTGGGAAAGGGAGCAAGTGAAATTTTTCGTCTGCCAAATCAAAGGCCACAATCTTGTTTAATCCCTCACAGTACCAATAAAACACCCCATATGTAGGTACAGAAAATCTGCCCTCCACGTGTCTGAGGTAAATTGAATGAGGCAAACGAAATAAATCTTCGAGAAAGATATTATTCACCAATTCCTAAGAAGAGTATCAGTGAAGAGTCAAATCAAGTGTCAGACTCGCTTTATCGAAGTTCAGACCGCGAGGTATCAATTTACGAGATAGCACTGACTTCCATGGGAAGATACTTCACGAAGAAAATTGGAAATGCGAAGTGTGGCTTGCTAATCAAGAAATAATAAGATCCCCAAAATAATAGGAGCGAGATGAGGATTGTTGTGCAAGAAAAGGGAGAGCATACGAAGTCAACTGCGCGAAGTCTGGACTTGCTGTGCAAGAAATAGTTAGATACCCGAGATAAAATGAGCGAGATATGGATTGTTGCGCAAGAAATGGTACAACTGTCCCCGACAATAGCCGAACTTTAAGGCGTAAAATAAGCGGAAAGTTAATCTGAGCGAAGTGAAAAGTGCGTCTCCGAGATAAATCGTGTTGTAACCCATTATGTAACTTTATCCTATAAAAGGAGGACTTAGCCCCTTGTAAAAGGGGTTGGAACATCTGAAATAGCTGAGAGATCTCCTGTGAGTGAAGAGTTTAGATCTAGAGTGTTCTTGAGAGACTTGTAACTTAACATTCTAAAATCAGTTGAAATATAAGGTTTGAGTTCAATCCCGTTTGCAATTATCTTTGTGTTCCTCAAATTAGTAAGTGGGTGTGACTATGGATTTTCCGTAGTCACATTTTGGCGCCGAGAAACAAGGATCTCATGTTAAGATTTCGATCTCACTTGAGATAGTTTGAGAGATTTGTTATCATTTGAGAGTCCTTCTTCAAAATCATTAAGTGAGTTGTTACTTCATAAAAGCCGAAGGATAGTGACTAAGAAATTGCGATAGTGTTGGAAGAGGAAAAGTAGATCTAAGATATGCTATTTTGAAGGTAAACAAGTTAGGACTGGTCAAAAGAGCCGGTGAGTCGGAGAACGAAAGATAATCGGTTAGCAGGTCATCCATGGCAAGAGTACCGGAACGAGCACAGCACGTCATCGCATCGAGAAGGAGCTTGCGCCTGGCAGGAAGAGAACAAAGAAGGATGGAGAGAGGCGAAACGTCAAACATAGGAGGAAGACAAGATAGAGTCCAACATGGAGAAGGAGATCGTTATCGAGAAGGATCGATCCATACCGCTAACACCGAAACGGAGGAGGAAGAAGAACCTGCACAAGGAGGCGGAGAAGAGAATCTTAATGAAGAAAATATGACCTTAGAGAAAATCAGATAGGTGCTACGTTTAGGAAGAGAAATAGAGAGAGCTCTAATGGAACAAAGAGAAATACTCATGAGGCAGAATGCAGTTCTGATGCAGCAAAACAACCAACTCAACGAGGAGAGAACTGTTCATGATTTATGAGGTGAAGATGGTACGAGAGAAAAAACAACTCAAGGAGGAGGAATACCGCAGGATGAACAAGGAGAAGAAAGAGGAGAACGGAGGAGGAGACGTCGAAGAGAAAATAACGAAGAAAGGTTTTTTAGAAGAGCTTTGGAGGAAACAAGGTGGGAAGATCAAAGGCGGCGATTTGAGGAAGAAAGAACTCGGGAGGTGGAAAGGCTTCATGAAGAGGAAAGACAAAGAGAAGAATAAAGAATACAAAGAAAGGAAAGATCTCGTGAGGACCAAAGACGTCGTGAACAACAATGAAAAGAGGAGGCGAGAAGATACGCGGAATAGGAAGAAGAGAGATATCGAGAAGAAAAAAGGAGACACGAGGAGGAGGGGAGAGAAGATGATGATGAGCGAGATAGAAGAAGGATAAAGCGCATGAGAGATGAAGGAAAAGACGAGGTCAATAAAATGGTCATGAACGAGATAGAGGAGATAAAAGCATTACTCAACAATTCGCGAAGAGGAGGAAGAGTGCAGCTGGCAAAGGAAATTGTGGAGGCTGAAAAATCTCCCTTCTCGTGCGAAATACTGGAGGGAAGAATCCCGGAAAGATGTTCACTTCCCACCTTCGGAAGTATCTTCAATGGAACAGGGAACGTTGTACAACATCTAAAACAGTATACCCTATCACTAACGCAATGGGCGAAGTATGAGACGGTGCTATGCCAGTATTTCCCAGCGAGTTTAACCGGGGAGGCTTCAAAGTGGTTTGAAGGGTTAGCGGAAGGTTCAATCTCGTCGTTCAAAGATTTACAGAGAATATTCTTGAAAACTTACATAAGCAATAACATGTTAGGACCTGGAATAGAAACCTTATTTAACTTGAGAAGAAAACCAGGCAAAAACCTGCGAAGTCTCATAACGAGATGGAGGTCGGTATGTAGTGAACTCACAGGAAGAGTAGATGAGAGAAATTTCATTCCGGACTTCGTTAACGCGTTAATACTAACAGATCTCTTGCACACACAACTATTCGTAATTCACAACACAATAACGATGAGTGAGCTCCGAGAGTATCAGGAGGAGTACGTTGCGTTGGAAGAAAAACAAACGGAGGCTATGGAGGAAGCTACGATACAATCCAAGGAGGGGAATTCACGCCTCTTGCCGAGAGTAGCAAGCGTAATAGAAGATGACATGAAATATGTGGAAGCGGAACCGTTAGCAACAATTCCCGCAAAATTGGTAGCAGTGTCCAGCGGAGATCATGAGTGGTTAGACCAACATCCAAGGTACATTGATCCTAGACCTCGGAACTATGAGCCACGAGGTGATAATTCAAGGAATTCGCGAAGATATAATCCAGGACAGCGATATGGAGATAAAAGACCACAATTCGAGGATGTAGCATTACCTGAGCTTAATACCACAGTCGCGAAGATATGGGAAGCAATTGTTCTAACTGAAGATATACCTCCCCCGGCAAATTTTGGGGTGGAGCCCTTTTCAAGATCGAGAAGTAGCGACTTTTGCAAATATCATCATTTTCACGGACACCTCACGGAAGACTGTAGAAACTTACGGCGAATAATACTTCGTCTAATTGAAAAAGGGAAACTCAAGCATTTCCTGGCGAATCCAGGACCATTACCACCACCGCCACCTCGGAAAGATGATCAAAATCAATCAAAGATATATAGAATAGAGATCGATAGAGGAACCCAGAGGTTAAATTGCAGCTCAATTATTCACTCTGCGAAGAATATACATAATTTTCATGATAATGTACAACAAAGGGTTCACAAACGAGATTTCGAAGGAAATGAGATATTCAGTATCGCAAAGAAGGAGCCATTGGAAGAGTAGAAAAAAAGAGCTATCTCTTTATCTGCAACAGACGCCCCAGATGGAGGAGCTTCGCACACAGACCCGTTAGTAATCACCATGAACTTCGGAGAATACACCAAGTAGGAAGAAAGTTCCGCAGGAAAAAAGAAAGTATGGGCAATAGACAGAATCCTGGTGGACACAGGGAGCTCGGTGGATATTCTCTTTTATCACATATTCAAAACAATGGGCTACCGAGACTCAGACCTAGTACCGTCAACTTATAATATATATGGGTTTAACGGAGTGGCGTCAAAGCCAAGTGGGGAACTAGTCGTGAAAATCTTCACATGGGAACTAGAAACCGATGTAACCGTATGCGTGGTGGATGTAGAATCCCCTTACAACGCTTTGATTGGGAGACCATGGATACATGGAATCAAGGGAGTGGAATCAACTTATCACCAAGCTATCTGGTTCCCAATACCAAGCGGAATTAGAGAAATAAAAGGGGATCATAAAGAAGCCCGGGAATACAACGAAGAAGATGTGCATAACTATGACGAGAAGTTAAGATGCAAGAAAGAGAAAAAGAAGAAGCTTCTGGAGACGAAGAGGAAAGAAGAATTAATGATATATATGGTTAAAGCAAAGGAAGGATGGGCTATTCCCAGTGAAATTCCTGAGGATAAATATAAACCTTTATAGCAATTAAAGGAGCCGTCTCCACTCGGAGAACCAGTCATGAACTTCTCCGCAGTAGAACCCACGCAAAAGATAAACTTGGGTAACGAAGATGAAGTGAAGATGGTGAGGATCGGGACAACGATGGAGACGGACGAAGAGGAGAGGTTGATAAAGCTGTTAAAAGAGTACCTCGATATCTTTGCATGGGGCATGAATGAGATTCCAGGAATAGAACCGGAAATCGCCTGCCACAGATTGGATCTAAACCCATCAATCAAGCCAGTAAGGCAACAAATACGGAAGATAGAAACCGATTACCATGAGCAAATATAGCAAGAATTACAGATGATTTTGGACTCGGGAATAATAAGACCCGTGAAGTATCCAAACTGGATTGCCAATATAGTAATAGTACCAAAAAAGACTAAAGGAATAAGAATATGCATAGATTTTAGTGATTGAACATCAAGCTTCTCGAAGGATAGCTTCATGGCTGCCTAATATACCTCAGATGGTAGAGTCAGCAGCTGGTTACAAATGGCTAACGTTGATGGAGGGTTATTGTGGATACAATCAGATACCTCTCGTTGAGGAATACCAAGAGCATACGGCTTTATTCGTACCTAGAGGGTTGTACTGATATACGAGAATTCCATTTGGTTTGAAGAATGCAGGGGCAACTTACCAACGGATGGTCGAGAAGATCTTCGCTAAGTGGGTGCACACTAAATTGGAAGTCTACGTCGACGATATGCTGGTAAAAACTAAGGAGTCAGGAGATCACATTGAGGATTTGAAATAAATCTTCAAACATATGAGGGCATATAAGATGAAAATAAATCTGGCGAAGTTTATATTCGGTGTGGAATCAACGAAGTTTCTGGGGCACATCGTGTCCAAAAGGGGAATCAAAGTAGACCCAGCCAAGGTTCAAGCCATATTGGATATGCCGTCACTAGCAACGGTAAAAGACGTACAAAAAATAAATGGGCAGTTAGCAGCTTTGGGAAGATTCATTTCTAGATCCTCAGATAAATGCAAGCATTTCTTCGACATCTTGAAAAAATGAGCTAAATTTTCATGGACACAAGAATGTGAATATGCATTACAAAGTATAAAAGAATATCTTATCAACCTATCAATTATCCAAAAACCCGAACCAAACGAATAATTGCTGATTTGTCTCGCAACAACACCAAATGCAATAAGTTTAGTGTTACTTCGATCTGATAAAGGTGTCGAAAAATCTATCTTTTACGTCAGCAAAACACTCAATGCTGCTGAAAAGAATTACCCGAAGATAAAGAAGCTAATTTTAGCGTTGGTATACTCATCAGAAAAATTAGGAACTTATTTTCAGACTCACAAAATTAAGGTTCTAACCAGGATCCCAATAGAGTCAACTTTAAAGAATACGAAGAGAGTTGGGCGAGTTGAAAGATGGAATACCCGAATTGACCAATTCGGATTAAAATATAAAGTTCATAATTACACGAAATCGCACATAGTTACCGAATTTCTGGCCGAGTTCCCAATAGAGGAAGATGAAGGAGTGGAGGAAATGCTAGATGTAGATGAGGAACGTCCGGATCCTACAGACTTGCTAAAAGAAAATCATCCAAAGAGATTGGAGATATTTGTGGACGGATCGTCAAACAGCGTCGGAGGAGGAATTTGCATTGTATTTACTTCTCCAGCAGGAGCGAGAACGGTGTTCTGCTTCCGATTGGAGTATAAATCTACGAATAACGAAACAGAATATGAGGCGGTCATACAAGCTCTAAGGCTGGCCATCGCGATGAAACTAGATGAAATAAGAATAACTAGTGATTCTCAGTTGGTAATCATGTAGATAGAAGGAAGGTATCAAGCGAACGATGCCGTGATGGATCGCTATTTACTACTCGTTAAAGAATATTCGAAGAAGGTACCAAATATAATATGGCGGCAAGTAAGAAGAGATAATAATAGATATGCGGACGCCTTAGCCTTCATTGCATCAATGATTGATGACACTTCGGAGAAATACATCCTAATTAAAAGATTAATGCGTCCATCTGTAACTAGGGAGTTGGAAGGAGAAAAGTTCCTAATGGTAATAGAGGATAACATGCCTGACGAGTTGGGAGGGGATGATTGGAGAGCCCCGATTCACAATAATCTGGAGAGAGGATATTTTCCTAGAGACAGATTTGAGGCACACAAGATCAAGGGGAGATCCACAAACTATGAGTTACGAGAAGGAATCCTATATCGGAGGTCGTTCCTGGGCCCATTGCTGCGATGTTTGTCACAAGAAGAAGGGATACAAATCATGAAAACCATACATTATGGTGATGCTGGGAATCACATCGGAACAAGGTCATTGGCTTATAAGACTAAGACGCAGGGGTACTTTTAGAAAAACATGCATAAGGATGCAAAATACATCGGCACGAGGTGAGAAGCTTGTCAGAGATTCGGAAAAAGAATACATGCACCATCGACAAACCTGAATTATGTGTTGAGTGTATGGACATTTTCCATATAGGGAATAGATATTGTAGGACCGTTTGTCGTAGGAAGCCAGCAACGAAAATACCTGATAGTGGCAACGGATTATTTCACAAAGTGGGTTGAAGCTAATCCTGTGAAAAATACGCGAGATGGCGACATATACGGCTTTATACTTGAGCACATCATATGTAGATTTGGTATCCCTTTGCAGATCGTCTCCGATAATGGAATGCAATTCGAAGGTGAGAACGTGAAGATGCTGTTTAGCACATTCAAGATACAATTTGCAAAATCGACCCCACTGTATCCACAGAGTAATGGGAAAGCGGAGGCAACGAACAAAATGATAGCATCCACTTTAAAAAATAAGTTAGATGGGCATCTCCATAACTGGTGTGAAGAAGTTTCAAAGGTATTGTGGTCGTATAGAACCACCAGGCGAGAAGCAACAGGGATGTCCCCTTTCTGTTTGGCATATGGAGTAGAGGCGGTTCTACCTACTGAGATCATGTTCCCTACCACTAAACGAGAAGCCTGGAAAAAGGGTCTGAACTAGGATATGATCCTAGCAAAAATGGACGACTTGGAGGAAAACAGGGAGACCGCTCTACAACACATGACGAATTATCACCGAAGGTTATCTCGTGAATACAATAATAAGGTGAAAGAAATAGGCTTCGTACCATGGGAGTTGGTTTTGCGGGAAATACCGCCATATCAGAAGGCACCTGGAGGTAAACTGGGGCCTACTTGGGAAGGACTCTTCATTGTGAAGAGAAGAGTGGGGAATGGAGCTTATGAGCTCGCAGATTGTGAAGGAAAATCTATAGATAGCAATGGAGACATCATATATGGCAATGCAAAAAGGAGGGGTCGTAGACTGGACCACCCGTGGAATCCGATCTATATCAAGAAGTATTATCCTTAAGAAGCGGAGATATTCGCAAAAGAAAGTGTAAAAAAATAAAAAATAAAAAATATATATCGTTTTGAAAACGATAAAAGAAATGAAGCAAAGCGTTTATGAAGCGTAATCAACAAATGAACTAGAACAAAGCAGAGAACGAGATGAGAATTCAAAAAAAAAAAATATATACATGCAAGGGAAAAAAGTAAGACCTCACTAGGAGGCTGCGTAAGACCCACAAAAAATATATACGGAAGAAAAGGGCATAGTAAGTCCTATATAAAACCTCTACTTAGGGAGGATGAGACCTCGTGGCGTGCAACCTAGTTCGCACAAAGTGCAAGAGGCAAATATAAGACCTAACGCGCGTCACGAGACAACCTAAGGAGATGGCTAACTGCCATAAGCTAGGGGAAAAAATTAAGACCCATTTGCTGGGGGCCCCAATTGGGTAACCACTCGGTAAGGGGTGTAAGAACGAGCCAATGGAGAAGAAGATGACCTGGTGTAGTTCTTCCACTCGGTCCCAAAACCACCTCAACTAGGGTGTGACTTCGTAACCAAGAGCCATATCGGCGAAAGGGCACGAGGTCACGAAAAAACTGATACCTAAGCCCAAAAGCACGAGGGTACTCAGGGGGAAGGGACGACACCCTCCTTTAGGGAGCTGAGTGACCACAAACGTCGGAAATGTTACGGGGCTGTTACTCACGGGAGTAGGTAGGCATGTGATATTGTTACATAATAAAACCTCAATGAGCGAGATAAGGCGAGGTTGATGGATCTTTACTTCGCAAGAGTAAAGAGCGCCTGAGACTTCGTCGAAAAGCCCTGATCAACAGGGTGGGGCATAATAAGACCTTAACTAGGAGGAAAAATAAGACCCCGAAATGATGAGAGAGATGTGGGCAGAAAATGAGACTTGAGGAAAAACAAAAGGGAAAGATATAAAGAAAAGTAAGAGGCAAGCACATTACAAAGCTTGACTACACGAATCATGTAATTCCAAAAGAACTTGTTACATTGCATAAGAAGTACTTACAATCACAAATATACTTTTGATAATATCAAAACTAGCATGGTAGAATTGCAGGATAAGTACTGATGATGCAGGAACAAAAAACGACGCAACGAGATAAAGAGAAGATCTAATAACGCAAGGTGAGCTGCATAAATCCCGAAAAGAATAAGAGGTAAGTATATACTTTTAAATGAGGTTTTATACTTTTGAGCATTTACTTCGCTCATTTTGTACTTTCGAGATACTTCGGAAATACCCAAAGAATAAGAGGCAAGTATATACTTTAAAAACGTTCTTTATTCTTTGAATATTTCCTTCGTAAAGTATATACTTGGTATATCGGATTAATTCCGAATTAGCAGGATAATTTAGCAAAACGCATATAACATTTATCAGACATGCGAATACACATGCTAACCATGGTAAGTGCAGCTAGCAGAACGAGATAAGAATGTGAAATGAATAAAGAAAAAAGCTGATATATTAAGGCAAAATAAAAGCATAAAATGTCATGCCCCCCAAGCTTGTGAGCGGCAAGATAAAGTGTTAGAGAAACAAAGGACCGAAAAGTTTGAACCAACATCGAAATAAATAATCAAGGATTGCCAGCTTCCTCCACATCATGACCACTTCCAGATCCTTGAACTATAGCTCCACTACCGCCAGTACCAGCACCACCGTTTCCCTCAGTGCCTCGGGGAACTTCGCTTTTGGGTTCCTCAACATGCTAATCAGTCTCTGTATCTTCGTTCTCACTATCGACATCAACCGGAAGCTCATCATCGGAGAAGACTTCGAGATTCATGAAGGGAAGATCAAGGCCATGAGAACTAGAAAACTCAGTGACGAATTTCACCTTCTCTTCTTGGGAATTTATGCGGGTGAACTTCGAAATCTTCTTGGCATCCTTCTACATCTTATCACAATCTTCGTTCAGGAGCGCAACACTTTCCTTCAGGTCGGACACCTCCTTAGCAAGATCATCCCTTTGACGAGATAGGTGCAGGACTTGGTTCTTCCAACTCTCCTCGTATTATGCAAAATGACAGCGAAGTGATAAATAAGACTAAACGAGCGAAACAAGAAGCATGACAATAACGCCTAGAGCTACCTTCTTTCAGTGAAATAACATAACTTAAAGTTTTCTGAAGATCGATGTTCAGAAAATCAAGTCTTGATGTTTCAGATTCAAGAAAGTTTCATAGATCACGAGAAGATTTATCTTCGTCAAGATCAGGTGAAGGACTATCATTATCAGGAGACCCTATGACGAGTTTGCCACTCCTCGGAGGAAAAGCAAGCTTCTTCTTTGTAGAGGAATCATGGGCTGTCTTCTTGCCTTGAAATCTCTCCAGGCGAGCCAAGATAGAGGAAATATCACCACTTAACCTGTTATTCTCATCCTTTAGCCCAACATTCTCAGTCTTTAACTTCTCATACTCCGGCCTTAAATCGGAAAGTTCTTTTCTGAGTATACGAAGTTCAACTTCGGATTTATCTTTCCTTTTAATTATCCTCTCTTTATCCTCCTCCAGTTGTTTACCATGAGCCATGAAGGGGGAATGAAGATTTCGCGAAGTCGTAAGAAGATTATTAACCCGACGTAACATAATCTTCAAGTGTTCATTTTCTCCGTGAAGATGGGAGTTTAGCTCTTCGTTATTAGCAGACTCAGTAGCTAAGCGATCAGACAGGGAATATGACGTCGTCAATTTCTCACTTAAAATTTCGTTTTCAGACAAGTAGCAGTTAATTTGAGACAGAATATTTGCTTGTTCGGCTAGGCAGTCCTCAGCGGTCGACTTGGCCTCCTCATAATCCAAATAACACTTCGTAGAATGGGCTTGACGAAAATAAAAGAATCGTAAAGACAAGAGCGAAATAAAATGAAAGACATAGAAAGGGATGAGCTTACCACTAAGTTCTGAAATCCTTTGATCTTTCTTAGCCGAGCGGTCCCTCTCATCAGTGAGATCATTTTTAAGTTCTTGAACTCGGGCCCTGGCAGCCTCCAAATTCTCACGAGTAACTCTTGTCTCCACGAGATGAGCCATGTGGCGGTTGAATTCCTGCGAAGTACAGCAAGTCAGAAAAGAACTAAGGCAGGTAGCAAGGTTAAAGTCATTGATACCTACCAAGGCCATAATAGCAGCATGCTGTGGGAGGGATAGATTCAGAGATGCATTAGAAATGAAGGACTTATCTTCAGCCAAAAAGGAATCGGAACTAAAAGAGATCAGAGACTCGGTGGCATCAGATCTAATGGATAGAACGTCCCGAGTTAAAAGAAAGGCATTCCTCAAGAAGACCAAATCAGGCTTGTAAGCGGGATCTTCCACTTCATAGACCTTCCTAGGCTTCCCGTGAGACTCGCCAGCAGAAGTAGCAGGTGATTCAGTGGGAGGAACGCCCGCGGTGCTGATCGGAGACGACATGGCGGGATTAGGAACATGAGTAGAAGCATCTTTCTCAGGCACCTGGGCATCCTTGCCTTTAGGAGGGGGAGAAATAGGAAACTCTGAGGATTTAGTGGAATTGGGGATCCGAGTTAAGGCACTCATGTCTAAAATCCTCCGAAGTTTCGGAGGAACAGTAGCAGAAGGGGGCTGAAGAGAGGTATCCTGGTAAAACGAAATTAATACATCGAAGCATGCTCGCAAGAAGTTAATAAAAAAAAGAACGGAAGACACGAGATAAAAATAACGGCGGAATACCTTGGCGGAAGCAGCAGCAGTAGCAGCGGCAGCAGCTGAAGAGCTTTCAAGACGATCTCGCTTCTTAGGAAACCGAGGGGTAGTAACAGGGGGCTCTACTAAATCATCCTCCTATGAAGAACAAAGGTTAGTCAATCTGGAAGAAAAGAAGCAAAATAGACGTGGAAGGTGAAGTAAACAATAAATCACCTGATCAGGAGTCGGATATCCGACAGAGGATTTTTTGTCATAAGACGATCTATCCTTGATCAAGCCAGGAGCAGGGAGCGAATACTGTGGATAAATGGGAAAATTAGATGAAGAAATGAAAAATGAAATAGAGAAGAAGTCTAGCAAACTTACATCGGAAGGCCTCTCAGTCCAACAAAATTTTCAGGGCTCGTAAGCAGCGAGATGAACGTGATCTAAGAGAGGGCCCGTCCGATCTTTTCCGAACTCATCAAAGCCCAAAACCAGGGGATTCTCAACAACTACTGGAAACATCATCCAGTCTTCATCGTTAGACAAGCGCAGAGAGGGGCCCTTAGGAGCATCCTTCGAGGAACTGGCGGGCTCGACATCCAAGAGGAGAACCTTGGAGGGATCCTTCATGGACTTCCAAGATAGAGCGATGGCCCACTCTTGATACTTCCTTCTTCGGCCTTGAGTTTTATCGATATAGTTCTACGAGAAAGAGGTGATGTTGTAATTAGTCGAGACGAATTCCTCCGCTGCTATGGGGTTTTGAGACAAAACGCCGGAAGAACGCCTCACAAACTCGTTGACAATACGAATTGCATTGCCACGCAATTGAAAAACTCCTCTGTTGAGATACACGAGAATTTCATAGAAAAGTGGGTTCTGGGCATCATAAAGAGGGAAGACTAAACCCGCTCTCAGTTGACCTAAGGTTGTGATCATCCTAGTAGAAGACCATGTCTCTGCTTCGATCCAGCGGCAGTTCAATTCCATCTGCCTGGTGGAAAGAACAGGAGGAATGACCGAAGAATCCACCGACGGGGACAAAGTTAAACCAAATTTCCTGAAATCAGCCTGAAAATCTTCAAGATACTTTGATGTAGTGGCAGGGGGAAATTTCTTGGGTGCCATTGATGAAATATGGAACGAAGAAGAATCAAAGATAATAGAAAGAAAAGAAGTGAAAATTTGCAGAGGAATGGTGTAGGAGAAGAAAGAGCTGAAGATTATAAAGAAGAGAAAGAGATGAAGAGGAGAACTATTTATAATGGACCAAGGAACGACCGGGAGAAGCGGTTACATGAGAAGAGGAATCGGCTAACAACGGTTAACGGGAATCGTGGGAGACAAGATAGCGAAAAATCCGGGTGCGTGGCGGTTACGAACTTAATGAAGGATTCTCTTTCCTTTCTTGGTTCCCGCAAACGGAATGAAAAATGGAAAAATTAGGTACAAAAAATATGCCCGCCACATGTCCGAGGTAGATTGAACTAGGCAAACGAAATGAATCTTCGAGAAAGATATTATTCACTAATTCCTAAGAAGAGTGTCAGTGAAGAGTCAAATCAAGTGTCAGACTCGCTTTATCGAAGTTCAGACCGCGAGGTATCAATTTACAAGATAACACTAACTTGCATGGGAAGATACTTCACGAAGAAAATTGGAAATGCGAAGTGTGGCTTGCTAAGCAAGAAATAATAAGATCCCCAAAATAAGAGGAGAGAGATGAGGATTGTTGTGCAAGAAAAGGGAGAGCATACGAAGTCAACTGCGTGAAGTCTGGACTTGCTATGCAAGAAATAGTTAGATACCCGAGATAAAATGAGCGAGATATGGATTGTTTCGCAAGAAATGGGACAGCTTTCCCCGACAACAGCCAAACTTTAAGGCATAAAAGAAGCGGAAAGTTAATCTGAGCGAAGTGAAAAGTGCGTCTCCGAGATAAATCGGGCTGTTATGTAACTTTCTCCTATAAAAGAAGGACTTATCCCCTTGTAAAAGGGGTTGGAACATCTGAAATAGCTGATCGAGCTCCTGTGAGTGAAGAGTTTAGATTTAGAGTGTTCTTGAGCGACTTGTAACTTAACATTCTAAAATCAATTGAAATATAAGGTTTGAGTTCAATCCCGTTTGCAATTATCTTTGTGTTCCTCAAATTAGTAAGTGGGTGTGACTATGGATTTTCCGTAGTCACACCATCTGCACAAACAATCCTGAAATTTCGATTAAAAGGATATAAATGTCTATTGATTTCTCCGGCACTTCTCCAGCCGCTGTCACTTCCAACTGTATATACCACGCAATGTCCCGTGAACGGTAGTTCACTTCCGTGTACAGGGTAAAAAATTCTAATAACCTTGTACTCATTAGTCAAAGGGTGGTAGCCAAAACCATGAACAATATAAGCACTGCTTTGATCCTCATCGGTTTTTAATTCTGGAAAGGTCACGTATTCTCTGGTAATGGGATTGCAGATGTGCAATGTAATCAGTATTTTCTCAATAAATATCTGTGTTAATAACAAATAAAAATTAATATATCATTAGAAGGTATTTCATTTTCATTCTTATCTTGTTACTACAAATAACCCGTTCCATAACGGCACAACATGAGGTTAACAGAGAGTTCTAATAAGTATCTAGAGATAACTCGTGCCATAACGACACTGCTATAGTATGATATCTGACTGGTGTAATTTTTCTTTTTTTTTCTAGACTTTAAATTAAATCGCGTTTCTTTGCAAGATAGTTTTCTGTTATGTTTTAAATGAAAATAATGTATATAAGTACATTGTAAAATTATTCATATACAATATCCAAAAACGAACACAAAATCATTTAAGTAATAGTGTGTATGCATATCTCACGTATTTGTTTATTTTTATTCATAACTCATAAGTGAGATATGCATACACACTATTACTTAATCCAATTAATGCATGTACGATATATTATGATTTCATTTAATGTTTCTTTGAATATCTTGAGTTAAGAGGTGACGCAATAATTAAATATTAATAAATTTTTATTCATAATGGGTTACAGAAACGACGACCGTCGGATGTCTTTCGTCGGGATGAGACTGGGATGGCCGGATTCAACGTTTGTCTCTCAAAATGTTATACGACCGTCGAAGATCAAACACCCATTCTGTTTTGTTTTGCCAAGTCATAAGTTTAAGATGAATCAAAGCTAGTTCTTTCAGTCAACAAACGATCTGATATCTGACTTGGGCGATGTCAGATTCATATCCCAAGTCAAAAAAAAAAACTCAACAACTGAAGATACATTGACATTGTTTTCTCATCCTTAAAACACATTGACATTGTTTTCTCCTAGTTCTTTCAGTGAAACAAAGCTATTGATGAATGCTGTTCGTTTCGCCCAATCACTCGAGAAACAGTAACTGTTGAAATATTTCATTTTCGCTTTGACAAACCCTTTCCTATAAAACCAAAACTTGCATGTTGTCTGGTTACTGCTGCTACTTGTTTCACCCTCATTTACCGACTTATAAACCCACAACTCTATGCACAATAATCCATCAGAAGTGTTTCGAACAAGACCCAAGAACCCCTTGCTAACGCAAAGCTTATCAGTCTCCGTAATCGCTTTATATGGAGGAGAGAGACAGTAGAATTTTTCATCTGCCAAATTAAAGGCAAGAATATCCTTTGACCCCTCGCACAACCAATAAAAGGTTCCATCTAAACAAACAGTCTTTGAATAATCGCTGAAACAATGTATATGTTGATGGATTTCCCCAGCACTTCTCCAGCCTCTACCACTTCCAAGTGTATATACCTCGCAATGTCCCGTGCTTGGTAATTTATACCTTTCCTGTGCAGGGTACAAAATTCTAATAACCTTGTACTCATGAGTCAGAGGGTGATAGCCAAACCCATACACGATATAAGCATTGCTTCGAGTCTCGGGGATTTGTAATTCTGGAAGATTCACTTATTCTCTGGTAATTGGATTACAAATATAAAAAGCTTAGTCGGTATGGTGTAACGGCATGATGATCACCATGTAATCGGTGGAATGTCTGCGGTAATCCTGGATATAAATGCCTTGGTATCCCTTTGCATCTCGTCTCCGATAATGGAATGCAATTCGAAGGTGAGAACGTGAAGATGATGTTTATCACAATCAAGATACAATCTGCAAAATCTACCCCACTATATCCACAGAGTAATGGGCAAGCGGAGGCAACGAACAAAAAGATATCATCCACTTTAAAAAATAAGTTAGATGGGCATCTCCATAACTGGTGCGAAGAAGTTTCGAAGGTATTGTGGTCGTATAGAACCACCAGGCGAGAATCAACAGGGATGTTCCCTTTTTGTTTGGCATATGGAGTAGAGGCGGTTCTACCTACTGATATCATGTTCCCTACCACTAAACGAGAGGCCTGGAAAAAGGGTCTGAACTTGGATATGATCCTAGCAAAAATGGACGACTTGGAGGAAAACAGGGAGACCGCTCTATAGCACATGACGAATTATCACCGAAGGTTATCTCGTGAATACAACAAGAAGGTGAAAGAAATAGGCTTCGTACCAGGGGAGTTGGTTTTGCGGGAAATAACGCCGTATCAGAAGGCACATGTAGGTAAACTGGAGCCTACTTGGGAAGGACTCTTCATTGTGAAGAGAAGAGTGGGGAATGGAGCTTATAAGCTCGCAGATTGTGAAGGAAAAGCTACAGATAGCAATGGAGACATCATATATGGTGAGGCAGAAAGGAGGGGCCGTAGACTGGACCACCCGTGGAATCCTATCTATATCAAGAAGTATTATCCTTAAGAAGTGGAGAAATTCGCAAAAGAAAGTGTAAAAAAATAAAATAAAAAATATATATATCGTTTTGAAAACGACAAAAGAAATGAAGCAAAGCGTTTATGAAGCATAATCAACAAATGAACTAGAACAAAGCAGAGAACGAGATAAGAATTCAAAAAAATATATATATATACATGCAAGGGAAAAAAGTAAGACCTCACTAGGAGGCTGCGTAAGACCCACAAACAATATATACGGAAGAAAAGGCAACAGTAAGTCCTATATAAAACCTCTACTTAGGGAGGATGAGACCTCGTGGCGTGCAACCTAGTTCGCACAAAGTGCAAGAGGCAAATATAATACCTAACGCGCGTCACGAGAAAACCTAAGGAGATGGCTAACTTCCATAAGCTAGGGAAAAAAAGTAAGACCCATTTTCTGGGGGCGCCAATTGGGTAACCACTCGGTAAGGGGTGTAAGAACGAGCCAATGGAGAAGAAGATGACCTGGTTTAGTTCTTCCACTCAGTCCCAAAACCACCTCAACTAGGGTGTGACTTCGTAACCAAGAGCCATATCGGAGAAAGGGCACGAGGTCACGAAATAACTGATACCTAAGCCCAAAAGCACGAGTGTACTCAGAGGGAAGGGATGACACCCTCCTTTAGGGAGCTGAGTGACCACAAACGTCGGCAATGTTATGGGGCTGGTACTCACGGGAGTAGGTAGGCCTGTGATATTGTTGCATAATAAAACCTCAATGAGCGAGATAAGGCGAGGTTGATGGATCTTTACTTCGCTCATTTTGTACTTCCGAGATACTTCGGAAATACCCAAAGAATAAGAGGCAAGTATATACTTTAAAAACGTTCTTTATTCTTTGAATATTTCCTTCGTAAAGTATATACTTGGTATATCGGATTAATTCAGAATTAGCAGGATAATTTAGCAAAACGCATATAACATTTATCAGACATGCGAATACACATCCTAACCATGGTAAGTGCAGCTAGCAGAATGAGATAATAATGTGAAATGAATAAAGAAAAAAGATGATATATTAAGGCAAAATAAAAGCATAAAATGTCATGCCCCCAAAGCTTGTGAGCGCCAAGATAAAGTGTTAGAGAAACAAAGGACCGAAAAGTTTGAACCAACATCGAAATAAATAATCAAGGATTGCCAGATTCCTCCATAACAAGACCACTTCCAGATCCTTGAACTCTAGCTCCACTACCGCCAGTACCAGCACCACCGTTTCCCTCAGTGCCTCGGGGAAATTCGCTTTTGGGTTCCTCAACATCCTCATCAGTCTCTGTATCTTCATTCTCACTATCTACATCAACCAGAAGCTCATCATCGGAGAAGACTTCGAGATTCATGAAGGGAAGATCAAGGCCATGAGAACTAGAAAACTCAGTGACGAATTTCACCTTCTCTTCTTGGGCATTTATGCGGGTGAACTTCGAAATCTTCTTGGCATCCTTCTCCATCTTATCACAATATTCGTTCAGGAGTGCAACACTTTCCTTCAGGTCGGACACCTCCTTAGCAAGATCATCCCTTTGACGAGATATGTACAGGACTTGGTTCTTCCAACTCTCCTAGGATTCTGCAAAATGACAGCGAAGTGAGAAATTATACTAAACAAGCGAAACACGAAGCATGACAATAACGCCTAGAGCTACCTTCTTTCAGTGAAATAACAGAACTTAAAGTTTTCTGAAGATCGATGTTCAGAAAAACAAGTCTTGACGTTTCAGATTCAAGAAAGTTGCAGAGATCACGAGAAGATTTATCTTCGTCAATATCAGGTGAAGGACTATCATCATCAGGAGACCCTATGACGAGTTTGCCACTCCTCGGAGGAAAAGAAAGCTTCTTCTTTGTAGAGGAAGCATGGGCTGTCTTCTTGCCTTGAAATCTCTCCAGGCGAGCCAAGATGGAGGACATATCACCACTTAAGCTGTTATTCTCATCCTTTATCCCAACATTCTCAGTCTTTAACTTCTCATACTTCAGTCTTAAATCGGAAAGTTCATTTCTGAGTTTACGAAGTTCAACTTCGGATTTATCTTTCCTTTTAATTATCCTCTCTTTATCCTCCTCCAGTTGTTTACCATGATCCATGAAGGAGGAATGAAGATTTCGCGAAGTCGTAAGAAGATTATTAACCCGACGTAACTCAATCTTCAAGTGTTCATTTTCTCCGTGAAGATGGTAGTTTAGCTCTTCGTTATTAGCAGACTCAGTAGCTAAGCGATCAGACAGGGAATATGACGTCGTCAATTTATCACTTAAAATCTCGTTTTCAGACAAGTAGCAGTTAATTTGAGACAGAATATTTTCTTATTCGGCTAGGAAGTCCTCAGCGGTCGACTTGGCCTCCTCATAATCCAAATAACACTTCGTAGAACGGGCTTGACGAAAATAAAAGAATCGTAAAGACAAGAGCGAAATAAAATGAAAGACATAGAAAGGGATGATATTACCACTAAGTTCTGAAATCCTCTGATCTTTCTTAGCCGAGCGGTCCCTCTCGTCAGTGAGATCATTTTTAAGTTCCTGAACTCGGGCCCTGGCAGCCTCCAAATTCTCACGAGTAACTATTGTCTCCACGAGATGAGCCATATGGCGGTTGAATTCCTGCGAAGTACAGCAAGTCATAAAATAACTAAGGCAGGTAGCAAGGTTAAAGTCATTGATACCTACCAAGGCCATAACAGCAGCATGCTGTGGGAGGGATAGATTCAGAGACGCATTAGAAATGAAGGAATGATCTTCAGCCAAAAATGAATCGGAACTAAAAGAGATCAGAGACTCGGTGGCAGCGGATCTAATGGATGGAACGTCCCGAGTTAAAAGAAAGGAATTCCTCAAGAATACCAAATCACGCTTGTAAGCGGGATCTTCCACTTCATAGACCTTCCTCGGATTCCCGTGAGACTCGCCAGCAGAAGTAGCAGGTGATTCAGTGGGAGGAACGCCTGCGGTGATGATCGGAGACAGCATGGTGGGATTAAGAACATGAGTAGAAGCATCTTTCTTAGGCACCTGGGTATCCTTGCCTTTAGGAGGGGGAAAAATAGGCAACTCTGAGGATTTAGTGTAACTGGGGATCCGAGTTAAGGCACTCATGTCTAAAATCCTCCGACGTTTCGGAGGAACAGTAGCAGAAGGGGGCTGAAGCGAGGTATCCTGGTAAAACGAAATTAATACATCGAAGCATGCTCGCGCGAAGTTAATAAAACAAAGAACGGAAGACACGAGATAAAAATAACGGCGGAATACCTTGGCGGAAGCAGCAGCAGTAGCAGCGGTAGCAGCTGAAGAGATTTCAAGACGATCTCGCTTCTTAGGAACCCGAGGGATAGTAACAGGGGTCTCCACTAAATCATCCTCCTATGAAGCACAAAGGTTAGTCCATATGGAAGAGAAGAAGCAAAATAGACGTGGAAGGTGAAGTAAACAATAAATCACCTGATCAGGAGTCGGAGATCCGACAGAGGATTTTTTGGCATAAGACGATCTATCCTTGATCAAGCCAGGAGCAGGGAGCGAATACTGTGGAAAAATGGGAAACTTAGATGAATAAATGAAAAATGAAATAGAGAAGAAGTCTAGCAAACTTACATCGGAATGCCTCTCAGTCCAACAAAATTTTCAGGGCTCGTAAGCAGCGAGATGGACGTGATCTGGGAGAGGGCCCGTCCGAGCTTTTCCGGACTCATCAAAGCTCCAAACCAAGGGACCCTCAACAACTACTGGAAACATCATCCAGTCTTCATAGTTAGACAAGCGCAAAGAGGGGCCCTTAGGAGCATCCTTCGAGGAACTGGTGGGCTCGACATCCAAGAGGAGAACCTTGGAGGGATCCTTCATGGACTTCCGAGATAGAGAGATGCCCCACTCTTGATACTTCCTTCTTCGGACTTGAGTTTTATCGATATAGTTCTCCGAGAAAGAGGTGATGTTGTAATCAGTCGAGACGAATTCCTCCGCTGCTGAGTGGATTTGAGACAAGACGCCGGAAGAATGCCTCACAAACTCGTTGACAATACGAGTTGCATTGCCACTCAATTGAAAAACTCCTCTGTTGATATAGACGAGAATTTCATAGAAAAATGGGTTCTGGGCATCATAAAGAGGGAAGACTAAACCCGCTCTCAGTTGACCTAAGGTGGTGATCATCCTAGTAGACGACCATGTCTCTGCTTAGATCCATCGGCAGTTCAATTCCATCTGCCTGGTGGAAATAACAGGAGGAGTGACCGAAGAATCCACCGTCGGGGACAAAGTTAAACCAAATTTCCTGAAATCATCCTGAAAATCTTCAAGATACTTTGATGTAGTGGCAGGGGGAAATTTCTTGGGTGCCATTGATGAAAGATGGAACAAAGAAGAATCAAAGATAACAGAAAGATAAAAAGTGAAAATTTGCAGAGGAATGGTGTAGGAGAAGAAAGAGCTGAAGATTGTAAAGAAGAAAAAGAGATGAAGAGGAGAACTATTTATAATGGACCAAGGCACGACCGGGAGAAGCGGTTACATGAGAAGAGGAATTGTCTAACAACTGTTAACGGGAATCGTGGGAGACAAGATAGCGAAAAATCCGGGTGCGTGGCGGTTACGAACTTAATGAAGGATTCTCTTTCCTTTCTTGGTTCCTGCGAACGGAATGAGAAAAGGAAAAATATAGGTACAGAAAATATGTCTGTCACGTGTCCGAGGTAGATTGAACGAGGCAAACGAAATGAATCTTCGAGAAAGATATTATTCACTAATTCCTAAGAAGAGTGTCAGTGAAGAGTCAAATCAAGTGTCAGACTCTCTTTATCGAAGTTCAGACCGCGAGGTATCAATTTACAAGATAACACTAACTTGCATGGGAAGATACTTCACAAAGAAAATTGGAAATGCGAAATGTGGCTTGCTAAGAAAGAAATAATAAGATCCCCAAAATAATAGGAGCGAGATGAGGATTGTTGTGCAAGAAAAGGGAGAGCATACGAAGTCAACTGCGCGAAGTCTGGACTTTCTATGCAAGAAATAGTTAGATACCCGAGATAAAATGAGCGAGATATGGATTGTTGCGCAAGAAATGGGACAGCTGTCCCCGACAACAGCCAAAATTTAAGGCGTAAAAGAAGCGAAAAGTTAATCTGAGCGAAGTGAAAAGTGCGTCTCCGAGATAAATCGGGCTGTAACCCCACTAGTACAAAAAGTCACCTAGACCACACTTGAACACCGTGTCCATAGGTCTATAGTCACGGAATTTTTCCCTCTAAAACCGTTATGGTTGGAGGCATAACAATATGGTACCTTTACTTAAACTTTGAGTGACTATTTAACATAATTTTCCATAGTTATACCTCAATAACCGTGTCTATATAGAACCCCTTCATTTTTTGTAGTACAGTATTTTTCTTATAACCATGACCATAAGATCCTTATAGACACACAATTTGATTGTAACATGGCTAGTGTTTCCCTTAAAGCCACAAATGTTTATATTAACCATGGCCTTCATTATCATTTAGACACACCAAATATGATTTTAGTGTGGTTATTGTATACACTAAAGCCATGTGGAACTGTTTTACCATGGCCATCTCTATCATTCAAATACACGAAAAATAGTTTAACGTGGCCAATTCATGATTTATAGTTACTTTAAATTTGTAGCACCATGACCATCCCTATTATCAGACACCCAAAAAAACTTTTGGACGTGGCCCATTTACAAGTTATAGCTACTATAAATCTGTATCACCATGATAACTTTCCGAAAGGACACTAGAAATGGCCTTCAAAAAAATTCAACTTTTGTAGCTCTAGTTATCCTTTGGCTATGGTTTCATATCTAAATAGTGGCTTCATTTCCAGTATCAACCACCTATTATATCGAGTTTTGAGGGACCTATTTGCCACTTATTTGTCATTAGTAAAAATTAATCACACATTTAAAATGGATCAACTTTTTATTAATCATATGTTAAATTGTTTGAAAAACCTTAAATAACAAAAAAAATCAAATAGAAATTCAAAATAACATTCCAAGTCTAAGGTCTTGAGGGGCCCCAGGTAGTTTTGCTTTCATTTGAGCAAACATATTATCCACGCAGACATTAGCTGGGCTGCGTCTGTGCTGGGGATTCTCTTCGAAGACATCAAATGGCTCATCTATGGCCTACAGGAAGAAAGTAGAAAATAAGAGGAAAAAAAGGAATAGCACCTAAAGATAAGATATGGCAAGTAAAAAACAAAACACTTACAATTCCTTTTTGCTGACCACATCTGGTTAGGTTTTGAAGAAGACTAGGGATATTACATCTAGCAGAGAAACATACAACATCCCAACGGCCAATCTTGGTTGGTTCCACTAGTTTCGAAAAAACAAAGTATTACTTGTTAGGTAAAATAAAATGCATGTACTACAGCAGAATAGCAGTCAAGACCCTTCAGCACCTTATTATTAAAATTTCATCTCCCATTACGTGGACAGAAATCTTCACCATTTCCTACCTTCAAATGATACAACAAAACAACATATGAAATCAAATTAGCAAACCCTTGCATTATCAGCTTTCAAGTAAATTCCTAAACAGACCATCGACCATAGAAAACACTAGAGTTCCCTAACAATGAATAATACCTTGGGAGCCATAAGAACACGTCCCTCAATTTGAGTAAACTGACTGCAAATTGTAACACCACTAGATTTTAGCATTGGATCATTATCATAGTTGCTGATTTTCAACACCTGCAACAAAGTTAAATTTCATAAGAAAAGCGCCATATAAAATAAAAGCTTCAGCTGCCTACAAAAAAAAAAAAAAATCAACAGCCGCTTACATCACTCAAAGCTTTCATTCGTTCCTGGGGTTTTTGCCTTGATTTTTCCAAAAGCGAAGATCTTTGAAGAGTAGACAGTGCCTTAGTGTAGCGTTGCAAAGATACCAACGAACAAAGCTACAAAGGACAAGAATTCTCAATACATTCAATGCACCTAGGAAAAACATACAATGGGTGTCATCTATACCTCAACTGGGATATATGTCGGCCTTTTCGGTTTCCCAACATTAATGCACGGGTAATCAGCAGAGTACTCTATCTCAGTATGCCGATGGTTAACAAAATAATCATACACTGTAAGTTCAACAGTTCCACCATCTACATCTGCACCCTTCGACTTCATGGAAAACCTGTAATGTTAAAAGGTTTAGAGACAAGAAATAGGAGTCTGTATGCCAGATTACCTGAGATAGTCAACATCAGGATACTATATTTTTTTAACAGTAAATGTTAAAGAACTACTATAGAAGTAATGGATGCTTACATTTGCTGACGACAAGGCAACTCACTCAGTCCAGTGATCTTATACTCTGAATTTGAGGGACTAACCTTGACCCTTAAATTTTTAAGGGTTCGCTTAGCCTGTCAACATTCAAAACTTTCAATGAGATAACTCTTAACAATAAAACATATGCCAAAGTTAGAAGAAAAATTATGTTTACCTTGTCCCAGTTAATTTGGTTTGGATGATTCACATTTTGGTTGCCCAATAAAAAATCAATTACAGGTCCTGGCCTTATTTATCATGGTAGTGGACACATCTGCAGTAAATTCCAAGTGATTAAAATATGAGCCCAAATAATACATTAAATTTGCAGCACCAAGAGATTAAGGAAACCTTACCAATATTCAGAGATAATCCACCTTGAGTGGTCCTAAAACTGGAATGAAACCCTCTACATCCAAGGACTCCACCACCCAAATCAACAAAGTTCCGTGGCTCATTGTGGAAGAACGACTGGCGGACAAGTAGACAACCCCTGCAATTAAGCAAAGCATCAGATGAAACACTTGTATAGCAAACACAAAACCGTTCCAAAATTAGATAAAAAGATTCACTTACTGTCTTGCTGCATGCTGTAAGTGGAAGAAGAAGGGGGAGGAATTTTTTTCCTGGACAAGATTCTAACACTACCAGATAGGGACTAAAGCTCAAGAGCTATGAATCCAAAGAACATCTAAGTGTCAAATCTTGTACAGATGAACAATTCATATCAACATCTGAAATCATGTTATAAAAAAACGTATGAAACCACAATGTTGCAAACAAACAACAAAACATATAATCTACATCTCATAGGCAAACATCAACTAAACAACACAATAAATCATGTAGATCGTCCGACTTGTTCAATAGATATCTCTAGAAAAGCTCTCCAGAACCCAGAAGCAAAGAATGTTGGAATATTTTCAACCGCGCTACGAAGGGGGGTCCTGGGGGGCGTAGCCCCCCAGGCTGTGGTCGACGAAGTGATTTTGTCATATGGTTTTGTGGTGAATGATGCAGATAAATGTATCTATAGTAAGCATGATAGTTCTGGATGTGTGATTCTCTGTTTATATGTTGATGATATGCTTATTTTTGGATCTGACATATCTATGGTGGAAGAAACAAAGAAGTTTCTTGGCTCTAACTTTGATATGAAGGATTTAGGAGAGGCTGATGTAATCTTGGGAATTAAGATCCTAAGAAAGGGGAATGAGTTGGCTTTAACCCAATCTCATTATATTGAGAAATTTCTCAAAAGGTATGATCACTTTGATGACGATCCAGCACCTACTCCTTTAGACCATACTATCAAGTTAAAGAAGAACACCGGTCGTACTCATGCACAACTTGAGTATTCCAGTGTTATTGGGAGTCTTATGTATGCTATGCATTGCACAAGAATGGGACATAGCCCATGCGGTGGGGTGTTATGTTGTTTTTCAAGTAATCCTCGGTTCTCGAACACCTGAAAGCGGTTTCCAGAGTTATGGCTTACTTGAAAGGAACAATTGATTTTGGTTTGCATTTCCAAGGCTATCCCGCTGTATTGGAAGGTTACAGCGATGCTAACTGGAACAATGTAGAATCCAAGTCCAAGTCGACATCTGGATGGATTTTTACCTTAGGAGGTGCTGCTGTGTCTTGGAGTTCCAAGAAACAGACTTGTATATCTGATTCAACAATGTTGTCAGAATTGATAGCTTTAACGAATGCATGTAAAGAGGCAGAATGGCTTAGGGACCTTCTTATGGAAATTCCACTTTGGAAGAAGACATCTCCAGGAGTTTTGATTAATTGTGATAATCAAGCTACAATCTATAATGTCTCTAATAAGACTTATAATGGAAAGTGTAGACATGCGAGTCTGAGACACCAATTGGTTAGGCAACTACTCAAGAGGGGAGTGGTTACGGTTAACTTTATTGAATCAAAAAGGAATTTGGCAGACCCATTCACAAAGAGTCTACCATATTCAGTTGCTTCAATAAAATGTAATGAAATGGGACTAAGGTCTGTGAAGGAAGGTTGATCTCCCATAGTAAAACCCAACCTATGTTTTGAAAAGGATAAACAAGGTTCAATGTGGTACCAACAAGTTATGGCTGTAGATTATGGAGCACTAGCATAAAACTTCCCATTTCAAGTTAGTGCTGGTTTTTCTGCAAGAAAATAGGATGGATGTAAATCCTTAATGAGTCTGTGATTAGTAAAAGGTGTCTCGCAGAAACACCTTCGAGACTTACCTATATGAGTATGGAAATGTGGGCCGTTTCCTAAGAGAAGAAGACCGTTCTCTAAAGAAGACTCATGAATAAGGATATAAGCACAAGGCCTTTATAGTGCTTGGCTACAGAACACATGTCTTATGGAATCAATATGTGTGGAGACTCCGGATTTGTCATAAGGGATTCTTGGTTCAAGACTAGTTTCACCATAGAATATCGATAAAGCTTTGAGTTTCTTACACTAAGTGAAGGTTCAAACCCAGAAGGTACCTATCATTTATGTATTGGTTTCAACGATGATGCTTAGTCTCAATTGTGCTAGAACTACGTTGGCTTGATCCCACTCGGGTACGTAGGCAGTCACTTCGGTGATGCAGCCGCTCCGGTTTTTAAAAGTTTTTTAACTTTGTTTTATGGTTTTGAAAATAAGGGGAGAATGTTGGAATATTTTCAACCGCGCTACGAAGGGGGGTCCTGGGAGACCGCCCCTGGTGGGGGTTTAGGGGGCAACGCCCCCGGAAGAATTTTTTGGATATGCAATTGTTTGGACAGTTGGAAAACGTTTCCAGAAAATTCTAAATTCAACAGACAGTGGCTGTTGATGAAGAGACGCATCTCTTTGTGAAGAGAAACTTGTTGGTGAAAAGACATGTCTTTTCCCAACAGATGCAAAAACTCCTATAAGTAGCATCTCCCAAACCCATTTCGAAATCATCTCTTGGAAAACCCTTTCTCTGTTTTCTTTCTTCTTTCTTACAAAGCATCATCAGAAACTTATTTACATGTGTTCTTGATTGGGTCAAGGGGTGCAAACCTTGAATCCAATTTTCGGTTGTAGGGCTTTCACTGTATCATGAAGGCAGTATTTCACATACCTGTTGCAATCGCCAATTCGTTGGGAGGGTAGAAATATTTGTCTAAAAGAAATCACCAGAGCCTTGAAAGTTTTGAGTACAACCACAAAAGATTTCTGTCATTCATCTCCATTGCAGCCCGGTAACTTTTTTCCAACAAAGAAGTCCATTTGATAATATCCTGCACAAATTAAAAAGGAAAAAGCCGAAATCACTGAAATTACATTAACAAATTAATTGAATTACTGAAATTAATCAATTTGCAGAAACTTATTTAAGAACGGCTTTAAACACTGGTCTAACATCAGTCTTGGCTGGGAATTCTTCAAAGAACTTATCATGAACACGCTGCAAAACTTCTAAGATTCTTTTGAGGGCACTATCATCTTCGTCCAACTCATCATTATCCATGTTTAATCGATGTCCACCGCCGTTTCTTGAAGAAAAATAATTAAATTTGTTGATGCAAATCATGTTATCTTTGTGCTCTTTCCAGACTGATTCCGTATCGTCGATAATTACTGTGTTACTTGCTCCATCAGTCTTAGACAGCAGATTCTCCTTTATTTAATACATACCAGCAGACCCAAATTCCATAGTACAGCTCCATAGAAAACCAATTAAGCCAGAACCCATTTCATCCTTCGATTGCATTTCGAGAACCCCTTGTCACTGAATTAAATCAACACCCCCAACTCCATTTTTGCTGTTGCAGTTCAATTCCTTCTCCATTCTCTCTTCACAATTTTCTCTTCACCGACTATCATTTCTCAATCACTAATTGCAAAGCAAACCCAAACTCAGCTGCTACCTGTTTGAGAATCAAAAACTCACAGTAGATCCATTCCCAGGCGAACAGATTCATCTCCAATCAATTTGTCTTCAAATTTCTAGCACCAACAACATACATCACGAACAATATTTATCATATTTAACAACGAAAACTGAATCAAAACATCAAAAACAAGTACAAGGATTAAGGAAGCAAGAGTGAAAAATCAAATATCCCCAAATCTAATCCAGTAAATTGAATCAAATATACCCAAAATACAACATATACAGACAAAGATTAACAATGTTTGAAAATCACAAATCGAACCAAATCGAATCTAGATCCAAAATGAATCTTGGGAAAAATTATAGGGATATTCAATTTAATTGAGAAAATGCAAATGAATTTGTGGAATTGGAAATACGTGAGAAGAAAAATTCAGAAAAATCAGCCTTCAACTCAAGATTCAATCACAGTTGAAGGCTTCAGTGAAACATAAGCAAAATCGCATCTAACTGGCTAAGAAATGAATACAGCGGAATAATTTTTCATAAGCAAATAGAGAAATGTAAAAAGTAAGAAAAATAAGACCCTCATTGAACAGATCTGGCTCCCATTGATCAGTTTTTCTTCTTCTTGTTTGGAAAAAATGGAAAATAAAAGAAAAGAGAAAGAAGCTGCCACTTAGGGTTTCGGTGGAGACGGAGTTTGAGAGGAGAAGGCGAACCCGCAGATAAAGAGAAAGGAAATGAAAATGAGGGTGTAAAATTTTTAGAGTTTTGTATATATTTTTTTGGATGGTGGAGATAGGTGGAGAAAGATAGTCATACGGATTAAGAAAATTTATAAACGGTAGAGATTTGATTAAAGACTAACATACGGATCAAGCAAGTGTGCTTTCTCTTTGTGTTAGTACGAACTCATGTTTTTGGTTTAATTATCAATCTTCGACATGAAAAAAAATCAAAAAAAATAATTAATAAATTTAGGACATTGTTATCGACATTTTTATAAAAAAAAATCCAAAAATGTATAAGAATGAATCGGAAAAATGAAAAATGAATTCGATAATTGGTGTGTTTCTTTGTGCTTTCTCTTTGTGTTTTTGTGCTTTCTCTTTGTTCTTCGGGTTTGAATTTAGACTAGTCGCATAGGTCATGAAGTAATTTTGACAAGTCATACAATTGGATACATCATCAAAATCGATAAATATGAAGCTCAATGCTGATTCGAACTTCAAATATGGTATAATAACATACAAACTATGGGCCAAGAAGCTCCAGGAGGGTTCTGACTTCAAACTTAGCATGATACATAATCGAAATCGATAAATGAAGCTCAGTGTTGATTCGAACTTCAAATGTGGTATAACGACATACAAATTATGAACTTAGAAGCTTCGGGAGGGTTCTAACTTCAAACATAGCATGATACATCATCAAAATCGATAAATATGAAGCTCAGTGTTGATTCGAACTTCAAATGTGGTATAACGACATAAAAACTATGAACCAAGAAGCTTCAGGAGGGTTCTGACTTTAAACTTAGCATGATACATCATCGAAATCGATAAAAATGAAGCCCAATGTCAATTCGAACTTTAAAATGTGGCTCCGAGATCGAAGCATAGCCGTGAGTGGACTACTATAAGTCTGAAATTTCGTAAGAACGAAGAATCCATCCATTTACAGGTAAGATTCCTTTGAAATATTCCCCGAAACATTAAACCAACCCTATTCTGGAATATTGTATGCAAACCCTGGCTCCGAGATCGAAACCTGGTCGTCAGTGGACTACTATAAGTCCGAAATTTCGTAAGAACGATGAATCCATCCATTTACAGGTAAGATTCCTTTGGAATATTCCCTGAAACATTAAACCAACCTTATTCTGGAATATTGTATGCAAACCCTGGCTCCGATATCAAAACCTTGCCGTCAGTTGACTACTATAAGTCCGAAATTTCGTAAGAACGATGAATCCATCAATTTACAGGTAAGATTCCTTTGGAATATTCCCCGAAACATTAAACCAACCCTATTCTAGAATATTGCATGCAAACCCTGGCTCCGAGATCGAAATCGGTGGAATACTATGAGTCCGAAATTTCGTAAGAACGATGAATCCATCCATTTACAGGTAAGATTCCTTTGGAATATTCCCCGAAACATTAAACCAACCATATTCTGGAATATTGTATGCAAACCCTGGCTCCAACATCGAAACCTCGTCGTCAGTGGACTACTATAAGTCCGAAATTTCGTAAGAACGATGAATCCATCCATTTATAGGTAAGATTCCTTTGGAATATTCCCCGAAACATTAAACCAACCCTATTCTGGAATATTGTATGCAAACCCTGGCTCCGAGATCGAAACCTGGCCGTCAGTTGACTACTATAAGTCCGAAATTTCGTAAGAACGATGAATCCATCCATTTACAGGTAAGATTCCTTTGAAATATTCCCCGGAACATTAAACCAACCCTATTCTGGAATATTGTATGCAAACCATGGATCCGAGATCGAAACCTGGTCTTCAGTGGACTACTATAAGTCCGAAATTTCGTAAGAACGATGAATCCATCCATTTACAGGTAAGATTCCTTTGGAATATTCCCCGAAACATTAAACCAACCATATTCTGGAATATTGTATGCAAACCATGGCTCCGAGATCGAAACCTGGCCGTCAGTTGACTACTATAAGTCCGAAATTTCGTAAGAACGATGAATCCATCCATTTGAGATAAAGATAAAGCTACACTAGTAGGCATGTGCGCATTTGAGCTAAAGATAAAGATCTGATCAAGTCAAATTACTCTTGACGCAAGATTATGCTAAGACCCGAGTTTATCTGCTACAAAGCTTTGTAATAAAGATCTGATCACAGGTTCAAAGATTACTAGAGTAAGACCCGAGTTTCTCCTTCTGATGAACTGGAGACGAAATATATCATAATTGAACATCACAGGTCAAAGATTACTAGAGTAAGACCCGAGTTTCTCGTTCTAATGAACTGGAGTCGAAATATATCATAATTGAACATCACAGGTTCAAAGATTACTAGAGTTAGACCTGAGTTTCTCGTTGTGATGAACTGACTACGAAATATATCAGAATTGAACATGACCATACTACCCTCATCGGAATAAGTGCAATAAAAATTCCGAAGATTGTGAAAATGACCATATTACCCTTACTGCAAATTAGTGCAAAAAATATTATTGTGACTGTGAAAATGACCAGACTACCCTTATAAGAAATAAATAAAGTAAATATTACTGACTGTAAAAATGACCATATTACCCTTAATGGAAATTAGGGAAATAAATATTATGGAGACAGTGAAAATGACCCGACTACCCTTATCGGAAATAAGTAAATTAAATATACTGACTGTGAAAATGACCATATTACCCTTCATGGAAATTAGTATAATAAATATTACAGAGACTGTGAAAATGACTAGACTACACTTATCATAAATAAATAAAGTAAATATTACTGACTGTGAAAATGACCATATTACCCTTAATGGAAATTAGGTCAATAAATATTTTGGAGACTGTAAAAATGACCAGACTATCCTTATCGGAAATAAGTAACGTAAATATTACCTCTCCATTATCATATATATTCAATGGAAATAAGTGTCCTCCTTCAACTCGATTCATGTCCCAGTTTTTGTCCAAATTGACGACTAACTGAAATCATGATAAGAAAATTTCCAATAAGCCCAATGGTTTTGGACACATAACAAAAATATTGTGTATCCATATAACAAACCATAAAATAAGATAAGTTGTGTGTCCATATAGTACTATCTTGTCATGTTAACCAAATGTGACTATTTCTTAATACCTACGTGTATGGTTGGTGTATAGTAAACCATATGTTATGGATACATAAACAAACCAAAGTGGCTTAAAAAGTTCCCTTTCTGCCATGGGTGATTTGGTGTGTCCAATGCCAGCCTACACAATAGACACATCACGATCTGTCAATGTTTCCATATACTCATCTATGGCCATAGGCCATGAGTTCAGATTTAAACCCATGACCAAATGGT
This sequence comes from Papaver bracteatum, assembly GCA_023529315.1. NCBI lineage: Eukaryota > Viridiplantae > Streptophyta > Magnoliopsida > Ranunculales > Papaveraceae > Papaver > Papaver bracteatum. Next base: position 95,011 of record JAJJWX010005115.1, read on the forward strand.
ACTTTTTGGCTACAAGTTATGAATTTGGACTTAAAATCCATGACTAAATGGTGCTCTTTGGTTACAGAGTAAACTAAAACGTGGCTATGAAAACACTTTAGTTTTAACTACTACATGTAGCCACGCAAATAACCCAAAATGTGGCTAGGTTATAAAACCAAAAACGTGGCCTATGTAACTATTTGTACTAGTGCCCATTATGTAACTTTCTCTTATAAAAGGAGGACTTAGCCCCTTGTAAAATGGGTTGGAACATCTGAAATAGCCGAGCGAGCTCCTGTGAGTGAAGAGTTTAGATCTAGAGTGTTCTTGAGCGACTTGTAACTTAACATTCTAAAATCAATTGAAATTTAAGGTTTGAGTTCAATCCCGTTTGCAATTATCTTTGTGTTCCTCAAATTAGTAAGTGGGTGTGACTATGGATTTTCCGTAGTCACACCATCTGCACAAACACTCCTGAAATTTCGATTAAAAGGATATAAATGTCTATTGATTTCTCCGGTACTTATCCAGCCGCTGTCACTTCCAACTGTATATACCTCGCAATGTTCCGTGAACGGTAGTTCACTTCCGTGTACATGGTAAAAAATTCTAATAACCTTGTACTCATTAGTCAAAGGGTGGTAGCCAAAACCATGAACAATATAAGCACTGCTTTGATCCTCGTCGGTTTTTAATTCTGGAAAGGTCACGTATTCTCTGGTAATGGGATTGCAGATGTGCAATGTAATCAATATTTTCTCAATAAATATCTGTGTTAATAACAAATAAAAATTAATATATCATTAGAAGGTATTTCATTTTCATTCTTATCTTGTTACTACAAATAAACCGTGCCATAACGGCACGGCATGAGGTTAACAGAGAGTTCTAATAAGTATCTAAAGATAACTCGTGCCATAACGACACTGCTTTAGTATGATATCTGACTGGTGTAATTTTTCTTTTTTTTTCTAGACTTTAAATTAAATCGCGTTTCTTTGCAAGTTAGTTTTCTGTTATGTTTTAAATGAAAATAATGTTTATAAGTACATTGTAAAATTATTCATATACAATATCCAAAAACGAACACAAAATCATTTAAGTAATAGTGTGTATGCATATCTCACTTATTTGTTTATTTTTATTCATAACTCATAAGTGAGATATGCATACACACTATTACTTAATCCAATTAATGCATGTACGATATATTATGATTTCATTTAATGTTTCTTTGAATATCTTGAGTTAAGAGGTGACGCAATAATTAAATATTAATAAATTTTTATTCATAATGGGTTACAGAAACGATGACCGTCAGATGTCTTTCGTCGGGATGAGACTGGGATGGTCAGATTCAACGTTTGTCTCTCAAAATTTTATACGACCGTCGAAGATCAAACACCCATTCTGTTTTGTATTATAGATTTTCTACTAAGAAATTTTTGCCAAGTCATAAGTTTAAGCTGAATCAAAGATAAAAAAACAAACGATCTGATATCTGACTTGGGCGATGTCAGATTCATATCCCTAGTCAAAAAAAAAAAACTCAACTACTGAAGATACCTTGACATTGTTTTCTCATCCTGAAAACACCTTGACATTGTTTTCTCCTAGTGCTTTCAGTGAAACAAAGCTATTGATGAATGGCGTTCGTTTCGCCCAATCACTCGAGAAACATTAACTGTTGAAATCTTTCATTTCCGTTTTGAAAAACCCTTTCCTATAAAACCAAGACTTGCATGTTGTCTGGTTACTGCTGCGACTTGTTTCACCCTCATTTACCGACTTATAAACCCACAACTCCATGCACAATAATCCAACAGAAGTGTTTCGAACAAGATCCAAGAACCCCTTGCTAACGCAAAGCTTATCAGTCTCCGTAATCGCTTTATATGGAGGAGAGAGACAGTAGAATTTTTCATCTTCCAAATTAAAGGCAAGAATATCCTTTGACCCCTCGCACAACCAATAAAAGGTTCCATCTAAACAAACAGTCTTTGAATAATCGCTGAAACAATGTATATGTTGATGGATTTCCCCAGCACTTCTCTAGCCTCTGCCACTTCCAAGTGTATATACCTCGCAATGTCCCGTGCTTGGTAATTTATACCTTTCCTGTGCAGGGTACAAAATTCTAATAACCTTGTACTCATGAGTCAGAGGGTGATAGCCAAACCCATACACGATATAAGCATTGCTTCGAGTCTCGGGGATTTGTAATTCTGGAAGATTCACTTATTCTATGGTAATTGGATTACAAATATAAAAAGGTTCGTCGGTATGGTGTAACGACATGATGATCACCCTGGAATCGGTGGAATGTCTGCGGGAATCCTGGATATAAATGCCTTCGTATTTTTTCCAGGGGGTTAGTCGTGAGAGAGTTTGAGAGATTTTAATGTATTTAAATCCCTAGGGATTTAGAGGGAGTGTATGAGAGTCTAGACAATTTGGGGGAGTTTAACCCTAACTCCCCAGAAATCTCTTGTTTTTTGAGAGATTTTGTCCAAGCATAAAAACATCATAAAACATCATAAAACTCCCTCAAACTCCCCCAAACTCTCCCAAATTGTAAACTCCCTATAACTCTAGTGTTTTACGACTAACAGTGAGTTTAAGAGATTCTAATCAAATCTCTCACCACTAACAGAGGAGTTTAAGGGATTTTGAGGCAGTTTTAGAAACTCCCTAGAAATCTCTCACCACTAACAGAGATTTTAAAAGATTTTGACAAACTCTCCCACGACTAACAGGGGATTTTCCAAGTGCAATGAAATACATTAAAATCTCCCCGATAAACAAATCAATCCATTACACGAACCAACAATTCGAAACACGTCTAGCGGAAATTTGAGATTAATCCTCCTTGTGATGTTAATCCTTACGGGGCGGTTGGTTCTGATTCTCTCGTCCTCATCATTGTGCTTCACATAGTAGGAGAGATCTTGTTGCTGAAGTCCAACGAAACTCGTTGTAGGAGTACCAGAATCACCATTAAGCGTCTGGTGTTGCTCTTGTTGCCGCCTTAGGTGGAGATGAGCAAAGTAAGTATTTGAATAAATCTGCAGGAGGTTTCTCCAGGGTTTACATACAAGCTTACTATCTAAAATTGACTCAAAAGGTAACCTAGAAAATATATCGAATATGATTTCTTGAGGAAGACAGTTTAGAGGATTGTTTTCCATATCGCCTCCTCTAAGAAGATTTTAGACTTCTCGTTCGCTACTGTTACGGTATATATCCTGTATTGCTGGAAACCCTAGCAAACTATTGTCTAGCCCACACACTCTTGCCAGGGTCGCAGCCTTGACACCCGCTAAGGAGAAGAAGGTGTATCCCACATTCTTAGGACCCTACGCATCATTTTGCGTTATTTTCTAGACACCTTTATTATGCAAGACTGCTACACGGATACCAAATTGCACCTTTATCATAGGAGCATTATGTTCCTATGATTCTGCGGCTGCTGCACTGTTTTCTCCTAGTGCTCATAGTGAAACAAATCTGTTCATGTGTGACGATCGCAACCACCACCAATTCCAGAAGCAAAACTTGTTTTTTTTATCAGAAAAGAAGATGTATTGAAGATGTATCAAGGTAAACATGATATATATTACCTTGATATCTAGAAAGATGTTTTTGTGAGGAACTGGAATGTTAGTACTAGTATGACATTGACGATCCATTGTTCTAGAAAGATCTTCTTTCAACTGTAATGTAACTCTCAACTTCAACTGCATGAACAGAAGCTTGGATCAACTGTAACATGCCAAATTTGAAACTTGTAAAAAGGAATTAAAAATGCACTTGGGTCGAAACATGTGTGGGACTAATCAAATCAAACAAACACAAACCCTTAGTAATGATCATGATGTTTCTGGTGACGGAGCTTGAGTTGCAGATGAAATCAATCAATCAAACAAACACAAAATCAAGAATTGGAAGAGAGGAGGTGTTGGTCATTTGCCTGGTATACCACCAGTTAAATAACCCAATTTTTGATGATGCCAATTTTCCAACAAAAATAAACAAACTCATCCATATAAGAAAGTATACATGTATGATCATATTTCCATAGTATCATAAAATTTCTACGAACAAATTTTTTTATTCCAAAAACTGATCAAATTTGAAATATTACAATCCTCCGAGAGACACAATCATGCCTTACAAAGTAAAACACATAAAGAAATAATCAACAAAATGATCTAGAGCATATTGGGGAAGCAAATTAAAAACATCTCAATCAAGTACTAGAAACGAAATGATCGATCAAGTACTAGAAACGGTCACACTTGACAATGTACCTAGTATTGTCTAATCAGTAAAACAACAATTTCATGACCATATTGGGAAGCAAATTAAACAAAGATCCACAAGGAATACATGCATAAAAAATATTGATTAGATCCAAACGCCAGGACAACAAGCATCATGGCCTCCTTCGGCACAATACCCTTCTTCGTTGCAATCAATACAAGTTCCGGACCAATAACTATCGCAATTAATGAAATTACCACAGCATGTACGCCCCTGCCATATTCCACAAGGTTGGCCGGGACCAGAGGAACATGCATTAACCGAAGCTAGATAGACCATAAAAATCATAGCCAGTGCAATAAACAAACTCATGACATTTTTGTTGTTCTTCATGGCTTACTGTATGAAACTTGTAGTTTGATGTGTTTTTTGTATTGGATATGATGTCGAGTATATTGTTTGCTGAGAACCACTGTTCTTATTTATAGACTAAGGAGACACAAGTGCATTATGTTTGGGAAGTACCCCCGTCTTTTCGTTTAGCCTCAATTAATGAATGCATATGATCAGATTCCTGATAATTATTAATTAATGGGACAATTAGACTTTGGGTCTCAACTTTGTGACCACCTTTAAGTTTGGGTCCTGTCAAAATTTTAATTAGAGTTTGGGTCTCAGGACCGTACTAACGGTCAATGACGGTCCTGAGACCCAAACTCTAATTAAAATTTTGACAGGACCCAAACTCAAAGGTGGTCACAAAGTCTAATTGTCCCTTAATTAATCACTTCAACTGATTATGGATCTGAGTTTGATTAACAACGTAGCTTCAAGTAATGAATGCATACATATGATCAGGTTTCTGATAACAATTAGCTAATCACTTCAACCTATTACGGATCTGAGTTTGATTAACAACAACGTTGTTTCAGGTTAGAGAGTGGACTCTAAGGTTTTAATAAATGCTTATGCTTTTGTTTCATGATAATTAATGATCGATGGATGTACATGAGTGCTTGATCGCAAATGTTTAATTATTAACCAAATTCCTGGATGTTATATACTATCAAATGTGACCAGTTTAACTCCTTGATGGGCAAAATCGGAGGGGGTGTGGGGGACCGATCAGAAGCCGACATCTGTCCTTCTTTATTTGGACGATTTCCAACTAAGTTATGTCATGATGTTGTACTCCTATTTTGCGTACTAGAAAGGACCTAGTATTGGTTAATTAATAAAACAACTCCATGACCATATTTTTTTCTTTTTTCTCGGAACAGAAAGGTTGTATTAAAAATAAAAGAGGCGCAGCCTGGGATACAAAAGTTAAAAGACTCGTAGAGAAACTCCAAGAACATATTAAGAAAGAAAATTATTAGATTCCAATCACCACCCGACACCAGCTGAACAACAAACATCATGGCCTCCTTCGGCACACCACCCCTCTTTGTTGCAATCAATACAAGTCCCGGACCAATAACCATCGCAATTAATGAAATTACCACCGCATGTACGCCCCTGCCATATTCCACAAGGTTGGCCGGGACCAGAGGAACATGCATTAACTGAAGCTAAAAAGACCATAAAAATCATTGCCAGTGCAATGAACAAACGCATGACACTTTTGTTGTTCTTCATGTCTTACTGTATGAAACTTGTAGTTTGATGTGTTTTTTGTATTGGATATGATGTTGTTTGCCAAGATGTACTGTTCTCATTTATAGACTTTGGCGTCATTATGTTTGTGAAGCCGTACCAACGTCATTTCGTTTAGCCTCAGTTAATGAATGCATATGATCAGGTTCCTGATAACTACTAATCCAATAATTATGGATCTGAGTTCGATTTAACAACGTTGTTTCATGTTAGAGAGTGGACTTTGGGTTTTAATGCTTATGATCTGAGTTTGATATTAACAATGTTGTTTCAGGTACGTTCCTGTTTTAATTTATAAACTTTGGCGACACAAGTTCATTATGTTTGGGAAGTATCCACCTCATTTCGTTTAGCCTCAATCAATGAATGCATCTGATTAGCTTCCTCATAATTGCTCATCAAATAATTATGGATCTGAGTTCGATTAACAACGTTATTTCATGTTACAAAGTGGATTTTAGGTTTCAATCAATGCTTATGATCAGAGTTTGACATTAACAATGCTGTTTCATATTCGAGAGTGAACTTTAAGGTTTCAAAAGCAGAATTTCAAATGTGTTACCTCGTTAAAGTCTTGACAAGGAAAAAGTCGATATGACAAAACCTTGATAAGCCAAAAGATATACAATGTACTGAATCCTGGTAAAGTTGTTGTTGCTTCTCAAATTCCTAAAAGTAGAAAAACCTTGGGGGATAAGTATAAATTATGATCCCTGGTGTTGTCTCGTGAAAAACTTTGGCGAATAACAAAACCTATTAGGGAAAAATAATCTGGTAAAGGGCAAAGGAGTTCAACACACCTAACGGCTGCCGACATCATATCATTAGATACTTTTCCTGATGTCCCCGTCTCCCCTGATTGTACTCTGGGGAGTCCGGACAATCATACTTATATTCTGGTGATTATGAATGTGTTAATCAGTTTACTCATCGGGTCCATACAAGTATTTTAAATATTGATGTACTTTGAACGATAACCATTGTAACAACTGTATCGCTCGTAGTCTTAAAACTGAGTTTTCAAATCCTTGGAATTTGACTATATAAATCATCTATTGCAATCCCGTTTAGTATTTATTTTTATTTTTTGTGCCGAAACTCAATCACTCATTTACCAATAAAATTAGGATCGTCCGAGAAATACAATCACACCTTAAAGTAAACACACGTAATGAAACAATCAACGAAATGATCCAGATACAGCATTTGATCGATCAAGTACTAGATAGAAGCGGTCGCACTCGACCATGAACAAGAAAAACAAAGATCCACAAGAAATACGTAAAGCAAGAAAATTGATCGATCAAAAACAAAATTCAACCAATCAAAGCCATGCTTGATTAGGACAGCATGCAACATGTCTTGATCGATCACAGTTCACATGATTACAATCATCACAACGCCCTGACCAGAGACTATCGCACTTAATATTATAACCACAGCATGTACGCCACTCATACAATCCACAAAGTTCACCAACACCAGACGAACATGCATTAACCGAAGCCGAAGGAACCATAAAAATCATAGCCATTAGAATGAAAAAAGTCATGACACTTTTATTCTTCATGTCTCGCTGTATATGAAACTTGTAATTTGATGTTTTTTTTTTTGTATTGGATATGATCTGACTTGTGTATCTTGTTTGCCGAGACTCTTCTTATTTATAGTTTGGCAACACAACTGTTTGGGAAGTCCACTTCAGTTTTTGTCCATCAATAAAGGATCTGAGTTTGATTGACACGTTATTTCATGTTAGAGAGTGGACTTTAAGGTTTTAATCAATGCTTTATGAATATGATATCTGCTGTTTCATGGTAATTTCTGATTGTGTGTGCTTACTAATAGAATAGATTTTATACTGCTTTCCTTACTTAGCCTTATTCCCTGTGATACTCTTAATAATGACTGTATTATTCTCTGTTAGACAATATAAATAACAAAAGGCATGGAGATATTCTCCGGGGGGAGTTTCACCATTATCCAAGATGGTATCAGACTAACTCGATCCATCAAATCCCTCTTCTTCTCCCAAACATCAAACATGGCCGGTGAAAAGAAATCGTTACATCCAGCTTTTGCTATCACAAATATTAAAACTTTAATTCCCATTCTCCTGGACATCAAACAGGATGAGTATTCTTCATGGGTTTTCTTATTCGAACTCCATCTCCAGGCTCACAATTTGGTTTTTCTTATTGACGGTTCAGCAGCCCCCACTGATCTTGATGCCGCTACCATGAACCAGCTAGATGCTCTCTGTCGCCAGTGGATGTTCGCTACCATGGCCAAAGATTTGATGCTCACAGTTCTCAAATCAGGCAAAACTGCTAAGGACATCTGGGATCATCTTAAAAAGTTATTTCAAGACAACAAAGGAAGCCGTGCAGCAACCCTTGAAAGTAAGTTTGTTAACCTTAAATTCACTGAATGTAATGGTGTTGATGATTATTGTGACAAACTTAAATCGTTCTCCGATCGATTAAGCGATCTTGATTTCCCGATGAATGACAAGCGATTGGTTATTCAACTTGTCAATGGCCTTCCGGAGGAATACAATATTGTTGCTTCTTTTATCCAACAGTCTATGCCTACCTTCGATTCTGCCAGATCTCAACTGCGAACAGAAGAAATCAGGCGCTCACAGCAAACCCAATCTTCAACACCAACCGCACTTGCTGCTGCTGCTTCCTCCCCTGCAAATCGAAATAACCAACGGACGAACCGTTCCAGCAACAACAGACGTGGTCCTCGTCCATCGTCCAACGTAAATGATTCGGCCCAAGTCCAACCACCTCTTCTGCCAACTCCCAGCATGCATCTCAACCCAGGGGCCCAACAGCTACCAGGCTATGCTCGTCAGCCCAGTTACCAGCCACACTGGCCACCGTACTGGCCTGTACCTCCCTGCCCGTACCCAACAGCCTCTACCTGGCAGCCCCGTCGATCACAGCAACATCAACAACGCTTGCAACGTGCACGGTCACCTGGACTGGGACGTGGTCAAGCTTACTTCACTCCAAGCACTGAAGTTCTCCAACCGGATGATATTGCAGAGGCGTATAGCTCCATGAGTCTTCATCCTCCTGATGATGATTTTTACATGGACACTGGTGCTACTTCACATCTTACTGCCAATCCAGGTACGCTACATAACGTTTCCAACTCTAGCAATGTACGTTCTATTCTAGTTGGCAATGGCAATAGTATTCCAGTTACGTCTAGTGGTACCAAATTCATACACCTTCCTTCCCGTCTTCTTCAGCTCAAAGATACTCTTGTTGTCCCTGACATTATCAAATACTTAGTTTCTGTCCGCAAGTTTACTACTGATAATCATGTGTCTGTTGAGTTTGACCCATCTGGTTTCTCTGTGAAGGATCTGATTTCGAAGAGGACTATCCTACGATGTGACAGTTCTGGAGAGCTTTATCCTATCACCAAGTCTATCATATCTCCTCCTACTACGCCCCTGCCTCAACCTATCTCTCTTACTATTTGTTCGCCTGATGTTTGGCATAACCGGCTTGGTCACCCTGGCAAAGCTATATTAGATGTCTTACGCACTAAAATTTTTATTTCGTGTAATAAGAATTCATGTTCGCAACTGTGTCATTCTTGTCAAGTTAGCAAACATGTTAGATTACCATTTTTTGAGTCCAATTCCAATACTTTTGCACCCTTTGATATTATTCATAGTGACTTATGGACCTGTCCATCACATGTTGAAACAGGTTTCCGATATTATCTCATTTTATTAGATGATTTCACTAATTATCTATGGGTTTATCCTTTAAAATTCAAATCTCAAGTTTACACCAAATTCTTGGAATTTCACTCTTTCGTTAAAACTCAATTTGAGCGTGACATCAAAAGTTTTCAATGTGACTTAGGTCGTGAATTTGATAACTCTTCTTTTCATAATTTTGCTCATACAAATGGCTTTGTTTTCCGTTTCTCCTGTCCACAAACCTCCTCACAAAATGGCAAGGTTGAACGTATGATTCGTCGAATCAACGACATTACTCGTACTCTTATGTCTCACGCCTCAATTCCCTCCAAATATTGGGCCGACTCACTTAACATGGCCGTCTATCTTCATAATATTCTTCCCACCAAAATTCTCCATTTTCATTCTCCCATTTTTGCTCTCTATGGTCGCCAACCTACTTATGATCATCTTCGTGTTTTTGGTTGTCTTTGTTATCCTAACCTCTCCTCTACTACACCTCATAAACTTGCTCCTCGTTCCACTAAATGTGTCTTCCTTGGTTTTCCTACCAATCATCGTGGATATCGTTGTCTTGATCTTACCACTCATAAAATCATTATCTCCCGTCATGTAACTTTTGACGAAACTGTCTTTCCTTTCGCAACCTCTACTCCCACCAGTCCTACAGATTCTGAAAATTCTCCCTCTCCTATTCACCAGTCCTTTGCTGACAATCTTGCCTATCCGTCAGCAACTCTCTCCACCCCTGCGTCCAATATCCCCAGTTCTCCTATTCCTTATACTCCTCCTCACAGGCGCATAACTACAGTGCCTCCCACCTCTTCCGCTACCACCTCTACTAATCCTACTCCTACCACTTCGACTTACCAGCCTACAGTCTCTACTTCGTCTGCCACTACTAGTCCGACTTCTCCAGTTCCCACTCTTGTTCATCCTCCCACTGTTATGGCTCCAACCACCCATCCTCCCTCTCGTCCGGTCACTCGGGCCTCCCGTGGCATTTTTCGCCCTAATCACAAACTCAATCTTAATATTCAGTCCAACTATAAGATCTCTCCATTGCCTCGCTCCCACCTATATGCTCTTAGGGACCCTAACTGGAATACACTGCCATGTTGAAAACTAATACTTGGGATCTAGTTCCTCGGCCAAGAGATGCACATGTTATTCGTTCTATGTGGCTTTTTCGCCACAAATTTCATGCCGACGGTTCCTTACAGCGTCACAAGGCACGCCTTGTTGCCAATGGTAAATCCCAACAAGTTGGAGTTGACTGTTTTGAAACGTTTAGTCCGGTTGTAAAACCAGCGACTATCCGTACGGTGCTTACTATTGCTGCTTCACGTTCTTGGCCTATACATCAGCTAGATGTCAAGAATGCCTTTCTCCACGGTGACTTGACTGAGACAGTTTATATGCACCAGCCTCCGGGTTTTGTTGATCCTAAACACCCTGATTATGTATGTCGACTTCGCCGTTCACTTTATGGTCTAAAGCAGGCACCTCGGGCATGGTTTCAACGATTTGCCAAGTTTATTACCAATTGTGGTTTTCGTGGTAGTGCATGTGATCCCTCTCTCTTCGTCTACCAATCCGGATCTGAGATGGCTTACTTACTTCTCTATGTTGATGACATCATTTTAACAGCAAATACGGATCAACTTCTTGGCAAATTTATAACATTGATGAAACGAGAGTTTGCCATGTCTGATCTTGGCCCGTTACATCACTTTTTGGGTATTTCTGTTAACCGCTCATCTTCAGGTCTCTACTTGTCTCAGTCAGTTTATGCGCAGGACATCATTGCACGTGCATCCATGACAAATTGTAATCCTGTGGCCACACCAGTTGATACCAACTCAAAACTCAGTGCAACATCCGGTCCTGTGATTGAGGATCCTTCGTTATACCGAAGCCTGGCTGGGGCTCTTCAGTACCTCACCTTCACTAGACCGGATATTTCTTATGCAGTCCAACAGGTATGTTTGTTTATGCATGACCCTAGGGAGCCTCACATGCAGGCCCTTAAGCGGATCCTTCGTTATCTTCAGGGTACTATTTATCATGGCTTGTTCCTGTCTGCTACTACACTCACCGGATTAACCTTATTCTGACGCTGATTGGGCGGGGTGTCCGGATTCCGTCGATCCACTTCCGGCTACTGCATCTTTCTAGGTGACAACCTAGTTTCCTGGTCTTCTAAGCGTCAGGCAACTGTCTCTCGCTCAAGTGCTGAAGCTGAATATCGGGGTGTGGCAAATGTTGTTGCAGAGACTACTTGGCTTCGCAACTTACTTCTTGAGCTTCATCTACCACTACGACGTGCCACTATTGTATACTGTGACAACGTCAGTGCAGTCTATATGTCCGGTGATCCTGTTCAACATCAACGTACCAAACATGTGGAGATTGATATACATTTCGTACGTGATCGTGTTCGAATTGGTGACATTCATGTCTTGCACATCCCCTCGGAAAATCAATATGCTGATATCTTCACCAAGGGCCTTCCACGACAACTATTTACTCGTTTCCGTTCTAGTCTGAGCGTCTGCTCTTCTCCCGCTCCGACTAAGGGGGTGTAATAGAATAGATTTTATACTGCTTTCCTTACTTAGCCTTATTCCCTGTGATACTCTTAATAATGACTGTATTATTCTCTGTTAGACAATATAAATAACAAAAGGCATGGAGATATTCTCCATGGGAGTTTCACCATTATCCAAGACTTACATTTGCGGTGTCTCCGAGAGAATAAGCTCAGGTAGACGAGCTGGTATACCATCTATTTAATTATTAATTGGCAGCGGTAAACGAGTTGATCTTATTCCAGTGAATTCGATCAGCATTTTTTTGAAGTTTCAAAAACATTTCTGATTCGACAAGCATACTTACAAGGTCCTCTGTGCCAAAATATTGGTGTGCCCTCTGTACCTGCCTATACTTTCGTGACATGTGTTTTTCCCAATTTAATATTAAATATTTTTATATATTATTTCTATATTCACTGTTTCAAATAAGGCAATTAAAGAAAACCTTAGACTTGGAGACTGGCTGATTGAACAACCATTTTTCTCCCTTCGCGTTTGTATTTTATTTTTCCGCTAAAAGCAATACTGAATGAAACTTAATCCTAAATATTAATGTATTAATCAGCAGTATAGATCTGTTATTTCATGGGTTCGATTTGCAGCAAAAGATAAAAACCACATATTTAGATGGAATTATGATTAAACCATTTAATCTATAATAAAATTAATAAATTGATTAGGCAAGCTTAAGCGACAAAACCTTTCGTCCCCTTTGCTTTTAATCTATAATAAAATTCATAAGCTGACAATGTAATAAAATTCGGATTTTAATTTCTTCATGTTAAATCAAACTTGCATCTGCAGGGAAGATCTAATTTCATGGGTTATTGCCAATTGAAATCTATTGGACGTATGTACATACGTCACAGTAGCTGCTGCAGTCACAAGTCTAACCACAAGTCCAAGTCTTACGCAACACAGCAGCTGAAGTTTGTTTAAACAGTCCGAGTCCTATGTAATTGATGGTTGTTGTAACTAAGCCTGTAAACTCGTTCTTTTTTAGGTTTAGATTGAACTTTTCTCTTCATTTTGTAACCTGTACATGTCTTATATAAATTCTGAATGAAAGAAAACAGTCTACACTGTTGTGAGACTAATTCATATCGACCTTGTAAATCTAAGATGGTATCAGCTTTTAGATCCTAGGAACCTAAAAAATCCCTCTTCTTTCGGGAACCTAAAAAATCCCTCTTCTTCTTCCAGCATTTTTATCTCTCTGCCTCTCACAATGGCATCATCGTCTGCTGAAGAAACTCATTTCATTGCTGCAATACAGCAACTCGTTTTGGTTTATTATACCAAGCTCAAGGCTTTATGGAATCAAGATGCTTCCCTGACTATAGCCTCATCGACGGAATCCGCTGCTATCAACAATCTCTGTGTCGCTGCACCTCAACCAAATCAAATTTCAGAACCAGTTCAGGCCGTTCCATCCCTCTCGGCGGACCAGTATGCTAGTCTCCTGAAACTTCTCAACCCTCCGACAAAGGATACTCCTATGGAACCTCGAGTGAACTTAACTGGTAAGATACTTAACACTTCCTTTATTTCTCCTTGGTTTATTGACAGTGGTGCAACACACCACATCTGTAATTCCTTATCATACTTTACTTCTTATTCTCCCGTCAACACTTTGATTGAAATGCAATTGACTGATGGCTCTCTTGCTACTGTTAAGCATATCGGTGAAGTTATTTTTTCACCCACTCTTAAACTCTCAAATGTGCACCATATCCCACATTTTAAGTTTAATTTGCTCTCTGTAAGCAAACTCACACGATCCCTCAATTGTGTTGCTCTCTTAACTCCAGATCAATGCATCTTTCAATATCCACTTACAAATAAAGTGATTGGTCAGGGTAGTCATGTTTCTGGACTTTACCAACTTCAAGTTTCGGCTGGACCAACAACATCACACAAAGCTCTTTTTAATAATAAAATGCCGTTAGATGTTTGGCATTGTCTTCTTGGCCATCCAAGTCCTGATTGTTTTAAATTTTTATGTCGCTCTATTGATTGTATTAGTTTCAATTTTTCTAGTACTTGTGATGTATGCCCTTTGGCAAAACAAACTAAATTACCTTTCAATAGAAATCGCATTTCCTCTAAACGTTGTTTTGAACTCATTCACTGCGATATATGGGGTCCCTTTGTGACACCATCACTCACCGGTGCAAAGTATTTTCTCACCATCGTTGACGACTTCTCTCGTTGTACATGGGTTTACCTTATGCACACAAAGGATGAGACTTTTAAATTCATTATGTACTTATCCAATTTTGTTATTACTCAATATTCTAGAAAAATCGGTCATATATCTACCGGTACCTCGATCCCTTTTCTCCCTTCACTACAAAGAATCCAGTCTGACAATGGCTTGGAGTTTCTCTCCCGTGATATTCAAACGTGGTTTAAGGAAAATGGTATCCATCATCAACGCAGTTGCGTTTACACCCCCCAACAAAATGGGGTTGTCGAACGCAAACACCGACACTTACTTAGTGTAGCGCGAGCTTTGCGTTTTTAGTCACAATTACCTATCACTTATTGGGGTGAATGTGTATTAACAGCATGTTATCTTATCAACAAAATGCCTACTCCTCTACTGGCACATAAAACTCCGCATGAAGTTCTTCTTGGCAGTGCACCAACCTACCGCCATCTTCGTGTTTTTGGATGTTTATGTTATGCTCGGAATACAAATATTAAATCCAAATTCGATCCACGAGCAAAGTCTGGTGTATTTTTGGGTTACCCTTACAATCACAAAGGGTATATAGTTTTAGATATCAAAACAAATACCACATTTGTATCCCCGTGATGTTATCTTCCACGAACACTTATTTCCTTTTAAGGATGCTAAAGTTTCAAATCCAAGTGACCTCTCTCCAACTGAATCACAAAATAATGACGTTTTCTATGAGGAGTTAACTTTGTCTCCACCATATTCAAATCCTACTCCAACATCCGGTACTACCGACTCCTTCCAAATCACTACATCTCCAGATTCTATTTCTTCTCCTACAACAGATTTTGTTGTCACTCCTAGTTCTCCTAGTTCTTTTCCTGTATCGTCATCTCCAATACAGTCATCTTCTATTAATACATCTTTGGAGTTAATTCCATCCAATTCTAATCCAGGTACTGATATTACAAAGTTAGCTTCTGTCCCATCTCTTGTGGCTGACTCATCATTACCCTCTCCATTTGGTTCATCATCTAGAACCAGTTCTCCCGGTTCTTCTTCTCGTACAACATCTTTGGATCCCTCCTCTTCTGAGGTTGCTCCATTTGATACTATTTCTACTGATATATTATCAAATAAGACAGATCAATCTTTACGATGATCAACTAGAGAACATCATCGTCCTTCTCACTTGAAAGATTACATTTGCTCGGTTAACAAGTGTACATCTAATTCACCATATCCTCTTACAAATTACATTTATTTTGATAAATTTACTCCGCAACATCGTGCTTTTCTTTCATCCATTATTTCCAATGATGAACCACGCACTTTTACGGAAGCCATCAAAATTCCAGTCTGGCGTGATGCCATTATCAAGGAGCATACTGCACTAAAGAACAACGATACTTTCACTACTACTACTCTACCTCCGGGTAAGTCTTCCGTTGGCTGCAAATGGGTATTCAAAATAAAATACCGTCCTGATGGCACAATTGAACGTCATAAGGCTCGCCTGGTGGTTAAAGGCTACACACAACAAGAAGGTATTGATTACCATGACACTTTTGCTCCTGTTGCTAAACTAGTTACTGTTCGTGTTTTACTATCAATAGCTGCTGTTCATAATTGGCCTCTTCATCAACTTGATGTCAATAACGCCTTTTTACAAGGTGACCTGGACGAAGATATTTATATAAAACTTCCTCCCGGATTTAATAAAAAGGGAGATAATCGTGTTTACAAACTCAATAAGTCCTTATATGGACTTAAGCATGCCTCTCGTCAATGGTTTGCAAAATTTTCGACAGCCTTACTTAATGAAGGCTTCAGTCAATCACGGGCTGATTATTCGCTCTTTACATTTCATTCTGGGTCAGTATCTATATATGTTTTGGTTTACGTTGACGATATTATTATCACAGGTACAAGTGATTTAGCTATACAGGATCTCAAACGTAAACTCGAATCTCAATTTTCATTGAAGAATCTTGGTCGTCTACAATATTTCTTGGGCATTGAAGTATCTCGATCTCCCAAAGGTATTTTTCTTTGTCAACGAAAATACATTCTTGACATTGTTAATGATTCTGGTCTTTTAGGTGCTAAGGTTGCTCCCTCTCCAATGGAACAACACCTTAAGCTTCTTCCCACTTCAGGTGCTCCATTACCTGATCCTAGTATTTATCGTCGCCTCATAGGTCGACTTCTTTACCTTCAAGTTACTCGTCCTGACATTACTTATTCTGTTAATTACTTGAGTCAATTTATGCAGCAGCCATGTTCTGGTCACTTGGATGCTGCACATCGTGTAGTTCGTTACCTTAAGGGTACAGTTAGTCACGGTATTTTTATTTCTGCAAAGAGCTCTTTATCTCTTGCAGGTTACACTGATTCTGATTGGGCAAGTTGTCCCACGACTCGTCGCTCTACAACAGGATATTTTACCATGCTTGGTGACAGTCCTATTTCTTGGAAGTCTAAGAAACAACCCACTGTTTCATTATCCTCGGCTGAGGCAGAATATCGAGCCCTTGCCAGACTGACATCTGAATTGCAATGGTTACATTACCTTTTTAATGATCTTCATATCAACATTCCAAAACCTATTCCGGTTTATTGCGACAATCAAGCCGCCATTCATATCTCTGAAAATCCAGTTTTTCATGAACGAACTAAACATATCGAAATCGATTGTTATTTTGTTCGTGAAAAGCTTCTATCTGGTCTCATAAAACCAACTCATATTCCATCAGCAGCCCAATTGGCTGATCTTTTCAAAAAACCACTTGGAGTGGATCATTTTCGACGTCTAGCAAGCAATTTGGGCATCTGTCCTGACTCTCCTACTGCTCCAACTTGAGGGGGTGGGGGGTATTGGACGTATGTACATACATCACAGTAGCTGCTGCAGTCACAAGTCTAACCACAAGTCCAAGTCTTACGCAACACAGCAGCTGAAGTTTGTTTAAACAGTCCGAGTCCTATGTAATTGATGGTTGTTGTAACAAAGCCTGTAAACTCGTTCTTTTTAGGTTTAGATTGAACTTTTCTCTTCATTTTGTAACATGTACATGTCTTATATAAATTATGAATGAAAGAAAACAGTCTACACTGTTGTGAGACTAATTCATATCGACCTTGTAAATCTAAGAAAATCCTTATTAATCAAGAAACCATGGTTGAACAATACAGGGAAGATCTAATTTAACACTGTTTGAATCTTTTGATCTTTCAGTTAAATCGGAAACCTGCAAGTAATGGTCTTTTTTCGGTTAAATCGGCCTATAGAGCTATCCTAAATTCTACTACTAATGTGCTGAGTATGATTGCTAGTAGTGCTATTGTCTGGACAACTCTGTGGAAGAGTAAACTTCCACCTAAAATATTGCACTTTCTGTGGAGATGCCTACATAGGTGTCTGTCTACTAGAGACAGAATTTCGAAATTCTGCTCTCATAAGGAAACTGTCTGTCCCCTATGTAATTCAGTGCCTGAATCCACTGATCACCTATTTTGAGAATGTATTTTCACTAGAAATGTCTTGACTAATTTTGATGCAACTCTTGCGAATTACAATAATGGAGTGGGTTTTACTGATTGGTTAAAAAGCTGGTTCAATTCTGATGTGCAAAGTAGGCCAACGGATTTGTATCTGTTCCATAATATTTGTTTTATAATGTGGTATGTATGGAAAAGCAGATGTACTGTTATTTTTGATAAGGTGCATGTTCAAGCTACAACAGTAGCTATGCAAGCTAGATAGAACCTAGGAGATTGGTATGCAAGCCTTTAAAATCCAAATAACAACACCCAAAATAGGGAGAGTATGGCGTCTTCTATCCAGTGGAAATCCCTAGATTCACCTTATGTTAAAATTAACTTTGATGCATCTTATAATCATAATACTAAAGAATCCAGCATTGGACTAATTCTTAGAAATGTTGCAGGGATTTGCGAAGGAGTGAGATGCTGTCCAGGAAGCTCTCTAGATGCAGAACAAGCTGAAGGGAAAGCGGCGTTAGAAGCAGTAAGGTGGGAAGTGAGGAAAGGAATAAAGCATCTGCATCTTGAAGGGGACAGTTTTAATGTAGTTAACGCAATAAATGGCAGTATGCATTCTATCAAGTGGACAACTAGGAGTCTAATAGTTGACACTCTTTATTTTCTAAAATTTCTAGATAGTTGGAAATGTTCTTTTATTCCAAGAATAGGAAACAATGCTGCACATAAAATAACAGCATATGCTAAGACCTTACCGGTAGTTGAAGAATGGTGTAACAATTGGCCTGCGCAATTTACAGGTTCAATTAGTGCAGATGTAATCAATTACTCCCAATAATTCAATAAAAATATTTCTTTCCTATTAAAAAAAAAAAGAATCTTTTGATTTTTCACTTTGATTTTTGATTAAGGAGTGAAATAGCAGAAAATAAATTCACTTTGTTTCCTCATTTAATTACCGTAAATATACAAACAAAATCTTGGGATAAAACGGAAAGTCACATGGCATAAAAGTATTGGCCTGTACAGCGGGCACACCAATATTTTGGCACAGACGATCCGGACCCGAAGCGATTCGCCATCCGTGTATTTCATACTCATTGCCCATTTGGTAGCTAAAACTAAAGGAATACAAAGATTTATGGGGGTATCCAATGTTGAAAATTCAAATTTGGGAGCTACTGGGTGGTCTAGATTGAATAAAGGTTCAGAGATACAAAGAGGTCGAGATTTAACTCATTAAATTATTTTTGGCACATTGTACGGCGGTGATTTACAGTTGGGAGCGAAACCGATAATGCTCCTTATGGTTCATAATGTTGGGTTTAATAAGTGTTGTAACTACTAACCAAACCACATTAATTTAAGCAGTTACAACAATTCAAAGCATGTTACGGCACAGGTCATATACAAAGAACACATATTCTTAGAGAACTATCTACTCGTCCATCAAGAAAGATAGGAAGACAGAAGTATCAAGGAATGGAAACCAAAATATTCAAGGGTTCAGTAGTGTTTCTTTGTGTTATATATGATCCTCCTCCTTCTTTTGGTCCACCGATTGAACTATGTAAAAATGGCTTTGAAGGCGACAAGTGTGGATCTTGGTGCACGAGTGTTGCAAGGGATTCTAATGCTCTAATTCGTTACGGATTACCTGATTTGCTCTGGATGAGTACTGATTCATGATATATGAACTAGCTAGCTTATTCTATTTCTTTGTTGCTCTTGTTTCAATAATAAGTAATTATCTTGATCCATCAAAAAAAATTATTATCTTGATCAGATACAAATGTATTATCTTGATCAGATAATTCTATTTCTTTGTTGCTTATGAGATTGTTGTGCTACATTTTGATTTTTTATTAATACAAATGTTAAATCCAATTAATCATCAATTCCAATTCTTATAGTTTTCGTCCTATATTGTTGGAGATGTATTTTAACTGAGGCTTAGTTTGGTATTGATGTAAGTTTTATAAAAGTGTTTTTTTACTGTATGTTGATGTGGTGTGTAAAAAAAACATTTGGACGCTTGGTAAAATATAGAACGTGCGATTGAGGGATATTGAAACTAATTGAGGATATAGGAAAGGACAAAAACTGGATCCAAATATCAAATCAGGGTCACCCCTTATCTAAGCATTTTTATAATTCCTAATCTATCCCTCGTTAATCAGGTTTAATGGTTAATAATAATTAGTAAAAATCTTAAGTATTTGTTAAAAGATTAGGGTGTGTTTTTATTTGTATTTGGGTGAGTGAGGTAAGAGTATAAGGAGGGAATTTTTTTTTTTTTGCGAGGGAACTTTTTTTGGTGAAAATGGAGGATCATTCAGAAGAGAGAATTGTTGTTGCTGAATCTTTAGCTCAACTACAACAAGGAGCATATCTTGAAACTTCATCTAATGACAACAACTCACAATTGCAATTCTTTGTTGAGCCAACGCCATTGAATGATGATTTTTACGAGCAGGGAGAGTTTTTTGAAGAACCTACACAAGAAAGTAAACTTGCACAACATATAAGCATCCCCAAGACACAGGTAAAGCTGCAGTAAACAGGTTACTCAGCTAGATAGGAAATTCATGGATGAATTCCGTACGCTGAGGCAAGGCTTTATGCCCTTGTCCTTTGGAAAATTGGAATGGTGTGGAAGCTAAGTTAACTGCACCATGCTCCACGAGCATGCCTGCAACGGAAAATGGACGTTTTTTTGCCTAGCCTAAAGGCCCGGACTGTAGCATCATCATGGCGCATCGAGAGAGTTATGACATGCGCGCCCAGACGTGCCAGGCGTAATTTTCCGTTCTGTCACAGATTATATGACAGACATAATGTTCAATAGAGAGCAATTAATGAAACTTAAAGTATCAGGGTATTTCTTGGCTGGATAAATCTCTAGTTCTATCTTCTCATATCATTTAATGATGGTATAAATTTTATTTAATCCGGAGGTTAGAATGACATCCACCACATGCTTCACATGGGCATGTAGGCACCGTAATGCAAAACGGAAGCGTGAATAAAGAATTTTGATAGAAAAAGTAGAAGAATAGTTGAGATATCTCAATATTGGTTTATAATAATAATGTGTTTCAATACAAAGGACTTGTCCCCTATTTATGGAGTAGACAATAAAACTCATATTCCTAAAATAAGACTCAAACTTGAAAAATAAGAAACCCTAAAATAAATAATGTTCTAGAACTAAATAACTTCTAAAAATAAGGAATTCCAAAAATAAAAAATACTACTCTAAATTAGTTAAGTTCTAGCAATAATAATAAAAATAATAATCCTAAATCTAACGGATGTCCTACATCAGGCCTGCCATCTTTAAAATAGTTCGTCTCGAATTAACAAAGTATTGAAGAACATGTGCTGCACCAGGCCCACCATCTTGGAAATAAGTCGTCTTCGAGTTCACCAAGTATTGTAAACGACCCGCCCAACAAATAATATACATTGAGTAAGTTGATGATCGTAGAGTAGAACACCATAAAATAGATTGTTGAACACAAAAGTTGATGTCGACGTTGGCAACAATTGGAGTAGTAATTATCTCGCAATAATTTTGACTCACAAAAATATTTTCGCATAGCTTTTGATTTTCAAGAACCATGGCATCAGGCGACTCACAA
This sequence comes from Papaver bracteatum, assembly GCA_023529315.1. Classification (NCBI taxonomy): domain Eukaryota; kingdom Viridiplantae; phylum Streptophyta; class Magnoliopsida; order Ranunculales; family Papaveraceae; genus Papaver; species Papaver bracteatum. The sequence goes on from JAJJWX010005115.1 coordinate 116,569, forward strand.
GAAGATGGTGTCTCCAGTGTGTCCAGTGTTGATATTGGAGAAACTTCTTCATCACTGTTGGGGTTAATAACTTGTTTTTGTTCATAAGAGACGTGCCAATTTACATCCGCTTCAATGTTATGAAGTTGACAAACATCATTGTAAATAGGTCCACGAGCACAATTCGGTTTTAACGCAAGAGCAGCCAAATTTGTTGAGATTATCTCAAGTTGATGCTGAGTCGCCGCTTGAGATTCCGCAGTTTGTCATTGAGTTCGCAATATCACGAAATACGTCATCCCAATTAAACATTATAAAATACGGATGACACAACTGGTTTTAGTGAAGGTTTGTTGGAGTTTGCTAATTATCGGGGTGATAAAATTTAAGATGGAGTGGACGGACATCATGCAGGCGGCGTTGGAATAAGGTGGTGGTGGGAAAGATTAGAGTAAGACAGAAAAGATGTGCTTTGTTTGGTGGGAACGGCTGATAGTGGAAAGAGAATTAAGGGAGAAGTAGTAAGAGGTGGGGAATTAAAGATTTCGTAGAAACCTAACAGACGCTTTTTTTTTCTTCTTTTTTTTTTTAACGGAAAAACAAAAGGATAATATGGTTTAGAAGAAAAGATGCGGAGATCTCGAAGTAAAGGTGGCGAAAGGGTAAAGAAAATTTAGAAGAAAAGAATAAGAGGACCGTAAGCCGAAGCTCTAGATGCCACTTAATGCAGAACGGAAGCGTGAATAAAGAATTTTGATAGTAAAAATAGAAGAATAGTTGAGAAATCTCAATATTGGTTTATAATAATAATGTGTCTTAATTCAAAGGACTTGTCCCCTATTTATAGAGTAGATAATAAAACTCATATTACAAAAATAAGACTCAAACTTGAAAAATAAGAAATCCCTAAAATAAATAATGTTCTAGAACTAAATAACTTCTAAAAATAAGTAATTCCAAAAATAAAAATACTACTCTAAATTAATTAAGTTCTACCAATAATAATAAAAATACTATTCCTAAATCTAACAGATGTCCTACGTCACACCGAGATCTTTTCTAATAAAAAAGATAATGACAAAACAAATATTGAGAACAGAGAAATAACGAAGATTTTATTATTGAGTGGATTGCTCAGATCTTTTACAAGGCATGGTGTATGAATAAGAACAACCAAATTCATAGTCTACATTTCAAGAGAACCCACATATTCTCTCGACGTATTCTTTCTCTCACTTCCTGTGGTAGTGGAGCACTTCCCAACCAATCCACCAATAAAGTGTCTTAGTCTGATTTATAATTAAATAATTGATCTAAAAAATGTAAAAAGAAATAGATAAAAAGATAATAATAAAAACTAAATAAATAAATAAATTAGTAAAGAAAATATTATCAGGGTTTTAGAAATTCATGAATTAAATTATGTAAAATAATCACTGTCTAAAAATATTCATGTTATAACCCGAGACAATATCAAAATCAATCTCATGCCTCGGAAAATACGACATCAGAAATTACTAAAATACTTGTTGTTAACAAAGAGATTTAACCTCCCCCGTTTATAAAAAATCTATAGCCGAAAACTATCTAAAGCAATTAAAGAACAAAGTTGTTATTGAAGAGAAATTAATAAATAAAGTAAGACAAAAAAAATATATTTTCAAATATATCCTTTCAAAAACTCTTCCTATTCTCTCTCTTTTCTCTCTCCAAAAGAAGAAAAAAAAACCCCAAGCTTTCATCAACATCTTGCTCAGATTTGGTCCTTTTGGACCAGATCTGAGCAAGATTTCATTTGTTTTTTTTTAAGTTTAGTAATTAGTTAATCAAATAAAACATGTTTTCTATTGTTTTGATGTCTTTCGGCATATTTCTTCGCCATTTGGGGCGATTTTTATTCGTCATTTTGGACGATTGTCTCTTCGCTTTGTGGGCGATTTTTTCAAATCTTCATGGCTGGATCGTGGCTTGCTATTCTCGGTTCAAAAACATCAATCATTCAACACGGTATCGCTTTGAATCTATTTTCATCATAAGAGATTTAGGGCATCCAGGTTCGTTTGGGTATACAAGATTAAGGGCAAAATACTCCTTTCTCTCAGGAGCATCTCTTATCAAAGAAGAAGAAAATCAGATTAAATGGTCGGGATTGATTCCAGATAACACCATCATTTTTCCCTACTACATAAACAAAATTTGGGTATCTTTACGGTTTATCGCTCTTTCTCTTCGCGATATACTTGTAATTGGTATCTTTAATTGTATTAGGGGTTTAATCATCTTGTATTTTGATGTTTTTGTTATTCTTGTAAGCGATCATGTAATCAGTATTTTGATTTGAATGAATTGAAATATGTTGATTGACCAAAAAAAAAAAAAAAACAAAAAAAATATATTGAGCAGAGAATACCTTGATCATTTAGGTAATATTATTGGCTTCATCCTTAGCCCTGGTAACGAAAGCTAGCTCTCCACTACAAAGAAAAGAAAAGAAAAATAAAATAAGGAAATCATAAACAATACAATATGCTTGAACTCGGACCAAAAATGGTCGTGTAAGAATGAACTCCCTTTCCATGTGCTTCCATCGCTTTATATAGCTTTCAAAGGAAACCACATTTATTTTTCCATTTTCATTATCACATTATCATCCCATGAAAATATGCCACACAATGATATAATAAAAAAACTTCCAATCAAAATGCACCATGTGTCAAATACTGCACAAAGTATTTTCTTTATTATTTCCAACCGTAAACTGAGATCACATGCATAACCCCCTCGGCTCAAAATTTCAACATGTATATATAGTTTTAGAGTGACCGAGTGAGTACAAGAAAATAAAACATATCACCTACACGTAAACGATCATGATGATTACGCTGCAGTTGGCAACTGAAGTTTGTGTGACTGCTCATAAATCATGTCCGCAATATATTGGATAATTTTGTGCGTGTAGACTGAGACGAAGGAACAGCAGTTGTACTGTGGCCAGTTGAGGCGGTGGTGTGGATCTTCAGCCACGCAAAGGGACTTCGTATTATGGGTCAGCCTGCTACTACGTTTATCACCTAAAAAATCACAAGTCATGTGGCATCACCAGGTGCAAGCCTGACTGCCGCACCATTTCCAACACTAAAGTCCCCACTGAAAAAGCTTCAAACCAAACCAAGAGAATCTGTGCAACTCACCCACGAGAGAAATCAAACAAACTCTTCACAAATAAAACTTTCATCAAATTGAAGTATAGATAGTTGGAAAAGGATACAAATCCTGGTCTACAAACGATAAAACAAGAACTTGATGATGTATTAAAAAAACTCGAAAGATTCCCACCAATTGGAAAATCCAAATCACGATCAGTTCCCTAGTCGCATAAAGAGTCGATTAGTTAGTTTCGTGAGGGTTGGGAGGATATGCTCCTGCATCTAAACGGTAAAGCAAATGACATGTATGCGCATTGTTAAGGTGTATCGTTGACTACATGATATCCATTTGTCGGGGGTTTTCGTGCTGCCAGGATAAACAGGTTTTTTTTTTTTTTTTTTTTTTTATCAACAGACCATAATATTTCATTCCATAAAAGAAATGTTTACATGATGGTTTTCAAGAAAGACAAATACATCAAAAACAAATAAACAAATACAAGTAAGATGCAACGAGAAAATAAATCGCAAAGAGAAGAGCGATCTACAACAACGACAACACCCAATTCTTGTACATATAGATTGGAGAAGGAATGGTATTCGAAATTATAATTCGACCATTTTGATATGTTTTCTTCTTTGAAAAGAGATGCTCCTATGGGAGAGGAGTAATTTTCCCAAATATTCTTCATGAATAGCGAGTAACCCGGAAAACCAAGATATGTTTTTGATGAAGAACTTGATCTTGACCACGTTGAATCGCCGATGTACTTGTATCCAAGATAACGAATCACGAACAAATCTAAGGAAAGAAACACTATGAAAGTGCAGATAGAATCGCCTTAATAGCGAAAAAAAAATCGCTCTAATAGCGAAGATAAAATCGCTCGAATAGCTAATAGCGAAAAAATTTATTAATCAACTTCTAAATCACGACTAACTACTAAAACAAGAAATCTTTGCTCAGATCCGGTCCCTAGAGGACTAGATCTGAGCAAAGAAGGAAAAGATGAAGAGGTGTTTTTTTGAGAAGGAGAGAGAAGAAAAGATGGAGACAGGTTGTTTCTTCAATTATTTGCTTTATTGGTCTCTTTTTAAACATTGTTGACATCACGTCCTCCACTCCCTTACAGTCTGTATATTATTAAATCTTGGAAATCAGTTAAAATTAAGAATAAAAACCATAGTCGTGCATAAGACGTTTCGGTAGAGAGCTTTTGAGTTTTCCTTTTAAATAGAGAGAAACGGAATTGAAACCCATTCAAATTTCATCAACAAGACATTTAAGAAATCAGCATCATGAGTAAGGGAAGTTTCAATAAAGTTTTGCTAAGTGCCTTTCTCTTTGTTTTGATCATGATGTCAGTTGCACCGTGTAAGTTATCATTCTCCTCCCTTTCTTCTCAAATCTATCATAGGGGATTACCAGCAACTTAATCATTGTTTTTTTTCTTTTCTGATGGATGTTATTTACTAAATTGATATCGTATGTTTTATCTCCAGATGTCAGGGCCAGACCTATTAAGGAGATAGTATCTGGGATCGTTGGACCTATAAAGGGTATTGCTGGCAAAGTAAGAGGGGGCTGAGGGGTACAACCGTAGAAGTTACCCAAGGAATGCAGAACATGATCTAAGGGCATAACTATTTGTGTTTCCTGTATATTGTTTGTGTTTTCTGCCTTTTCTTCTGCAACCGCATTTTCTTTTCCGGCCAGTATAATGTTTTGCCTCTACTTGTTACGGGGAAGCAGCAGTCATTGTGTCTCAACTTATTTCCTAATTAATTAATTTTTGTGGCATTTTTTGATCTTGTGATTTATGTTAACCTTTCTGTTAGGGTTCTAGACCTTTAGCACTGGAGAGATGAGTTAAAACACACGAAAGAGCCGGATAAACCCTTTGAATTGGGGGTCAGCCACCAGCTCAATGAAAGAAAACTAGGTTTAACTGAATTGTTGTATTGATTGATTCGTAAACAACTTATGGCCAGGCTATTTATAGCTTCAAAGCCTTGGTTAACAAGCAAAGTCCATAATAAGAATTCTATTCAAACTAGGAAACTTAACTAAGCTAAATTAAAGAGAACTAACTAAACTAAATAAGGAAATAGTTACACACTAGTGTTGGTGTCGTAACATCCCACCCTCCTCGAAAAATGGCTTGTCCTCAAGCCCGAACTTCTGGAAATACACATCTCGACAATGCACGCGGCTTGTATTCTCCATATAATTCTTTTAAGCAACTGGTACGGCTTACCACGATCGAACACAAAACTCAGATCATTAGTGTTGGTAATGATAACCATGTCAACGACGACTTCCACGAGTATAGCATGCATATCTTCCAACTGCTGAGCCATGTCTTCTACAGCATAATCAATTGACTTGTTCCGCTGTTGTTCTAGGAAATGAAGTAGGTCCTTTAATTCACGATCTACATTTCTGTTTTGGCATAGTAACAACCAACCAAGTCTTATATCTTCGACATAACGTCTGCCGTCAATTTTGGTATCTAGCATTTTGTGTACTTCCACTGTGATTGTCCCCTTACGAACAAAAGATAGGTAAAAAGAAAAAATCTGAGCTACACCATTGAATGTACATTCAAATGATTTTTTCGGCTGCCGGTCCATGAAATAATTTGGCTCCATGAAACTGATGTGCTCAACTAACCTTTCTATCCATGAACATCCAACAAAAATAATGGTGCCGAAATTTTGAACCTCACCGTCGAATGCACATTTAATTAATTCTTCCTCATGTATTATACTTGGAAAAATATTCACCAACGAGTTCTCAAACTCATCTAACCAAGGTTGTAGTAGAAAGTAACATATCTTCACCGCTGCCAACAAATGAAATGGATTAATTCCAAAACTTTCCGCCGCACCTTTCATGTGTAATGAACCCGTTGATGAGATGATGTACTGCATAAACAAAGTACACTGATTGAAAATCGTTAATGTTGTTTTGCCTCTCGCATAGTAATTTTCCAAATCATCCGGAAAAGAAAAATCTGGTAGAATTATTGCATTGGTTGCAATCGTTGTTAACTGAAAATCCTTCAGCTTATCACTATATATGGAAAAATATTCATGCACCCACTTATCTAATATAAAGTTGTTGTGGACTGCACTAAAAACTGGTTCAGCAAGCGGAGCGTCAAGGTACTGACACCCAATAAGAGACTTAATCAACAAAAATTTGTCGTTACATATTTCAACTTCCAAGATGTGTAGATCATATGCTCCTGACAACGATTTTAGTAATATATTACCAACATCACGATCAATTGTCTTCTGCAGGGTAGAATTCAGCTGTAACCAACTTGCAGCAACATCATAAAAGTTTGCTTCTGCTATGGAGATAATTTTCCAAGCGCCATTTAACCAGATTATTCCATTTCTCGTAATTGAAGTATAACCCAAAGAGAAATCATCTGTACGTATAGAGTTCGCAAACTCTAGAAAGCTTCTCTCGTAATCCATATGATGATCACTAGCAAGTCGCGTGATAGAGAACAAATTCCATTGTTTCTTATTATCCACGGTGTTAGGGAAAACTATACTTTCAAAGTGAATACTGTGCAAACAAGTAGCGGGACAACTCATTAATCCAATCATTAAAGAATAATGAACTAATGGGAACTGACCATGTTCGCCCTTCTCAAAACTTGCATATGAAAGAAGTAAATATTGTACTGAAAGTACGTCCAGCATCAATTTTCGACAACCAACGTTATTAACTTCCACATGAATCAAAACTTGTATTCTAAACAACTTGTTTAGATGAAGAAAATTGATGGAAACGATAGTGAAATCCTTTACTGCATCCACCGGTATATTATCGTTCCACAGGACATCAAGAATAACAGCACCAATAGTTTCAGTTCTGGATTGAAAAACACGCAACACTCCGCATGCCTTATTACAAGTATCAGCAGAGCCTAATGTGCAGTTGGAATCGATTATACCAAGAGGATTCCCACTAGTGAACTTAAGTTGAGGTGTGTGATTTTCTATGGACTTTGTCAACAGAAAGTCCTTCAACTTATCATCATCTGGTAATAAACAAAATGGAACAACACAAATTTTCTCGGCAAGAATAATAATGCGAAACGCCTGTTCCATGTGAATTGTAACTTTTGTTTTTGTGGAGATTTCTTTTCCTCTCTCAGAGTAGGTACCTCCTACGAAAACACGGTGATCCTTATAGCCAAAAGAACAAAGATAATTTCCAAAACGAAGCTTGATGTCTTCATATGCTAGAATAATAGTAACCAGATTGCAGTTTTGAATAACCAAGAGACTGTACATATGATCATAATAGTGAAAAGGATTAGAAATCACTAACTTATATTATAACAAGTTGGCGCCTTCCTTGAGCTGTGCACTGCATTCATGCTGGCAATCATTATCGGAAATCATATTCTCATCCAACACGAAGTGAACACCATGCCGTGCAAGTATATAAAAAAACTGATTTTTTTGTCGAATATCATTACAGATTGTAAACAACTGCTTGAAATACCTCAAATTATCCAGGCGGATTGCAACCCAAAGAGCTAAAGCGTATGCATCGAACTTGAGATAAATAGCATAAGCTAAATCTAGAACAAACTGATCATCAGGTCCAGGTAGATGAATTTCCAGACCAGTCTGGTACATGCATGTATTCTTGTAATTCGCAGCGTCAACATGCTCAACTAAAAAATCAAGGTCCTCATCCTCCATTAAAAGATCAACAGCTTCAGTCTCGGCATTGTGCTTCATTTTGAATGCAACAATTTGTTGGACAAGCTCCATCAGAACTTCCGTCGGCACATCTTGATTCTGCTGAAGTCGCGTCTCATATTCTTGTGAGATTTCTCCAGCAAGGTTACGGACATCATGACCCCACGAACAAACATCTCTCTCTGAACCCAACAAGCTATACCTAAGGCTCTCCCGTTCTCCTTCAGCAGACATGGTCATAGCCAAAACTGATAGTATATCGGCTAGAAATCTCTTCAATTCCGGGTCTCCTCCCATTGCTGCAAAATAAGTCTTTAGGGTTCCATAATGTGTCCTAAGAAATTTGAGTGGTTTCGGCACAGAAGTCAACGACCTAGTTGAGTTTCGAATCTCATGCCTCAAACTTTCTAACGCTATTTTCGGCAACTCAGGCGATGGATCTTGAACCCTCTCAACATACAGATGTAAATGTTGCTTCAGAGCCAAATCCTCATCTGACAATAAGTCTTCAGTTGCTTTCTTCTCAACCTTCATTATCCTTGGCTCTGTCATCTTCAAACCTCCCTCGTTCAATGGAGAACAAAACAAAACAACTTGGTTTTCTATACAAAGCCAGTTCAGATCATCTTGAGCTGTAGCGTCTGATTTGTCAACAATAATCATCACAACTCCATAGTCTGCCATAGGATTAATTCCACGGGTGCGTAGTGGACTAATTTCTAAGAACTTTGCTAACGATACTCTTTGGTCTTTTGAAAATATTCGACCACGAATTCTTCCGGAATAATTCTCCACCGTTATATCTTCAAAGGATCGAAAACCACATCCATAGACTATCGAATAAAACAATGGAAGATAATTTATAGTGCTTGTCCGGTAGAACTCAACAGATTTTTTGTAAGTTAACTCAACGGTCTTACTAGGGCTTATATAAGAGACCATACATGCTTTCTCATGACTAAGAGCCTGACTATGCTCGGCAGTAGATGAATAAAGCAAGTCATAACCAGAATCTATAGAATCATTAGGTTTAAGATTTAATAACTCACCATTAAACTTGCGTGAATCATGAGAAATATCTTTAACTAACGATGTATCGGAATCAGCCCTAACATCTTTAGATGACGACGAATCCTCTTGATGCGCTGGTGAAACTTCTATAACCTGATTTTCATCGTTCTCTTCAGAAGTAGCTTTTTGAGTTGTCAATGAAACTTTCTGTTTAATGGTACTTAATGACATCCTAGCATCAACAAATCTCTCAGAACCAAAACGAGCACGGACTAAGGAACAAAACTCTTCCCAAGTTGTAACTGCAGTTTTGGTTTTTCTCCATCGAAACCATTGATTAGCGTCACCTTTAAGATGTGCAGAAGCTACTATAATTTTAAGAGCATCAGAATTATTGTAACCACTAAAATATTTATCGGCATTGAATATCCAACTTTCAGGATCTTCTCCAGCAAAATTGGGAAACTTGATATTAGGGCGCAGCTGTTGAATTTGACCATTATTAGGTTGAATTGGTGGTGGAGTACCAGGATCCTGTGCACGTTGCAATAACGTTTTTGCCATCTTCTTATTTAGATAAAGCTTAGTAATTGTGTCCACCAGATTGTCGATTTTCTCTGCTACACCTTGAAGACGGTCATGCACACTTTTCAAATCCTCGGTATAAGACATAGCGAAAAAGAAAAAATTGGTCGATTTTTGGGAGATTGATCTCAACCTGCTCTGATCCAGGTGTTAGGGTTCTAGACCTTTAGCACTAGAGAGATGAGTTAAAACACACGAAAGAGCCGGATAAACCCTTTGAATTGGGGGTCAGCCACCAGCTCAATGAAAGAAAACTAGGTTTAACTGAATTGTTGTATTGATTGATTCGTAAAAAACTTATGGCCAGTCTATTTATAGCTTCAAAGCCTTGGTTAACAAGCAAAGTCTATAATAAGAATTCTATTCAAACTAGGAAACTTAACTAAGCTAAATTAAAGAGAACTAACTAAACTAAATAAGGAAATAGTTACACACTAGTGTTGGTGTCGTAACACTTTCCATAGTTTATTTATTTTCAATTACAGGACATTCAAATAGATTTTATGACCATCATTGTATGAATTGGTATCGGACCCAGTCCGATTTAAAAACAATGTGACGACAATTCAAAGGCAGAACCGAATCATACGAGTCTAAATAAATAGAAAGGGATATTTATCCTGGCATATTTAGGGGCCACTCTAAAGGAATTAGGGGCCAACAATTTATACCCATCCAAAGGCACTGGCTAAGAGATATCCTATAGGACATTGAAGTTGCCTATATGCCCTTTCAGTAAAAAAATATAAAGACCAAATCAAAATCATTCCAACTCATTTCAACTCTTCTCCCTATGCTCTTCCCATTCACTCCAGAGGAGGATTCCCCAACCCCCATCGTTCTTCAATTCAACTCATCGTCTTCGTGAATCGCCAAATCAAAACATCGTCGATTCTTTTATAAAAAAATGGGTAGAAGTAATGAACCCCAAAGAGCTCGAACTAAAAACGTTGCTCGCGGAATCAATCTAGATATTGGAATTGCAGCAAGAAATAAACAAATTGTAACTGACCATGAAGAAGAACACGAAAAAAGCGAAGAAGATGCAGCCGAGGATGTAGTTGGTGGTGGCGATTTTGATAGTCAAACACTCCGGAAACTTTAAATGGCCCCAATTAGGTAAGATTCTATTATTATTTTTGGGTTTATGTCGCTTTAATTCGACAAATCGATGAAATTTTTTTATAGGGTTTTCTGTTTTTTTATGAGATTCGGGAGGTATGCATGCATTTTAACTCCCGAATATAGTCGTGTTCTTCAATTCTTAAGAACATCGACTGTTATGACCAATGGCTCTTCTAAGCACAATCAATAGAGAATTGAAATATAAATGAAAACAAATGTAAAATAGGCACACACACAACACAAGGAGTTATAGTGGTTCGATCAAGATGATCTACATCCACTTTGGAAGAAGACGATAACGTTGTACTATGATATGAACAAGATTACAAGAGTGTAAACTCCTCTCAAGAACAAGACCTTGTTCTTGCTCTTACTCTCTCTATACACTACTAATGTTTCTCTCTTTTGTTTAGGAACTTGAACTGATTTTGGGATGCTTATACAATGGAAACTAGAAGGCCTTATATAGGTTCTATGAGGTAGTGTATATGTTGACATAGAGCACACAAGCAACATAATGGGAGCTCCACTTCTTAGTGGTTTTTCCACTTCTCTTAGTGGTTGTTCCACTTCTTAGTGGTTGTTCCACTTCTCTTAGTGGTATCAAGGCACATTACACTACATCGACATTATTCGGGAGATAAATTTATAGGTTAACTTCCGAATGTGGTGGTTGGTCATATCTTCCCGTGAACAAAAAGGATATTACCTTGGTTTATGATTAATTGTAACTTCAATTCGTGAATGAATCAACACGCATACGATTTTTTAAGAATATTTTTTTCTAAAATAATTTTATTAATCATTAAAAATACTAAGAAAAACAAAAGAAAACGGATGTTATCCAATGTGATTGCATCAACGAAGGGGCTCATGTTTGATATAACATCAGGAATGACAGCGTCCCGAAAAATCTAGTAAATTTGCACATCCGAATATGTTCAGTAATTGATTCCTGAGTACGGTTTAAGTTTTGAGAATTAAACACCACAGTTTGCTCCAACACCTTAATTATTCCCGAATTTTTTGATCAGCTGCTTGTAAATCCTGATTAATATGCAAAACTCCTTTGGCTCAGAAGTTCCACATGTATATATAGTTTTAGAGTGACCGAATGAGTACAAGAAAATAAAGCATATCACCTGCGTAAAGGATCACGAAGATTACGCTGCAGTTTGCAAATGAAGTTGCTGTGACTGCTCATACCAATCATGTCCACAGATATATTGGGTCATTTTATGTGTAGGTTGTGAGACGAGCAGAAATCCATGCCTATGCAGGGTTTTGGAACCAACATTCGGGTGCAGAATGCGTGTAATTTTGGTGTCGTTTATCCAAAGGTTTCTGGTTGCGTCCCTATCTAATCAATAATCAGACAATTTGATATTTTTATTTGATTTTTGGCTTGTGTGCAATGTAATCAATCAATTTTTTTCCCAAAAAACAAACTTGTCTCTTAGTTTTTGGCTTTTCAAGCCAATGATATATGTGACCAACGAAACATCAGAAAAATGAAAAAACAGACAATTTGACATCTTATTCGGATCAATTTGTACCTACTTCTCAAGTTCGAACATAGCGAGCCTTATGTTCCTATGATGCTGCTGTCGGATATGCTTCACATATCTTTGACATTGTTTTCTCCTAGTGCTTTCAGTGAAACGAAGCTGCTGGCGTGTGGCGTTCGAAACGCCCAAGGATTCAACAAGACAAAATCAGTGTAATATTCTCCGTAATTCTTTGCTTCTAATCCGCTCCACCTTTCATCCAAACACCATGACTTGTGATCACAATGCTCTTTCGTGTCATAACTACTAGTCTCACCTTCATCAACCGTCCTATAAAACCACAAGTGCACTACCTGGAGCGGGCCATCATGATATGCATCAACACAACAGTGTTGTCACCCACTCCGAACACCAAGCTCCGAAATTACAGGTGGGAAAGGGAGCCAGTGAAATTTTTCGTCTGCCAAATCAAAGGCCACAATCTTGTTTAATCCCTCACATTACCAATAAAACACCCCATCTACACAAACACTCCTGAAATTTCGATTGAAAGGATATAAATGTCTATTGATTTCTCCGGCACTTCTCCAGCCGCTGTCACTTCCAACTGTATATACCTCGCAATGTCCCGTGAACGGTAGTTCACTTCCGTGTACAGGGTAAAAAATTCTAATAACCTTGTACTCATTAGTCAAAGGGTGGCTTATGTGGATATTGACAGCTCTTGCAGTTTATGTGGAGACAGTACTGAATCCCAAGATCATATCTTATTACACTGTAAAGTGGCGCATAAGGTTTGGTCCTCCATAACTCCTTCTGTTAATTGGGCATGGGTAGTTAATCATTCTTCAATTTGGCAACATGTTGGAATAATACTCCTTTTTCTGGCACGGCTAAGGTAGTATGGAAGCTTATACCTGCTGCTGTTTTATGGGTTCTCTGGAGGGAGAGAAACTGCAGAGTTTTTAAAGACAATTACACCTACAAGTTAGATGAAGAATTGTGTTGTGATGCAAAAACACTGGTTCTCACTTGGGCAGCCGCTTTGGAAACAGGGTTCATGTACACTTTGCTTTCACAGTTAAAAACTGGGATATTGTATTTTCTTAATTGTCTTTACTACCTCTGGTAGTATCTTGTACATTCTTTTCTCTTAATAAAATCTTCTCTTCCTATCAAAAAAAAAGAAAAAAGAAAAAGTCAAAGGGTGGTAGCCAAAACCATGAACAATATAAGCACTGCTTTGATCCTCGTCGGTTTTTAATTCTGGAAGGGTCACGTATTCTCTGGTAATGGGATTGCAGATGTACAAAGGTTCATCAGTAAAGGTGCACCTGGTTGGCCCGAAGTGGCCAGAAAGGGCACTATTGTGCAACCAAGTACGTTTATATTTTTTCTTATCAACCGATAAACAAATCAATCCATTATAAGAACCGACAATTTCAAACTCGTCTTCTGCAAATTTGAGATCGATGATCCTCGTGCTATAATCTGGCTGGTTGCCTCTGATATTCTCGTCGTCTTCATGGTACTTTACATAGTAGGAGAAATTCGTTTTTGTTGAAGAATGAAAAGCAGAATGCGTCCGCACTTGCTGCGCCTGTATATATTCACTGCCATGTCGCTGTCGCTTTAGATGGAGATAAGCAAAATAAGTATTTGCATGAAACTGCAGGAGATTTTTCCAAGGTTTACATACTAACATACAATCTAAAACTGACTCAACTAGTAATCTGGAGAATATGTTTAATGTGAGTTCTTCTGGAAAACGGTTTAGATGATGATCGTATTGCATATCTTTGCTTCCTTTTTTCAGTCTCATCTAACTTGTTAGCTAGGGTATCCTTTTATGTACCCACTTTAACATTCAAAACCCTAACAAAGTTCTATTAATATTGCACACTTAGTGATATACAGAATACCCGGTGGCAGGAAGCCTGTCGCCTTGGTCCAAGAGATGCATGAGCGCCTGATAACTCATCATGGGCTTGCCGACAGGAGTTGATGAGATTGATTTTGTATTTTCAAGTTTTTGAAAGCACAAACAAGTAGTAAATTTTCAGATTTTGGCAACTACCGATGGGCTACACAACACAACATATTCACACAGCCCGTGGACCAACAACAACAGGGAAGGAAAACGACGACCGTATGGATTAAATGGAACCCACCGCCAACGGACTGGATGAAAATCAATACGGATGGAGCAAGCAGGAACGATGTACACGGGGTACCAGAGGCAACAGCAGCGGGATGGATATGCAGAGACTCACGGATCAACTATCATGGCGATGGCGGCACCGATTGGCAAAACAACGACTTGTGGCGGAGACTTGGGCTTTCCTATTAGCTACTAGGATGGCGGTTTCCAGAGAATGGAACAATATACACTTCGAAACGGACTCGACAACTTTGCGGAATCTAATTGTGCAGGAGAACTCGGAGGCACCGTGGACCATTCACACTATACTGCAGGAAATAAGAGATCAGCTGAGAAAACTGGGGTGTTATCTGATTACACACACATACAGGGAAGGCAACCAGGCGGCAGATGGACTGGCGGACTTTGCGACAAGGAAAATACTTCATAACGGAAATGGAGATACCGGAGGAATGTCAACAAACATTTGGGAACGCACTTGCCCGGACTTCCTGAATGGAATTGTAATGAATGACTCAATAGAGATTTCATATCCCAGAGAAGTTCCTCTTTAATTACTGCATTTCGTCCTTCAAAAAAAAAAAAAAAAAAAAAAAAAGTTAATAACTGGTTTGTAGTACTAGTACTTAAACAAACCTTGCGCGCAAGCTTATCCAGGTCTTTCTATTAGATCACTCAACTTTTGAAAATTGAAAAAGGCGTATTGCTTTATGGAACAAGTCAATTGTACCTAATTATCTATAAAACAAAAGCATAATTGCAGTGAGCGAAAACTAAGAGTTAATAGCATGGAAATTAGCACAAAGATCAATACAAAGGATCTATAGAAACATGTGTTTTGCAGTAAAGTGATTTTTTTCTCGCAGATAGTCATTCAATATTGTGTGACAAAGATATATACAGCCTGTTAAGGTTGACAAGGATCGTCTAAGTTTTTCACACCAAATAGAGGAAAATCATCAAACACCAGCAATGTGCACCTGACATGATAAACCTCAAGTCAGTTTGCACATTGGTGGAAAAACATTCAAGTAAAATTCATGGTAGAACAAGTGAAAACAACAGGTACTGATATATCATATACACAGCAGAATATGGAAAGCCCGTATAGAACAAACAGAACTAACCACTGTTCAGGACTCTTAGAACATCTCCTTTCTTTTTCCACATAGGGGAAGTCACGAAAATTTTCATCAGAACCAGGTTTAAAGTCAGATTAGATATATACATGATGCGTCAGTATTATCTTCAGCCGAAGTTAGCATCCAAATATTTAGTTACTGTTGGATATCTTCTCCCTTTTTATGCTGCTGACGATGATCCGAGATGCGAGAACCAGAGATTAAGAAAAGAAACTCAGAGAATTAGAAGACTATGAATTATGCATAGACCGAGTCGAGTATTGGATACTCTGTCCTTAAGACGAAATTCGCCCCACTCCGGTGCTAATGGGTTCTCACTTGCGAAACGTCTCCCAGGATACAACGATCTTTCTTCCTCGAGTAGAAGCACTCCAAACTCAAGGAAACAACGAACCAAATTTAGTGTTTATCTCTCAATTCTATGACAACAATGAATGCAAGTGAAATCAGATTTTGTGTGTGCTTTTCTTCTCTTATGTATAGAATGAAACATGAGTGGGGTTTATATACTTGATTGGTGTCTCTTAGGAAAGGACATAGTGTCTCTTCGTGAAGAGTCACATCTCTTGTAAGAGTCCTTTCGTGGAGAGTCACACCTCTTGGATAGAATCCATTCATGGAGGGTCATATCTCTTGGAAACAACCCTTCAATCATAACTAACATAATTTATATTCAAAATTTCTAACAATCCCCCACATTTGAATAGAACTTCTAAGAATGCAAATGTTATGCAGACACTAATGAGAGATAAAGTGAAAAGTCATTGCATGGGGATAGGTAGATTTTGGCTTTGAACCTTCCTTAGTGAATAACTATCGGATTTACTCACTAACCAGTGAACGCGATGTCGTGAACTGTTCAGTTTTTAATGTAAACCAAGACAATAGTTATCACACAATGCCTTTTCTCACTAATTTGGTTCTACGGTTGTGTTCATTTCGGCCCTGAACAAATCCCGGATTCATGAGTGCTCTAGGAAATTAAAGCCTTATAAAATTTCCATAGAATCGGCCACAATTCTACACTCACATAGGTGATGTCCCATTAAGAATACCCTGTAGTATCCCACTTGTAAATACAAGATATAGGCACCATTAAAAGCATAGCTTATCCTAACACATTTCAGGAAACACACTGTCGTCATCATAGGAATAGGATGGAGTTTATCTCCACAGTGTTCACTCTGAGTTATACATAACTTAGTTGTCCCTTTTGAACCTAGATCTTGGGATCTCTAGTCAACTAGGTTGGGTTACCATTATGTCACTCTTAATTGTAGGCTTTTAAACCCATTCCCCTCGATGATTTATACACTTGCTCTTTAGTCAAACCTTTAGTAAATGGATCCGCTAGGTTTTCTTTAGACTTTACATAATCGATCGATATTATTCCACTAGAGAGCAATTGTTTCACCGTATCATGTCTTCGACGGATATGTTTAGACTTTCCGTTATACATGCTACTCCGTGCCCTTCCTATTGCCGATTGACTATGGCAATGCACATTAATTGCGGGCACAGGTTTTGGCCATATAGGAATATCCTCTAAGAAATTACGAAGCCACTCTGCTTCTTCCCCTTCTTTATCCAAAGCAATAAATTCAGATTCCATAGTCGATCTGGCTATGCACGTTTTTTTTGAGGATTTCCAAGACACGGATCCACCACCAATTGTAAATACATACCCACTTGTGGATTTTGATTCACTCGAAGAAATCCAATTAGCATCAGTATATCCCTCAAGTACAGCAGGATATCTAGTATAATGAAATCCATAATTCTTAGTGTACCTTAGATATCTAAGTACTCTAGTTATGGCCCTCCAATGATCCTTTCCAGGATTACTAGTATACCTACTCAATTTATTTACTGAGTGTGCTATATCGGGTCGTGTACAATTCGTAATGTACATTAGACTTCCTATGATTCGAACATATTCCGTTTGATTAATACTCGGACCAGTATTTTTCCTCAAATGGAGAGTCAAATCAACAGGAGTCTTTGCTATGTTGTCATCATTCTTATTGAATTTTTCAATAATCTTCTCAACATAATGGGATTGAGTCAATACTAATCCACTCGGTGTTCTACAAATTTTTATTCCCAAAATAACATCTGCAACACCCAAATCTTTCATGTCAAATTGGCTAGATAACATTTTCTTAGTAGTTTTGATGGCTTCAATACTACTTCCCATTATTAGCATGTCATCCACATAAAGACAAAGTATTACATACCCATTTTCTGTATTCTTGGAATATACACACTTGTCGCATTCGTTAATCCTAAAACCATTTGACATCATGGCTTTGTCGAATTTCGCGTGCCATTGTTTTGGTGCTTGCTTTAATCCATAAATCGATTTCACCAACTTGCAAACTTTCTTTTCTTCCCCCGGAATGACAAAACCTTCTGGTTGTTCCATATAGATTTCTTCATCCAAATCACCGTTTAAGAAAGAATTTTTCACATCAATTTGATGGATTTCAAGGTTATATAAGGCTGCAATTGCGATTAACATCCTAATTGATGTTATTCTGGTAACAGGAGAATAAGTATCAAAATAATCCAACCCTTCTTTTTGTTTATAACCTTTAACGACAAGTCTAGCCTTGTACTTGTCAATAGTTCCGTCTGGTTTCATTTTCCTTTTGAAAACCCATTTGGAACCAAGTGCTTTACAAACAGGTGGAAGATCTACCATTTCCCATGTATGATTCTGTAAAATAGAATCAACTTCACTATTAGACGCTTCTTTCCTAAAAGGAGCTTCGGGGGTAGACATCGCTTCTTTAAAAGTTTGAGGCTCTTTTTCAATCATATATGTTAGAAAATCTGAACCAAAAGACTTAGGAACTTTTATTCGCTTACCTCTCCGAGGTTCTTCAATTTGAAGATTAGTGCTTTCCATATCGTCATGAGTTCTCTTAGTAGAACCATAATTTTGAATTTTCTTACATGGAAATACATTTTCAAAAAATGTAGCATTTCTTGACTCCATAATGGTATTCACATGTATATCAGAAATTTCAGACTTATGTACTAAGAATCTGTAAGCACAACTATTTTCTGCATATCCTAAGAAAATGCAATCAATCGTCTTAGGTCCAATCTTAACCTTTTTAGGAAGTGGGACTTCCACTTTAGCCAAACACCCCCACACTTTTAGGTGTTTATAGGAAGGTTTCCTTCCTTTCCATAATTCGTAAGGAGTTTTATCCTTCCTTTTATGGGGTAATTTGTTTATGACATAATTTGCCGTAAGCAAAGCTTCCCCCCACAAATTTTGTGGTGCTCCAGAATTCAACAGTAAGGAATTCATCATTTCCTTAAGAGTTCTATTTTTCCGTTTCAGCAACCCCGTTTTGTTGCGGTGAGTACGGTTGTGATAGTTTGATGAATTATGCCATATCTTGAACATGGTTCAATAAGTGGACATTCATATTCTCCACCTCTATCACTTCTAAGAATTTTGATTTTCTTATCAAGTTGATTCTCAACTTGATTTTTGTAATGCTCAAACACTACAACGGCTTCATCTTTATTTCTTAGTAAGTATACATGACAATATCGTGTATTGTCATCGATAAAGGTTATGAAATATTTTTTCCCACCTCTACTTTCTACCATCTTTAAATCACAGATGTCGGTATGAACCAATTCAAGAGGTTCCATATTTCTTTCAATTGAATAGAAAAAAGGAGTTTTTGTCATTTTTTCCTCAACACAAATTTCACATTTGTGAGTTGGATTTATGCGAAAGTTAGGCATTAAATTCATGTTAATTAATCTTCTTAAAGAACCGTAATTAGCATGACCTAACCTTTCGTGCCATAAATCAAATGACTCGACGGCGTAAACAGAATTGTTTACTGTATTGATTTCACGATCAACAGGAAGCATACTCATCATGAATAAACCATTATTAAGGTACCCCTTTCCAACATATATCCCATTCTTGGAAAGTACAAACATGTAAGATTCAAAAACTAGTTTGAAACCATGTTTAATCAACA
Organism: Papaver bracteatum; assembly: GCA_023529315.1. Classification (NCBI taxonomy): domain Eukaryota; kingdom Viridiplantae; phylum Streptophyta; class Magnoliopsida; order Ranunculales; family Papaveraceae; genus Papaver; species Papaver bracteatum. Next base: position 135,976 of record JAJJWX010005115.1, read on the forward strand.
AGGATCCTGAGATTAAATTTTTACGGATGTCCGGAACATGAAACACGTTGTTAAGCGTGATTTCCTTACCGGATATCATTTTTAAGATCACTTTTCCTTGTCCTTCAACCGTTGACATTGCTGAATTTCCCATGAATATACTTTCTCCATGGGGCTTTTTCCGATAATGGGAGAATACGCTCTTATCAGAACAGACATGGCATGTCGCACCGGTATCAACAAACCACTCGTTTGAATTGCTTACCATGTTCACTTCAGAAACAGTATTGCACCAGGAACTGTTTTCGTCTGTACCAGCGTCTGCGGCAGTAAGGTTTTTATTTTCCATAAGTGTTGTTCTGTCGGACAAAGAATTTAGAGTTTAGTAATTTATAAACAGGTTACACTCTCGAACTTGTAAAGTAATAACTTAAACAAAATAATAAGTTAAACAAGAAGCAAGTAAGACGTTTCAGTAGAGAATGGGTCCTGTTTAAATTAAACCAAACCAACAGTCTCGCCAACAGGAGTGAATTCCAAGTTTCCTGATTAACAAAAATTAAAGATTAAATATTAATATTTAATCACACTTGATTATTCAATTAGAATCTCAATTCTAATGGAACTCAGTTCTGTAGACGTCTTGTAAGGAAATGTGTAATCAAATAATTGAAATTTCCCGTAACTCCACCAACCGTCTCCTGATACAACAAGTATACCGCAGACAGGAGAAAATAAGAAGAAGATAAAGGAAGATTTCGTCTTAAGATTGTTGGATATCTTCTCCCTTTTTATGCTGCTGACGATGATCCGAGATGCGAGAACCAGAGATTAAGAAAAGAAACTCAGAGAATTAGAAGACTCTGAATTATGCATAGACCGAGTCGAGTATTGGATACTCTGTCCTTAAGACGAAATTCGCCCCACTCCGGTGCTAATGGGTTCTCACTTGCGAAACATCTCCCAGGATACAACGATCTTTCTTCCTCGAGTAGAAGCACTCCAAACTCAAGGAAACAACGAACCAAATTTAGTGTTTATCTCTCAATTCTATGACAACAATGAATGCAAGTGAAATCAGATTTTGTGTGTGCTTTTCTTCTCTTATGTATAGAATGAAACATGAGTGGGGTTTATATACTTGATTGGTGTCTCTTAGGAAAGGACATAGTGTCTCTTCGTGAAGAGTCACATCTCTTGTAAGAGTCCTTTCGTGGAGAGTCACACCTCTTGGATAGAATCCATTCATGGAGGGTCATATCTCTTGGAAACAACCCTTCAATCATAACTAACATAATTTATATTCAAAATTTCTAACAGTTACAAATCAACACAACAAAGTAGTGATTGAGACCAAAAAAAGAAGAAACATAAACTCGAAAGTCAAAACACTAGCCCGTAATTTTGGGTATGTAGAATGTGGTTCAAGAAGAAATCCATTCCCGCGCAGGGTGTTTGGACCAACACTCGGGTGCGCGGCGTTTCTGGAAAGAGCAAGTCCTATGGTGGAAGAGTTCCATCTTCCATCTTACACGCCACCTCAGCATTTGGAATTGTGGATGGAAGCACAAGTGTAGTTGTGAAACAACAAAAACGCTAATCAGAATAGCGCTAAAAAACGCTAATCAGAATAGCACAAAACGCTATTCAGATTAGCGCTTTTTTTCTCAGCTATTAGATTTTCGGTGGCTCGTTTTAAATCTACGGATAAAAAAAAAGAGCTTTTCTGATTAGCGTTTTGTGCTATTCTGATTAGCGTTGAGCGCTATTCTGATTGGCGTTTTCCATCTTCTAGTGCGTTATTCTGAATAGTGTTTTACGCTAATCCGATTAGCGCTACCAGGGATTCCACGGACCATGCCACGACATCATAGAACACTGCTTGGATTTTCTGTGGAAGACCCCAATTTGGAAGCCACTAGACTTGACATTCCATGGTTTTTCCACGCTTGAAATGGCTTGGATTCCACCATAAGACTTGCTTTAACAGCAGTTATAAGTTGGCCAGTTGGAGCGGTGGTGTGGATCTGCAGCCACGCCAAGGGACATTGTTCATGGGCAAGCCTGCCACTGACGACGTTTATCCAAAGGTTTTTAAATTCCACCCTATCTAATCAACAACAGTGAATTTAAGGTCCTGTTTGGTATAATTTTCAAAAACCATTTTCTGTTTTCAAAAACAAAGAAAACGAAAACAAGAAAGAACGCGTTTGGTAGGGACATTTTCAGAAAATGTTTTCTATATGTTTTCTGTTTCTGAAAACAAAAAAATGAAAACAACAAATTATTGTTTTCTCTGTGTTTTTTTTTTTTTTTTTTTTTTTTTTTTTTTTTTGTTCTGCTTTTCTTTTCAAAACAAAGTAAGAGATCGGGGGAATGACTGCAAGTGAGTGATGGCTAATATCACTATCTCTTGACGAATCTTTACATTTGATCCGATTTAGTTAATTTTTTTTTGTTTTCAAAAACAGTTCACCAAACAATTTTTAGAAAATGAAAACAAGGAAAAAGGGTATGTTTTTAAAACAGTAGAAAACTATTTTTGAAAATCGCACCAAACAGGCTCTAATATTTTCAATTTGTCTTGGGTACATGGTGCCCACAGAATCATAAAATAGAATTTGGTTTTTGGTTTGTGTGTGCAATGTAATCAATATTTTCTCAATAAATATCCATGTTAATAACAAATAAAAATTAATATATCATTAGAAGGTATTTCATTCTTATCTTGTTACTATAAATAACCCGTGCCATAACGGCACGGCATGAGGTTAATAGAGAGTTCTAATAAGTATCTAGAGGTAACTCGTGCCATAACGACACTGCTTTAGTATGATATCCGACTGGTGTAATTTTTCTTTTTTTCTGGACTTTAAATTAAATTGCGTTCCTTTGCAAGATAGTTTTCTATTATGTTTTAAATGAAAATAATGTCTATAAGTACAATGTAAAAATATTCATATACAATATCCAAAGAAGAACACAAAATCATTTGAGTAATAGTGTGTATGCATATCTCACTTATGAGTTATGAATAAAAATAAACAAATAAATCTCATTTCCCATTAGATTCATCATGCCACTACTAAATCCAATTAATGCATGTATGATATATTATGATTTCATTTAATGTTTCTTTGAATATCTTGAGTTAAGAGGTGATGCAATAATTAAAGATTAATAAATTTTTATTCATAATGGGAGGGTTACAGAAACGACGACCGTCGGTTGGCTTTCGTTGGGATGAGACTGGGATGGTCGGATGCAACATTTGTCTCTCAAAATGTTATCCGACCGTCGAATCTCAAAACCCCATTCTGTTTTGTATTATAGATTTTCTACTAAGAATTTTTTGCCAAGTCATAAGTTTAAGCTGAATCAAAGATAAAAACACAAACGATCTGATAGCTGACTTCGGCGAAGTCAGATTCATATCCCAAGTCAAAAAATAAATAAAAAATAAATCAATTTCTGAAGATACCTTGACATTGTTTTCTCATCCTGAAAACACCTTGAGATTGTTTTCTTCTTGTGCTTTCAGTGAAACAAATCTATTGATGAATGGCGTTCGTTTCGCCCAATCACCCGAGAAACAATATGTAGAAAATACCATTAGGTCATAGGAATAATATATTAGCATGAGTCTAGTCCATTTGACCCAGTCAAATATCTGTTTGGTCCTATTTGGTAATATAAATTATAGTTTGGTCCTAAAAATTATTTTTTGGTCCTACGCTGATTTCATGGATGATGTAAATGTCACCCTGTAGTGGCAGAAATACCCTTATATTATTGTCTGGTCCTAGAAAATAATTGTTTGGTCCTAGGGGACCACATATATACAAAAATCAATAACAAAATATCTTATTTTCATATTCACATTCTCTCTCTTCTCAATTTTAGATCTAGTTTTCTTTCTCTCTCCATTTGTTTTCTTTTTTTCTTTCTGCTGGCGCTTTATGTTTGCAGACGATGAATCTTGATGTGTAGATTTGATCGGTTACTGTTTGAAGACTAGAAAGATGATAAAAACTTCTCGAGATCTGCTGATGTTGAAGATGGTGATTGTTGTTATTGAAAAAGAAGATTGAAAAATGATGAATATGATAAAGACGACGAAGAAGATGATGAACGATGGAGTTTTTAGGGTTTTTTCTTCTCTGCTAGTGTTGATGTTGCTGCTGATGATGTTGAAGTATATCAAGATGATGAAGTTTTCTGTTGTTTGTTGCCGCTGTTAAATATGATGAAGATGATGTTGATGCTGCTTGTTGAGGACGATGATGTTCTACTGATGTTGTTGAAGAAGACGATGAAGTTCATTCATAGAATGACTTCATTCCAAAAATGAAGTCTGGTTTGTATCGGTTTTATTCCTGGGAATGAAGTCTGTTTTATTTATCTTTTTGTATGGACTTCATTCCTGGGAATGAAGTCTGTTTTTTTAGTTTTTTGTATGGACTTCATTCATGGGAATGAAGTCTGTTTTTTTAGTTTTTTGTATGGACTTCATTCCTGGGAATGAAGTCTGTTTTATTTAGCTTTTTGTATGGACTTCATTCCTGGGAATGAAGTCTGTTTTTTTAGCACGAAAGAACTGCTACACAAAAAAAAAAACACAGAAGGGTATTTTTGTCTATTTAAATATTTTTAAATAATTATGGACTAAAAAGTAAAGGCGTTTTACCAAAGGACTAAACAGACATGGGCCCACCTAAAAAAGGACCAAACGATATTTTTCCCCAACAATATTTGTTGAAATCTTTCGTTTCTGTTTTATAAAACCCTTAACTATAACACCAAGACTTGCATGTTGTCTGGTAAATGCTACTACTACTTGTCTCACACTCATTTACCGACTTACAAATCCACAACTCCATACACAATAATCCAACTGAAGTGTTTCGAACAAGACCCAAGCACCCCCTGCTAACGCAAAGCTTATCAGTCTCCGTAACCGCTTTATATGGAGGAGAGATCCAGTAGAAATTTCCGTCTGCCAAATTAAAGGCAAGAATATCCTTTGACCCCTCGCACAACCAATAAAAGGTTCCATCTAAACCAACACTCTTTGAATAATCGCTGAAACAATGTATATGTTGATGGATTTCCCCCGCACTTCTCCAGCCTCTGCCACTTCCAAGTGTATATACCTCGCAATGTCCCGTGCTTGGTAATTTATACCTTCCGTGTGCAGGGTACAAAATTCTAATAACCTTGTACTCATTAGTCAGACGGTGATAGCCAAACCCATACACGATATAAGCATTGTTTCGAGTCTCTGGTAATGGGAAGATTCACGTATTCTCTGGTAATGGGATTACTGTTGCGCCAAAGCCTGAAGAAGTGTTAGGTTGTACTACTACAATGGTACTCCAATATTGCCAAGAACACAATCACACACACAATAAGAACAAGTATTTAACGAGGTTGAATCCTCGGGAAGGAATAATCAATTTTATATATCACCGTATAGGTTGGAATATACAAAGCTTTAGACGAGAAGAAGAGAACTCTTACTTAGTTCTGGTGTGTTTTCTCTAGTTTTCTCTATGGCTACTTATACACATTAATAGGACTGGACACATTCCTTAACAAGGATTACTTTCCTAAAAGTATAGGGTTTCCTAACTTAGCTCTAAGAGACAAACCTCTTAAGCTGCTATACTTAGGACACAAGTACTTGGTTTCCTTAACCAACTAGATTTACTAATCTAGTCCTTGACCAACCTACCAACAATTCTCCACCTCGTATCATGCATTCATGCATGAGACGATCAATAGATAAAATCACCTCCATCTTCCAACGTCGATTGAACCATCACTGGATGCCTACGTATCCTCAATAGGAATCAAACCCGATCGTAGTTCTCTCAAATGGTCTTGCAAGAAGACCTCCACCAGGTTCCTAAGAACCTCTACCCCAAAAAAGGGCCTTTCACCAAACCGGAAGGATGTGGACCAATTTCAAACAATGTCGAAACTTGATCCCAGAAACTGCTTTAGTCAACATATCAGCTGGATTGTCTTTGGTGTCAATCTTCACAAGTAGAATGTCTTCTTCTTCAAGAATTTCTCTCACAAAGTGAAATTGTACGTCTATATGTTTAGTTCTAGCATGATGCACTTGATTCTTAGTCAAATAAATTGCGCTTAGACTATCACAATGTACAGGCAGTTGGTCTTGCACAACTCCTAAGTCATCTAGTAAACCTTATAACCATATAGCCTCCTTAAATGCCTCAGTCACTGCCATATACTCTGCCTTCATAGTTGAAAGTGCCATAGTATACTGCAAGATTGATCTCCAACTTACTGGTGCTCCAGCTATGGTAAATACATACCCAACACACAACTGATTGTTACTTTTATCCACAACTTATTGTTACTTTTATCCTTCACAAAATCCAAGCCAACATCAATTGTACCATAAAGATACCTTAAAATCCATTTCACAGCATGCCAATGTACCTTACCAGGACAATGCATATAACGGCTGACCATACTAACTGCATGGGAAATGTCTGGCCTTGTACATACCATCATATACATCAAGCTACCAACAGCCTCAAAGATATGGGACTTGAGCCATATACTTTTGCTCTTCTTCAAAAGAGGGAGACATATGAGCATTCAACTTAAAATGAGCACCAAGGGGAGTACTTAAAGATTTAGTTCCTTCGTAAACACCAAACTTCTGTAACACTTTCTTCAAATATGCCTTCTGAGACAAACAAACCTTACCCTTATCTCTATTATGTTGAATCTCCATACCAAGAATCTTCTTATCTTCTCCCAGATCTTTCATCTCAAACTCAGATGACAACTTGCACTTCAAATTATCGATCTCTTTCTTGTTATTCGATGCAATCAGCATATCATCGACATACAAGAGAAAATATATGAAAGATCCATCACGTAGCTTCTTAAAGTATACAAAATGGTCATAGTGACTTCTTGTGTATGTTTGGCCTATCATAAACTGATCAAATCATTTGTACCATTGTCTTGGAGACTGCTTCAGCCCGTACAATGATCTCTTTAGTTTACATACACAATCTTCTTTTCCAGCAACCTTGAACCCACTCGGCTGAGTCATATAGATCTCCTATTCTAGTTCACCATGTAAGAACGCCGTCTTGACATCTAGATGAACTAGGTCTAAATCATATTGTGCTACCAAGGCCAACAAAATTCAGATTGATGAGTGTTTTACCACCGGAGAGAACACCTCATTGTAGTCAACCCATTCTCTTTGGGCATAACCTTTTGCAACTAACCTTTCCTTGTAGCGTACTTGATTCACATGAGATCCTTATTTCTTAGCATATACCCATTTGCACCCAATGGCCTTCTTACCATTCGAAAGTTTTATAAGAATCCATGTGCCATTCTTATAGAGAGACTCCATCTCGTCCTGCATTTTCACCTTCCCATTCTTTACACTCTGTACTACGTACAGCTTCTAAATAGGAAGTAGGAGTACCATCTTCTATAACTGGTAATGCATAATCGATGTAATCATTCATCCAACCAGGATTCCTGGTTGATCTTCTTGGTTTGCTGGTTGCTATGGTCTCCATGACCGTATCTTCTGTATCTTCTACTGACTCTTGTTCCTCTTCCTCAACAATGTCACTATCATTTGTAACTTCAGTAGTTACCTCTCTTGTAGACTCAATGTCTTCAAAAGTGTTCTTAACAGATACATACTTAGCTGTAATTAGTGGAGTTGCATCAATCTCCACCTGCTACAAAAGCTCACTAGTACTGGTGCTTCTGTCCTCCACCTGCCGAGAACCCCAAGACTTTACCATAGACATCTCATCAAACGTGACATCTCTACTCATGACTATCTTCTTCTCAAATGGATTCCAAATCTTGAACCCTTTTACTCCATTCTTCATACCCACAAAGATTCCTTTAACAGCACGGTTATCAAGCTTGTTTTCACTAACATGATACCATGCAGGACAACCAAAGATATGAATTGAGTCATAATCATAAGCTGGTTTACCAAACCACTTCTCCATAGGAGTTTTACCTTCTAATGCAGTTAATGGAAACCTATTAATGAGGAAGCACGCATATGTAACTGCCTCATCCCAAAACGCTTTACCTAATCCAGCATTATACATCGTACCTTCTCCAGCAAAGTACGATTCATGTGTTCAACTACCCCATTTTGTTGAGGTGTCTTCTTAACTGTGAAGTGCCTATTTATCCCCTCATCCTGAATACTTGCAATAACGGATCACTCTTGTACTCTCTACCATTGTTCGAAAGTAGTACTTTGATCTTTCTGCCAGTTTGAGTCTCAGTTGCCTTTTTCCACCTCACAAATATTTCTAGGACTTCATCCTTATGCCTCATGGTGTACACCCACACGCGCCTAGAATAATCATCAATGAACGACAAAAACCAATGTTTACCTCCCAATGATGCATTCTTGGAAGGACCCCAAACATCTGAGTGAACATAGTCAAGAACTCCACTAGTATTGTGGATAGCTGTGCCAAAGCTTGTTCTTGTTTTCTTGCCCTTAACACAATGCTCACAAAATGCTAACTTGCAGGCGATAACACCTTTCAACAAGTCTTGTTGAATGAACCTATGCAACGACTTCTCACCTGGATGTACAAGTCTCATGTGACATAACTTCGTCTTCTCGGTAGCTGCACTTTCGATGTGTTCAGAAATAGACACATCCCCTGTTGTACTCCCAATCAAGTAATACAAGTTATGATGACGTATGCCCTTCATGATTACCATAGATCCAGAGATTACTTTTAGAACACCATTTTCAGCGACTAACTTATATCCCTTAGCTTCCAAAGTTCCGAGTGAAATCAGATTCTTCTTTATGGAAGGTACAAATCTTACCTCCTTCAGCTCTCTAACCATACCATCATGCATCTTGATACGAACACTACCAATCCCAATCACCCTGCAGGTATGATTGTTTCCTATACGTACTTCTCCATCAAGCTCTTCAAAACTTGAGAACCAGTCACGATATTGACATATATGATACGTTGCTCCAGTATCTAATACCCATGTACCATCTGTAATAGTACAAGATGATGGTGTCATAGTTAACGAGAAATCAGAAGAATCATCTGATTCTTCATTACCTTTAGCAATGTTCACCTCAGTATTATTATTATCTCCTTTTCTTGCCTTACGCTTCGTACAATCCTTAGCCCAATGACCAAAGTAATGGCACCAAGCACACTCATCTTTATGCAGTCACGTTCTACTCTTAGAACGTCCTCTACCTTTACCATAACCACCATTCTTCTTTCTCCTGTCTGTTGAACGACCTCTTGCAAGAATCAAGTCATTATTATCTTCACTTGCAAGGTCTTCATGATCCATATTCCTGAAATCCTCACTACGCAACACTGTAGTAACCTCGGCGTATGTCATCTTGTCCTTTCCATGCATTAATGCTTTAATCACGGGTTCATACTTTTCAGGAAGAGAGTTTATCAGACACAACAACAAGAAGTTTATTATATGAATTTAGGTGCTCGGTTAGGGTTGCACCTCTCTTCATGTTATAGCGATACAAATTCCTTTTAAGATGTATCCTATTTTCCATGTTCTTCACAAGGTATTCCTTCTCTAGTTTTTCCCAGAGATCCTTAGCTGAAGTCTCGTGATGATAATTAAATCTTATTGCAGTTGCTAAACACCCTCGTATCGAAGCGAGACATAATTTATTCATCTTGTTCCACTTCTTTTCAGACATCTCCACTGGCTCTATAGCTTCTTCTAGGTCAAGATGAACAAGAGCATCCATTACGTCTGTTCTCCATAAACCAAAGTTATTGGTTCCTATAAACTTTTCTACCTTGAGTTTTGATCTATGTGAATGAAGTATTTCTTATTTTGTTTCTTTATCTTTATTTGTGGACTCCGAATGTTCTCCATCAGAATCGTTCGGATCAACTGGTTTTCCCCCGTCAACCATTGTTCTTAAACAACCAAATATAGATAAAAAACAGAACCTTTGAGATTAGTATTACCTCAAGCAATCTTCAGAAAAATACCTTTACTTCAACTGCAATCTGAGTTCCCGTATCCAAGAGTGTCTCCTTGCTCTGATACCAATTGTTGCGCCAAAGCTCTGGAAGCGTTAGGTTGCACTACTACAATGGTACTCCAATATTGCCAAGAACACAATCACACACACAATAAGAACAAGTATTTAACGAGGTTGAATCCTCGGGAAGGAATAAGCAATTTTATATATCACCGTATAGGTTGGAATATACAAAGCTTTAGACGAGAAGAAGAGAACTCTTACTTAGTTCTGGTGTATTTTATCTAGTTCTCTCTATGGATATTTATACACATTAATAGGACTGGACACATTCCTTAACAAGGATTACTTTCCTAAAAGTATAGGGTTTCCTAACTTAGATCTAAGAGACAAACCTCTTAAGCTGCTATACTTAGGACACAAGAACTTGGTTTCCTTAACCAACTAGATTTCCTAATCTAGTCCTTGACCAACCTACCAACAATTACAAATATAAAAAGGTTCGTCGGTATGGTGTAACGACATGATGATCATTCTGGAATCTGTGGAATGTATGCGGGAATCCTGGATATAGATGCCTTGGTATTTTTTCGTGGCTATCGATAAACAAATCAATCCATTACATGAACCAACAATTCGTAACACGTCTACTGGAAATTTGAGATTAATCCTCCTTGCGGGGCGGTTGGTTGCTGAAGGCCAACGAAACTCGTTATCGGAGTACCAGAATCACCATTAAGCTTTTGGTATTGCTCTTGTTGCCGTATTAGGTGGAGATGAGCAAAGTAAGTATTTGAATAAATCTGTAGGAGGTTTCTCCAGGGTTTACATACAAGCTTACTATCTAAAACTTACTCAAAAGGTAACCCAGAAAATATATCGAATGTGATTTCTTGAGGAAGACAGTTCAGAGGATTGTTTTCCATATCTCCTCCTCTAAGAAGATTACAGACTTCTCGTTCGCTACCGCTACGGTATGTATCCTGTATTGATGGAAACCCTAGCAAACTATTGTCTAGCCCACACACTCTTGCCAGGGTTGGAGCCTTGACACCCTCTAAGGATAAGGTGTATCGATCCAACATTCTTAGGACCCTATGCATCATTTTGCGTTATTTTCTAGACACCTTTATTATGCAAGATTGCTATACGGATACCAAATTGCACCTTTATCATAGGAGAATTATGTTCTTATGATGTTGCGGCTGCTGCACTATTTTATCCTAGTGCTCTCAGTGAAACAAAGTTGTTCATGTGTGACGATCGCAACCACCACCAATTCTAGAAGCAAAACTTTTTTTTTTATCAGAAAAGAAGATGTATTGAAGATGTATCAAGGTAAACATGATATATATTACCTTGATATATAGAAAGATGTTTTTGTGAGGAACTGGAAAGTTAGTACTAGTATGACATTGATGATACATTGTTCTAGAAAGATCTTCTTTCAACTGTAATGTAACTCTCAACTTCAACTGCATAAACATAAGCTTGGATCAACTGTAACATACCAAATTTGAAACTTGTAAAAAGGAATTAAAAATGCACTTGGGTCGAAACATGTGTGGGACTAATCAAATCAAACAAACACAAACCCTTGGTAATGATCATTATGTTGCTGGTGACGGAGCTTGAGTTGCAGATTATAGCATATGTGCCTTGAATACGGTTTAGTTTTCAAAAAGGGTTGGCTTCTAGAAAGTCTAATTCTTCTAGAAAGTCTAATTCCTTTGTACCCCAAAAGTGTGTGCTAGTTTAGTAGTCCAAAAGGGTATGCTAAGTAGGTGAGACTAATTCTTCTCTTGTAGTCAAAAGTGATTTGCTAAGTAGGTGAGATTTTTGTGTATAAAAGAGAGACTTATTATCCTTTTGCTAACAAGATAAAAAACTCATGTATGCAAATAAGAGAGAGTGAGAGGCATTAAATGTCTTGTTTTTGAGAGGGTTTATATTCTTGTAATCTTGTTTGAATCACAGTGAAATCGTTATCGTCGTCTTCCAAAGTGGAAGTAGATCATCTTGATCAAACCAATATAAATCCTTGTGTTGTGTGTGCTTGTTTTACTTTTGATTTCATTTCTATTTCAATTCTTGATTGATTGTGCTTGGAAGAGCCATTGGTTATAACAAATTGGTATTAGAGGTCCGGGTGGAAGCGATCTACAATGGCGGCAAAGTATGAGATTGAGAAATTTGATGGAACGAATGATTTCAATTTATGGAGGCTAAAGATGAGGGCTATTTTGGTGCAACAAGGTTTGGTGAAAACTTTGAAGGGGAAAACGGGTCTTGGAACAACATTTAAGGATGAGGAAAAGGATGTGCTCTTGGAGAAAGCACATGGATTAATTTTATTGTGTTTGAGCAATGATGTCTTAAGAGAAGTTTCGACGGACACGACACCAGACGGGCTATGGAACAAGTTGGAGAAGAGGTATATGACTAAATCCGTTACTAATCGTTTATATCTTAAGAAGAAATTACATACTCTTAGAATGCATGAAGGAATGTCTATTATAGATCATATTGATGATTATAATAAAATTCTCTTGGATTTGGCAAATATTTATGTCAAAATTGAAGATGAAGACCAAGCTTTGGGCTTGCTTTGTTCCTTACCACCATCTTATGATAATTTTGTTGATACCGTAATGTATGGAAAAACCACAATTTCCATGGAAGACATTAAAGCGGCTTTGAACTCTAAGGAGTTAAAGAAGACGGGTATTGATGGTAAAGATAATTCAGGAGATGGGTTGTTTGTTAGAGGAATAGGAAACCAAAGGGGAGGATTTGATAGGAGTAGATCAAAGTCAAGGTATAAATCCAAATCCGGTAAATTTTATTGTTTTAATTGTAAGGAAAAGGGGCATTTCAAGACGGATTGTCCAAAATTGAAGAATGTTGAGAAGAATACTAACCAAGGCACCGCAGCAAATGTTGAAGTAGAAAGTGATGATGGAACGGTTCTCACGGTTCATACCGAAAGCTCGGATAATGAGTGGATTCTTGATTCGGGGTGTACTTTTCACATGTGTCCTCATAGAGAGTGGTTTACTACTTATCAAGCTAGAGAAGCTGGTAAATGGGAAACAATGTCACTTGTAAAGTGGTGGGTGTATGTACAATTCAAATTAAGATGTATGACAGTATGGTGAGGACTTTAACTAAAGTTAGGCATGTTCCGGACTTGAGAAGAAATATGATTTCTTTGGGTTCGCTTGATTCAAATGGCTGCAAGTATCAAGGTGAAGGTGGAGTTATTCTTATCTCAAGAGGAAGTCTTACAATTATGAAGGGCGAGAGAATTAATGGTCTTTATATGCTGCAAGGTACTACTGTGATGGGTGATGCAGCTGTATGTTCTTCAAGTTCTGATGATGATACTACCAAGTTGTGGCATATACGGATAGGGAATATGAGCGAGAGGGGATTGGCTGTTTTAAGCAAGCAGGGATTGCTTTGTGGTCATAAAACATGGAATATTGATTTCTGTGAACATTGTTTCTTTGGAAAGCATGGTGGTGGTAGATATATGTTGAGTCAAGTTTAGCAATGGAAGACTATTCATAACAGGAAGGGACAATGGGGAATTCAATGAGTTACGCAGGAGATTATATTCACATAATGGAGATCTTTGGGGTCTTATTTAGTGAACATATCTCCATGGACTTCCCTTGAGTGCAAGACTCAGGATGAAGTTTGATTCACATGGTGGTGGTAGATATATGCAAATAAGTGTATATTTCTTGGGTATGCGACATTCAAATTGATGATTTCTCATGGAAGGAAAGTATGGTTATTCATACTTAAACACAAAGATATTGTGCAAGAACCTTGGTTCTCAAGTGCGCCATGCCAATGCTGACTTGGTTGCGTATGGTGAGAGCTAGCTACCTGCTGAACCCTTGAGTCTTTTGAGAAGAATTATGGAAAATCATCTCTGTTGTTAAACATAGTTTATTAGTAGCCCAAGCATAGATATATGCCAATCGCACTTTCATGGCCCTATCTATGCTAGCCAAACATGAACCCTTGTTCCAATGGAAAATCGTTTGAGCCACAGTACTCCCTAGTCATTTTAAATAGGTTACAAGAACCATATGTATCATGAGAGAGCGAAGCACATCGATGCGGTTGAAGGTAGGATAACGATGCTAAAGGTTCCTACAACGGATAACCCTGAGGACATGTTAACAAAGCCGGTTCAAGTATTCAGCTAAACTCATCCTTATGCTAGTGACCCGAACTGAAACTTGTAGTTTGATATGTTTTTTTGTATTGGATATGATGTCGAGTATATTGTTTGCTGAGAACCACTGTTCTTATTTATAGAATAAGGAGACATAAGTATCAAGATTGAACCAAAACAGAGAGATTCATTGATTGAGTTTTTTAGATAACAAGAATACAATGTATTTGATATATTTTTTGATGATTTCTTTTACAAAGAGAAGTGACTATATGTAGAGTACAAAGGGGTAGGTAAATGGGTAGGTGAATGGGTAGGTGAATGGGTAGGTGAAGTGGTAGGTAAAGGGGTAGGTGAAGTGGTAGGTGAATGGGTAGGTGAAGTGGTAGGATTAAACACTCCCCCTCAAGCTGGTGCATATATGTCTCTCATGCCTAGATTGCCAACAAACTTGAAATCTTCTTGCTTTAGTTCTTCATTCGATCTTCGATCTAATTCTAGGTAACTCCATTATCTCATTATCCAACTTTTCTTTAATAAAGCTATCTATATCCACATGTTTTGTGCGATCATGATGAAGCTTGGATTGTGTCAATATCACCAAGCTTTGTTATCTGGTACAACGGGTGGTTTCTAGGAGGATACCCTAATTGATTAACATTTTCACATTGAGATACCAGTAGCCATACTAAGCCATTCAGCCTACTTGATCGTGAAACAACTCCTTGTTTTTGCTTCTCCATGTAACAAAGATTACCCCCAACTTGAAGGTACCTCCAATGTGGGTATCTTAGGCCAATGGCGAAAACATACAAGGATCCTTTTCCTTGCTCGATACCATATCAAGATTGAACCAAAGCAGAGAGATTCATTGATTCAGTTTTTAGATAACAAGAATACAATGTATTTGATATATTTTTGATGATTTCTTTTACAAAGTGAGTGACTATATATAGAGTACAAGGGGTATGTGAAGTGGTAGGTAAAGGGTAGGTGAAGTGGTAGGTGAATGGGTAGGTGAAGTGGTAGGTCAAGGTAATGAAGTACAGGTGAATGGGTAGGTGAAGTGGGATTCAACAATAAGTACCCCCGATCTTTTAGTTTAGCCTCCACGTGATTAAGGAACATCAAAGAGAGTTAAATTTTTCCAGTTCTACGGATATTAATACCTTTTAGAAAAACTTAAATAACCTAGTTTTTAGTTTCTAGATTCTAGAAAAAGTTACCAATCCCATTATAATTTACTTGGGATATACCAAATTTTTATAGATTAGAGTATATATCCTCAATAGGAAAATTTTAAAATTTCAAGTAAATGTTTATGTGTTGATTAGGATAAAAATTTATGCTCTGATGTGATTCCAAAGCAAGGGTAAATCAGAGAAAATTTTGGAAAAATACTTAAACTCTCTTCTATTTTGGAACAAAAAATGAACCCTAAAACGTTAAATAAAGTGGAACGGAGGGAGTACTATCAAATGTGATTAATGGGGCCAAATCTGAGGGGGTTTGGGAGGACCAATCAGAAGCCAATATCTATTCTTCTTTATTTGGACAATTTCCAACTAAGTTATGTCATGATGTTGTACTCCTATTTTGCCCTTCTTTTAAAACAAAAACAAATTTAATACCTTAGTTTAAGTAACCTGGATTGATTGGGATATACTCAAACTAATTGGTGTATACCCAATTTTAAAGGGACACTTTTTATGGATTATAGGGGGGTCCTAATGGGTAAGTTATAAAACTACCCTTACCCATTAATAATCTTAATTACCATAAATAAGTTTTTATTCTCTTCATTTCATCTTCTTCTTCTCTTCTTCTTCTCCTCCCCACCATACCGACCCCCACCACCACCACCATAAAAAAAACTCGACAATTAACTCATCCAAATCGTCAATTCGAAAACTACGATTAATCTACAAAAATGGATCCGCCACGGCCTAAAGAAACTCGTATGAAAGAAGCTAATCGAAAACCTAATGAGTACAACCCCGAAATTGCAAGTTAATTTGTTTGCTAAGAAATTGAAGAAAAAAACGGTTGAAGAAGGAGAATTCGCAGCTGTTGAAACACGCGAAATGGTGCGCCTAAGAAAGTAAGGGCTTACTTAACCTCACTCTAGTACTTCGATTTCATGTTTGCATGTAAAATTAGGTCAGAAAATTTGAAACTTTGAATTGGAAGTTGTGATGCATCAGGTATTTTTCTGCCTCGGCCCTAGCTATGCTAGCCGTAACCCTTGTGCCTATGGAAAATCATGCCACACCTAGCCCAAGCTAGCCGCGCCATGTAAAACACCAATCGTCACAACTCTTCTTTAATGTGTCTTTAATGGCCTTTTTTCTAGCTCATGCGACCACACCAACCGCGCCAAAGCAAGTGTAAGCTAGCCAAAGCATGCCATCCATGCTGGCAGAATGCCAATGGAAAATCTTGCGCCCACACCTAGCCCACTCTGCCTCTTGCCTTGCCCCTAGCCCTACCCTTGTGCCTATGGAAAATATGCTAGCCGAACCCCCCGAACCCTTGTTCCAATGGAAAATGCTGCGAACCATGGCCCTAGCTAGCCACACCAACCGCACCAAAGCATGCCAACCATGCTAGCCGCACCCATATGCCAATGGAAAATCATGCCAGCCACACCTATTCCAAGCTAGCCGAGCCATGCCAATCTCACTCTTCCTTGGCCCTAGCTATGCTAGTCATACCACGCCAAGACAAACACCCTTACCTTGGCCCTAGCCGTGCCACCTTGCTGGTCTTCTCCTCACGGCTACTAAAGTGAAGGCATGCAACAATCAATGGTTTCCCTTCAATCCCAGGAGAAAATCCTGGCCGACTAAAGTTCCCTCATGACTTTGGCCCAAAAACCCTGGCTTGATCACGCACCTAACCAATCTAGTCGCGCCATGCCAAAAACACCTCGCCATGGCCCCTCATGCCGCGCCACCCTGCTGGCCTTCCCCCACGACTACTGAAGTGAAGGCATGCAATAATCAACGGTTTCCCTTCAATTCCAGGAGCAAATCCTGGCTGCCTAAAGTCCCCTCACGACTTTGGCCGAAAAACCTTAGCTTGGCCACGCACCTGACCAAAGCTATCTATGCCATGCGACCATGGCAAACCCTTGGCCCCACGCGCCAAGCCAATCCGCACCAAGACAAATGCCCTTGCCTTGGACCTAGCTATGCCACGCGACTATGGAAAACCTCTGGCCTCATGCACCAAACCAAACCGCACCTAGTCAAGCTATCCGCACCAAGCCAATCACCCATGCCTTGGCCCTAGATATGCTAGTCACACTATGCCAAGCCAAACGCCTTTGCCTTGGCCCTAGCCATGCCATACGTCCATGACAGACCATTGGCCCGATGCGCCAAGACTAAACAACGCCCTGGCCATTCCTTCCCTATGCGGCCACCAAAATGAAGGCATGCGGCCATCAATGGCCACCCTTCAAACCCAGGAGAAAATCCTAGCCGTCTAAAGTCACCTCATGACTTTTTTCCCCAAAAACCTAAGTTCGGCCACGCCAAACCATGCCATGCCAACATAGTCATGCCATCATGATGGCCCTCACTACCAAAACAAAGGTGTGCAACGCACCAATGGTTGCCCCTCCTCTCAAGATGCAAAGTCTCGACCTTCGAAGGTCACCCGGCTAGAAATTCCCCCGAGCCTGACTTGCCAAGTCATAACAACATTCTACATGTCTTCCAAAAACGTTTGAGACATCAACACAAACTGGGGGATGCTCATTAGGGTTTTGGTTTGGTGGTCTATAGCGTGCGGGATACACAACTGCCCGTTTCAAGATAGTGTAATGGGAGTAAGGCGTTCAGTAAATGAAAGAAGCAACGGTGAAACGCTCCTTCATTATGGGACATGAATTCCATCAAATCCCACCAATACCATGCGTTACCACCTCTTCCCATTTAACTCACCCATTTCCTTCTCTTATAAGGCCAGAATACATTTCTCTCTTGCCTTGTATAAATAGGCTTAACTACCAGAATATGTTTATCTCTTGCCTTGTATAAATAGGCTTACCTATTTCCACCAGAACATAAGTTCTTGGTCATGGGAAAAACAACACTCTCAGAAGAGCAACTCTTGCTAGCTTTCCCAAAGCTCTCACCTTTTGATACAAGTCAAGCACCACTCTAGAATTATTCTGCTCTCAACACTCTCTTCGCTTCCCTCCCTAAACCAGCCCTTCTCCTCCACTTTGTGACCGAAGCAAGTCTGGAATGGCCATTTCTTGGTTTAGGCCGGACTTGTACAAATTGATCTCTCGAACTTAAAAGTACTCCCTTGTAGTACATTGTTTAAACTGTTTCTCACCTTCGCACCTGCAATTACCAAAAACGGTAGTAACTATTTTCACCTATAAAAAATTGGCGACCATAGTGGAAGGATTGATCTATCGGTTATAATGTCAATTTTCAACTATCAATCTCGTTCTTCGACCTAGGCGTCAAGATGGTAGGAGAATGCGACTCAATCCGAATCAGTAACTCGACGACTCGATTATCAGTCATGACACGACAAGGGATGTCTGGGGACTCCCCAAGGGTTAGAAGCCAAACATTCCGCCTAAGGATTGATGGCTCGGTCATTAGACAACTCAGCAACGATTCAGAACACTGGGGACTTCCCTCAGCCATGTTTTTCGATAATGTTCGAGACATCAACACAAACTAGGGGATGCTCATTAGGTTTTGGTTTGGTGGTCTATAGCGTGCGGCATATACAAATGCCCATTTCAAGATAGTGCAATGGGAGTAAAGTTGTCAGTAAATGAAAGAAGCAACGGTGAAACGCTCCTCCATAATGGGACATCAATTCTATTAAATCCCATAAATGCCAGGAGTTACCACCTCTTCCCATTTAACTCACCCGTTTCCTTCTATTATGAGGCCAACGTACATTTTTTTCTTGACTTGTATAAATAGGCTTACCCATTTCCACCAGAACACATGTTCTTGGTCAGGAGAAAAAAAATCGCACTCAGAAAAGCAACTCTTGCTAGCTTTCCCAAAATCTTTCACCTTCTGATACAAGTCAAGTGCTACTTTAGAATTATTCTGGTCTCAACACTCTCTTCACTTCCCTCCCTAAACCATCCCTTCTCCTCTACTTTGTGACCAAAGAAAGTCTGTAACGACAATTTCTTGGTTTATGCCGGACTTGTACAGATTGATTTCTCGAACTTAAAAGTACTCCCTTGTAGTACATTGTTTAGGGTTTAAATTGTTTCTCACATTTCACACCCATAATTACCAAAACCAGTAGAAACTATTTTCACCCATAAACAATTGGCGACCACGGTGGGAGGATTGATCTATCGGTTAAAATGTCAATTTTCGACTGTCGATCTCGTTCTTCGACCCAGACGTCGAGATGGTAGGGGAAGGCGACTCACTCTGACTTAGTCACTCGACGACTCGATTATCAGTCATAACATGACAAGGGATGACTGGGGACTTCCCAGAGGATAAAAGAAGACGATCCGCCCAAGGATCAATGACTCGGTTGTCAGACAGCTCGGTAACGACTGGGGACTTTCCACGACGGTATTTCCCATAAAACTCGGTCTGACACCCGGAGGGTTCACTTTTCATCAGGAGACCTTAAAAACCAAGTAAGTCCTACCTAGACAAGATGCGTGGTTTTCTTTTTCAAGTTTTCACGGGAATGATAAAACCATTATCCATGTTATGTTTCACCCTCATGTCATCTACCAACACACGTTTCCATGGGATCTCTGTGTCACTTTCAGTCATAACCAAAACAATCAATTCCTAAACAATTCATTCCAAAAATAATAACCCAAAAACCGTCAAGGTAACATTTTATCTATCAACCCAAGAAATCCAGAAAATCAAAAACCATTAACCGGGCACTTTGTTTGCCTCTCAAACAAAAAAAGTACCTACCCGTATGTGCCTACTTTGCACAACAATGATTACCTGTCACTATTAGCAGACGCTACTACGACGACATTCGAAGAATTATTTATGATGAGGTATTTCCACAAGTTTATGAAAGGAATACCCATGGATAGGGTGTACACCATTTTAGAAGAAAAATGTTTTTACAGACTTATGGAAGGCATACTTTTGGCTATGGTCTGCACCAACACAAGAAAATAAGAAAATAAATTGAAAGATAAATGCTGGAGTACGTAGCTGGAACATGCTTTCCACTTTATCACTACGGCGCTACCGCTAACACCATGACGTGATAACAAAGATACAAGGTAGAAAGGGGAGCCAACCCATTTCATAAGAATAACACTTTTTGGAATTTGAATAAGGAAAGGGCTTCCTGTTTGAGATACGTATGGGAAGAGGCAACTGGGCCGAAAAGAACAAGTCCGCGCCACGCTAAGCCAGCACCGTGCAAAGCCAATGGTCCATGCCATACCAAAATCCAAGCCAGCGTCCACGCCAAGCCAACGCCCATTCCAAGCCGAGCTAGCGCTAACCAGATGCGCTTCCCAGACGTACTTCCCATAAGTGCTTACCAGATGCGCTTGCCAGACGTGCTTCCCAGACATGCTTACCAGACGCACATTACAGGCACACATGACGCACGCGCACGCCAGCCGCAATACCACACCCTGTGCTAACATCTTCCATTCTTCCAGCGCTAACACCTTGCGCCCTTCCAACACCATCCTCTCCGCTCTGCAGCCAGCCAA
Organism: Papaver bracteatum; assembly: GCA_023529315.1. NCBI lineage: Eukaryota > Viridiplantae > Streptophyta > Magnoliopsida > Ranunculales > Papaveraceae > Papaver > Papaver bracteatum. The sequence continues at coordinate 156,907 of JAJJWX010005115.1, forward strand.
AGCAGCGCCATGGCTCCAGCACTCCGTGAGAAGAACAATGTCGTCTCTGCACGATACACTTACGATCACCATAACCAGAGCCGCTTCCACCTCCCCAATGTTTCTTCAAGTATGAAAACTCCAACCGTCACCCGAGGCGCTACTCCACCATCAGGGAAAGATATCGGAATAGCCGGAAGCATCCGACCTCCCTTTACCATTATTGATTTGATTAAAAGACAAAAATCACTTCAGCAGGATGTGCTTTTATAGAGGAAGAGGCTCACGTTGCCCTTGAACGACCAGTAGAAGGGGGGTCAGCAATCCAATTGCATCACACGTAAAGATCAGGAACGACTTCTCCCAAATCGAAAGCAGAGGAAATCAACAACCCTCATGAGTTTACGAAGAACCTCTTCCCTACAGGACCTACGTGACGGGAACTTCGCCCACAAGGAAAGAAGGCATTTCCATCCAGGGAAGACGTTCCCAAACCCCAACCTCTCTTGGAAAGCACGATCGATAGATAGAACTGGGGACTCCTAACCCCTGTTCTCTTGAGGGATGTCGAGTTTGACAGAATGTGACGCGGCCTCCGAATTTAACATGGTAACCGCCGAGGCGCTGAGAGTTGCAAGGCATCGTTTCAACATTCTCTTAAGAAGTGGTTCCGCTTCAACGTTCTACAGCATCAGCTCCACTTCAACGTTCACTTCAACACCATTCCTTCCTGCAAAGGGTCATGCCACCACGCTCCCTATGTCAAGGATCATGATCGCATCCATCCAATCTTCATATTCACGACCGCCCTCTGATCCATCCCACCAGAGATCATGATTATGGGCATCTTGCTTGCTTACTCATCTGGCCAATCCTTTTACTTTCATCGATTCCCGTACGATTCGAACCAACCTACTTCGTTATCGCGACAATATAGTCTCTTCTGATTACATCCACTACCGAGAGATACTTCTACTCATTTTTTGATACCGGTCAGAGTTTCACCATAACAACAATTATTATAAAGGTAACCCATACTCCTCCATGTTCTGAGTTCCACGTGGAAGAAGTAACAAAATGAGCAGTACGAACGCATGATGGTGATGTCTTTATCATGGTCAACCCACTGGCCATATAAGATGAAAACATGTAAACCATACTTGGGGACTGAGGGTATACACGGAATACCTTCACTGCCAAAGCTTAGAAGACATCGTTAACCAAAAAAAAAGCGGGCCATAGCCACAACAAGGTCATCTACTCTTCGAGGGTGCAGCGCAAGAATATCATCACCTCTCTGTCTAGAAGACGCCTTCAACACTTTAAGAGGCCTCGGAGGATCCCAAGCCTACACTATCCAGAATATTTCATCATGTAATTTCTAAGCATCCCAGTGTCACATACAGAAGAGTACGTTAGGCTTATATCAAATCCAGTAGATGGGGATTCAAAGAAATATAATGAAAGTAGGTTACGCATGGGGACTACCAGCATGAGACGCTTTCACTCCCCTCAACCAAGTTATTACTGATTTCAACACCATCACTTTCGAGGTTTTATGTGCCACGGGAATTTCTCAACATGAAGCCATACATGTGAATCGAAGACTCCAAAAGCACGCAGAAGGTTATATTCATATATTCATCCATGCCATCATATCAAACTGAAGTATAACCGGGGACTTATCACCGCATCCCATTCCGTACGATAGTCCAAGGTTTAGAAGACGGTTCGAAGGATATAACCTGGATCGAAGTCCCGGGAAACTTGATAGCAGTGCATCGGTAATGGTACGTCTCGCTATTTCATCCAGAGGTTCCAGAAGTTTTCGACCATGCAAGCATTCAAAAAACATCATTATCAGAAGGTCCATACAGCGGGGTTCTGGTAAATTTTTGGAGCCACTGGAGAGACACTACAGACGAAAACACGGATTCAGACGAACAACATAAGAACAAAAGAGGGTCGATACCTCTTTTCATGAGGATAGAGTTTTTAGAGCTTATGCAGAATGAATATTTCTTCTTTCTCCATGAATGGGAATAGGTGACTGGCGCGCAACTATGCCACCCCGGGCCCGCAACATCCCTCCTGACTTCTTCCTGATTTTCACTGTCAGCCCGTTATCACCTCCTAAGAAAGTTTGAAACCTAAATATTCCCATGTGGGGAGATACAAAATTCTGTTTCGTGTCCGATAAAGGGGTGGACCATCAAAATCCGAGCCCGTACGCGGATTCCATATGGATTATAGTAAAGGGCGCTAATTAGGGTTTCGGCGTGTCAAACCCTAAACCACAAGCACTTCCCTTGCAAGCGCTGCCCTTCCCTTACCATCCCCATGCCCTTCCAAGCGCTTTACAGAGCGTCCCACATCTATTCCATGCCCGGCAGTGCTATTGGGTCCCCTTCATGCCAAGTCCATGCTAGCAGCTTCGCCTCGCGTTCCAAAGCCTAGCCCTGAAGACACCCAATCATACCGGGATTTTTGCAAAGCTACCAGATGAAAGGATTGCAGATGCTACCTACCTCTGGAAAAATATTTTTGAATAAGGAAAGAATTCCATGTTAAAGCCGCACATGAAGAAAGGAAATCGGTCCCACAAGAGCAAATCTTGCCACTCCCAAGATATTCGCTCTTTCCTTGCCAGTACCAGTATTTCCAGCGCTCCACGTTCAGTTTTGCAACAATCCTCCATGAACAATTTGTGCTTAGGATATGCCCACACCATGCTAAGGACATGCCAACATAACAGCGCCACCATGCCAAGGGTACGCATGGTTTGGCTGGGCTCCCCTGCCGCTACCGCTCCAGAACTGGGGACTGACATTTGAACGATCACTCTCAAGACACAAATTCACCAGCCGTAAATACCGTGGAAGCCCTAAAGGAAGAAAGAGAAATACAGGCTGAATAGGCGGAACATGATGGAATCACGCCCGGGAAATCATCCTCAAACGAAATGCCTCTTCAAAACCCCTATGAAAGCTAGGAGGGATAGAAGAGTATGATACTTTAATGTTCGAAAGGGGATAGAATTTCCCACTGGTATCAAATAAGAAGCAATCGGGCCCCAAGGAAAAATCGCAACCGTGCCGAGCCTCCCTTGCATACCTTGCCTCACCAAGCCATCCGCTCCATTGTCGCGGCCCTACCACGCCTAGTCGTCCGTGTACGCCTCGCCTTGCTATGGCCGTACCAGGCCAATCCATCCGCTCCATTTCTGTGGCCCTACCACGCCTAGCTGTCCGTGTACGTCTCTCCTCGCCATGGCCACAGTATGTCAAGCCGCCTGCTCCATTGTCACGACCTTATCATCCACGCGCGTTTACCTTACCAATCCATCTCTCCATCATCGCGGCCCCACCACGCCTAGCCTCCCTTGCACGTTCCACCATGCCATTGCCGTGTCCAGGACCACGCCACCTCTTGGCCCCTCGATCCAAGCCATCCACTTGGTTCGCCTTCTAAGACAGCGCCCCCTTTGCCTTGGAGATGTACGACTAGACCAAGACGGTAACTTTTATCTCACCACTCCATGGTCTGCATTCCAAGTACAACTTACGCAGGGCCTCCAACAAAGGAAGCCAAAACTCTCTTCACCACTCAAAAGGTTAGTCGGATTCTCCAGACCATCTTTGTAATGATTTACATCTCGATTCCGTTCTCGTATGTCACCATCATATGCTTACCTCACAACAAGGCACCTGTTACGAGCTAAGTAGGGGACTTAATGTTGATGGTGGTTTTCAGCTTAGGGTTAAAATTGTAAAACATTAAACCCTAGCAGACAGTGACGTCACAACATTTAAGTGATAAAGCATTTACTATGCACATTAACTGAAAACCTTTAATGTGTCTTTAAATAATTACCGGGGTACCTTTATTCAAATTAGGGTTACAACGAGCAAAACCCTAATTCCCCTCTTTGCCAATGGAAAATCATGCCATCCACACCAACCACGCCAAAGCATGCCGACCATGCTAGCCGCACCTCTATGCCAATGGAAAATCATGTCAGCCACACCAACCGTGCCAAATCATGATGACCATGCTAGCCACACCTCTGTGCAAATGGAAAATTATGCCAGCCACAACAACCGCGCCAAAGCATGCCAACCATGCTAGCCACACCTCTGTGCCAATGGGAAATCATGCCAGCCACACCAACCGCGCCAAGGCATGCAAACCATGCTAGCCGAACCCTTGTGCCTATGGAAAATCATGCCAGCCATACCTATCCCAAGCTAGCCGCATCATGCCAATCGCACTCTACCTTGGCCCTAGCTATGCTAGCCGAACCCTTGTGCCTATGGAAAATCATGCCAGTTACATCCCAAGCTACCCGTGCCATGCCAATCGAACTCTGCCTTGGCCCTGGATATGCTAGCCGAACCCTTGTGCCAATGGAAAATCATGCCATCCATACCTAGCCCAAGCTAGCCACGCCATGACAATCACACTCTTCCTTATCCCTAGCTATGCTAGCGGAACCCTTGTTCCAATGGAAAATCATGCCAGCTACACCTAGCCCAATCTAGCCGCACCATGCCAATCGCACTCTGCCTTGGCTCTAGCTATACTAGCCGAACCCTTGTGCCAATGGAAAATCATGCCAGCCACACCTAGCCCAAGCTAGCCGAGCCATGCCAATCGCACTCTGCCTTGTCCCTAGCTATGCTAGTCATACTACGGCAAGCCAAACACCCTTACCTTGGCCCTAGTTATGCCACCCTGCTGGTCTTCTCCTCACGGATACTAAATTGAAGGCATGCAACAATCAACAATTGCCCTTCAATCCCAGGATCAAATCCTGGCTGCCTAAAGTCTCCTCATGACTTTGGCCCAAAAACCCTGGATTTCGCCATGCCAAAAATACCTCACCATGGCCCCTCATGCCGCGCCACCCTGCTGGCCTTCCCCCACGACTACTGAAGTGAAGGCATGCAACAATCAACGGTTGCCCTTCAATCCCAGGAGCAAATCCTGGCCGCCTAAAGTCTCCTCACGACTTTGGCCCAAAAAACCTAGCTTCGTCACGCACCTGACCAAAGCAAGCTATGTCATGCGACCATGGAAAACCCTTGGCCCAACACGCCAAGCTAAACTGCACCAAGACAAACGCCCTTGCCTTGGCCCTAGCTATGCCATGCGACCATGGAAAACCCCTAGACCCACGCGCCAAACCAAACCTCACCTAGCCAAGCTAGCCATACCAAGCCAAACTCCCTTGCCTTGGCCCTATATATGCCATGCAACCATGGAAAACCCTTGTCCCCAAGCTCCAAGCTGCACCAAGCCAAATGCCCATGCCTTGGCCCTAGCTATGCTAGTCATAATATGCCAAGCCGAGCGCCTTTTCCTTGGACCTAGCCATGCCATACGTCCATGGAAGACCATTGGCCCTACGCGCCAAGTTTAAACAACACCCTGGCCATTCCTTCCCTATGCGGCCATCCAAACTAAGGCATGCGGCCATCAATGGCCACCCTTCAAACCCAGGAACAAATCCTAGCCGTCTAAAGTCACCTCATGACTTTTTGGAATGAAAACCTAAGTTTGGCCACGCCAAACCATGCCATGCCAATGGCATTCCATCCTAGTCGGGCCACCAAGATGACCCTCACTACCAAAACAAAGGCGTGCAACGCACCAACGGTTGCCCCTCCTCTCAAGATGCAAAGTCTCGACCTTCGAAGGTCACCAGGCTAGCAAGTCACCCGAGCCTGACTTTCCAAGTCATAACAACATGCTACATGTCTTCCAAAAACGTTCGAGACATCAACACAAACTGGGGGATGCTCATTAGGGTTTTGGTTTGGTGGTATATAGCGTGCGGCATACACAAATACACATTTCAAGATAGTGTAATGGGAGTAAGGCGGTCAGTAAATGAAAGAAGAAATGGTGAAATGCTCCTTCATTATGGGACATCAATTCCATCAAATCCCATCAATGCCAGGCGTTACCACCTCTTCCAAATTAACTCACCCGTTTCCTTCTATTATGAGGCCAGAATACGTTTCTCTCTTGCCTTGTATAAATAGGCTTACCTATTTCCACCAGAACACAAGTTCTTGGTCAGGGGAAAAACATCACTCTCAGAAGAGCAACTCTTGCTAGCTTTCCCAAAGCTCTCATCTTCTGATACAAGTCAAGCACCACTCTAGAATTATTCTGGTCTCAACACTCTCTTCGCTTCCCTCCCGAAACCAGCCCTTCTGCTCCACTTTGTGACCGAAGCAAGTATGGAACGGTCATTTCTTGGTTTAGGACGAACTTGTACAGATTGATCTCTCAAACTTAAAAGTACTCCCTTGCAGTACATTGTTTAGGGTTTAAACTATTTCTCACCTTTCACACCCGCAATTACCACAACCGGTAGAAACTATTTTCACCCATAAATAGTAAGGAACCGCAAGTACGTCAACGCTATTAGACTGGTCAAGAGATGATTTAGCCGCTAATAACTCAATTAGATAAACATGAACAAAAGATAATATAAATTAATAAGATAATAATTGGAACATTAAATTAGTAACAATAGATGGATCTTGAAAAGTTACGCGAAATGGACTACAAAAACGCATCATTCGAACATCGGACGAAAAAAATATTACAACCGGAAAGTTATCGCAATATGTTTGACCATCGGTCAAACGTGAGTTGACTTGATAGTTGACTTATTCTTTAGCAACGTTGACCGGACCTCTTTTTGGATAGGACCTCTGTCTAGTAGTTGGTCATCCCTTAGTATTCTTTGGAGTGGTTAGTAATAGTACAAAGGTGATTAAGTTAGATCAAATGATTAATAGAGCTAATTGTATTTAGGTTAGATTAATACCCTAAATCTAACTCCTTTAAAATCCTAAGTCATATGAGCCCCCACGTTGAACGGTGGGAGTACCTCCTTCCTCCTTCGACGGTGAGACTCACCCATTCTTAGAATTGCTCTGTTCCCCTTTTCCTCAAAGGAGAGAAAAACAAGGCTTTTGTTAACAAAATAAAGAAATTTTTTCGTGAAAAAAATGAAGAAAATTATCTTTTTCTCCATCTTTTTTCATCTAAAAACATCTCCAACTCTTTTCGTCCAAAACAATTTTCCCCTATCACAGAAAAACCCTAAAAAACAAAATCCGTGTCTCCATGATCCTTTTATTTCTTTTCTCTTTTCAGAACCATAATCTTCTAAGTAACTAACTTTTCTATTTTCTTTGTTGCAGAGATTAGTGTCATTCTTACACTAGTACAAAAATGAGGTTTCGTCACGGTAACTTACCGTGACCAAACGTCTATGGTCACGGTATTTTATTTTCTGAGTAACCGTGTCCAAAGGCTGCGAGGCCAAAAGAATACCATTTGGTCACGGTATTTCACCGTGACCCCTTTATATCTTTAGTCGCGTAACTTTAATTCACCCGTGACAAGTTTGTGTTTTAGATACAGAATATTTAGATTCACTGTTTCCAAACTTGCTCATTGGTCTCGGAGTACATTTAGCTCCGGGACCAATTTGTATGATGGTCACCAAGCATCTCCATATAGGGATATTAAGATATTGTGCACAGTTTTTGAGTTTAATATTGTTCCCAGAAAAATCTTCAAAGAACTAACAATAAATTGAATTTTTCTTACGTATAAATCAAACATCATCATCCTTGACAAGAAATTCCATAAACAATATAGCTCACTGTTAACAAAGACTGAACAACAAAGAAATGATGAAATCCTATTTACAATACTGAGTACTTGTAATGACAATTATCCAACATAAATCTAATCACGGAAGTGATGATAATTGTGCACATATTCACTCCCAACAAAATGCCTGGCACTTCCATGTGGGTCTTACTGAGATCATTCATTGAAGTGATCACAGCTTCACAAGTGTGGTTTCTTTATCCAAACAGAAACTCATTGAGATCATAGATTCATAGGAATAGATTAATGAAATTCCTTTATGCGAATATACTTAGTGCGTAAGTATCTTAGTGCATTTAAGTCTATGACATCACATGTGTGGTATCTGTCTGTATTAGCAACTTAGTGTGCCTGGAATTGAATGGCATATTGCCTCTCTGCATACACTTTTCCTGAAGTTCCTGAAATGTAGCCGAATTGGTGTCACTGTTTTTCAATTCTTTAATTAGATCAAATACTACAGCTGAAGTTATTGGTCTGATATATCCACGACAAAATGAAGGAAACAATTTGTTTGAATGATAATCAGTTGGCGCAGTGGTTATGAAATTGCCATATCTTTGAAGATCCTAAATTCATAGGTGCAAAATTCTAAATCACGAGACATGAGTATTTCTCCACATCTTGATAAGTTTCTAGAAGTATAAAATAAACTGACCTTAGACGGTGGTTAATATTATAACCGAAGAAGCATCAAATGTTAAGCACAATATTTTCCAAGACACTTAAAACCGTACAAAACTTGTCGTTAACTGAAAAGATATACGTTGCTTTTCTTTACCTCGCACAAAGTAATTTAATTTGGTTAACTTGTTTTCTGGAGGATTTTAAAAATTTAATCGCAGAGCCATACATGAATATATATCCAACATAGATAATGGATAGGTAAAAGAAAAGAAAAAAGGACTTACCAGGGGTTGGTATACCCCCAGCTGGATTACTAGCACATGATCTTCATTTCTCTTGATTCTTGATGCTTATGTACCTTGCAGAGAGTAAAGGTCAACATCACATGTCCATAACGTGCCATTATATAGACAGATATCAGATTGATTTTAGAACATAGTACCAGCACCATGGAGTCTGATCTTACCTAGCAACATGGTATCCATATAAAGTCATCTATGCACTGTGTATCGGTGGTTAACGGCCCATCAGATAACTTCGCAGACCACTATCACCATTAAGCTATCCAAATTACATACGAGCAGATCCAGTACTGCTAACTTCATCCATGAAAATGGTTGGAAGTGTGTGTGCGCCTTGTGGAGAAGACAGAAATCAAAAGTTAATAACTAAAATCACAAACTTAGAAGAAAGAGTGCTACTGCGTACCTACAACTGATAACAGAACATAGTCAATAACATACTGCAGATACATAGATAACAGTCGTTAACATTCCGTAGAAGTAACACCACTCAGGTATGAATAGAAAATTAAAAAAGAAAAAGAAAACGCCAACTAAAGAATACTTCCACATAACTAAGGATGTGTAATTGGCACCTCTTGCTAAACAAGTAAAACATGATACTAACTTGATTATATATGCAGAATGGAAAACGATTTCGAATCTACCGTAGCACGATAACGATAGACAAAATCCATCCTCCCTTCCTCGAGAATAATAAGCAGCGGGAGTTACCTAGAACAATAAGGCATGGATAAAAGATAATCAAATTTGGGTACATTACCGGCTTGTGAAATTACAAACTGAAAATAAATCTGGCTTCTACTTGTGAAAGTGTACTTGTCCAGTTAACATACTGATACTGGTGGGTCTCTGACCAGCGGTCACTACATCTTATTGTACAAAGCTGGGATCAATGTATATCCTCTAACCACCATCGCGAAAATAAGAAGTGTCAGAATAATCGTCCACTTGAAGTGAGTTCATATATACTGCCACATTATCGAATGCAAGGCCTTATAAGTGTGAGAATCTATGGTCTCGACTGGATTAGTAGCCATTATGATCTTTGGGTTCACTTTCAAAGCAACATGGAAAGCCAATTCATCTTTAAAATAGGTATTAACACAAAATATGATGCCAAGGAAGAAACAAACTTACCTTTCACATAAAAAGAAAAGGCATGGATCTACCACTCTGGCAATGCTTATCCGAGGGTACCTACTTTTAAATTCCATATATATATAATCAAAATTTCAGATATAATTCACCTTGATTTCAAATAAGAACTATGGAATACAATGAATCCCTGATTAATTTTATACTTGAGTATAATATTATATCTATTAACCAAAAACTTGATAACGATTACAGACTCTTACCAGGAAAAAAAATCAATCCGCTTGAACTTAATAGGACACAACAAAATTGTTTTCCCTGATTCCATAAGAAAATAGATAATTGCGCGACAATAACTTTTTCACAAATAAAAAGTTAGTTTTCATAGAGATAACCTAATTGCGCGACAATAAAAAACCCCAAAATAGCAGCAATCATAAACAGTTGGTGTAGATCCAATAAAACACCAAGAGAAAATTACGAGACGTGTTACCTTGAAACAATGAAAGAGCAAGCCTCATTATTTATTGCGTTTTCCTCTAATTTTAACGATAACTAGGTAATTTTGATCTACAGACGGACAAAAGAAGCATTGGTTGTCTGATTGGAACTTCCGAATCGTACTCAGGAAAAAAAAAACGAAATCAGATCGGGAATGCAATATAGATAAAATAAGGGTTTCATTTGATTATGAACGACAGAGAGAAGAAGATTGCTCTGAAGTTCAGTAGGATAAAATGTAAGTAAAGTTGTAGGTAGGTCGTGGGAGAAAGTAGAATGGGGGGTTAAGAAACCCAAGTAGTTCTAACTTCTGATCGTGTATTCGTGTGTAAAAAAAGATAAGATAATGTGGATCGACGTAGATTGGACTCAAGCCGTGCATACCCGTGTCCAAAGAGATACAAAATGGTCCCGATTACAATTTTATTCGGGATAAACAAAACTTAACCGAGACAAACAAAACTTTAGTCTCGTTCCTAGTAACTATCATGACTAGGGAAACCGTGACGAAAGCCATTATTATACTAGTGTTAACTAATTTTTTTCCGTAAGATATTTTGTCTATTGAATATAAAATAAATCGATGGTTGATTTGCGCAAGCATGTTCTGTATATCCTGTAAGTTTTTTTTTTCTTTTACTCTTAACTATTTTGTACTAACCCTAAAATCAGTTGTTTCCCTGTGGATCCTATCTGATTTTTTTAGTTTTGATTGTTTTATCTTATTCACAAAAGGTGTTGATGTTGTCACAAAGAGTTGCTCGATTTCACGAAGGTATGAATTCTATTTGTTCACTTGAAAGCAGTTGTTGCAACCATCATTTAAGGTATGAATTCTATTTGTTAATTTAAGGTTTTCTTTTTATTGATTATAATGCAGCATGCAGGTGATAGGGTCTTAATGCGATTAAGGTTTTTACTGCAAAACGCATCACGAGTTTTTTATACTGCTGCTTTCTTTTTGTTTGGTTTTATCAAACCTGAAGTCTTTTGATGATTTTATTCAGTTCTTTCCTCTGTTTATCTGTTCGTGGAACGATAAACACTTACCCATTCATCTTCATTGTAATTGGTTTGGTTGGTGTGTTTAGGAGGAAGCCAGAGGAGTTGAAATTTCGCAATTAAACTATCTTGAGCTTGCTGTTAATTTTGTAAAAAGTGGGCCAAAAGCTGATAAGTCATGCTTTTGTTTCTTATTTTATTAGTAATTGGAAGCTACACTAGAATTGTATGAGACACATTGTTGCGATTTAATTTTATTGAATCTCTTAATGTGGTGGCCACAGTCGGAAAGTAAGTGTCTCATGCAATCATTGACCAGGTATTAGAAGCACTGAGAATGTTAACATCTGATGAAAAGAAGAAACCAATCTTGGTTAACATTTGATAGGTACATGCTTCAAATTTATTAATTTTAATATTTCTTTAGTCGATCACCAACAATTGATCAAATTTGGTATTAGAAATTGCAGCAATGTTTTTTGCTTTGTTTTTTCCCCCTTAAAAGTCTTTGCATAACCCTTCATATTGTAAGGAAACCATCTAATAGCTCTAATTTCATTTCATGGATAGACTGTCATACATGACATCTGTATTTTTATTTCATGGATAGACTGTCATACATGACAGCTATATACTAAGCATTCTTTAGAAAGCTAAGTTGTCGAGCTATATTATAGTTGAGCGCCCCAAACCACAAAGTGGGGTTTAGATCAGGGTATGAGAAATGGATTTAAAATGTAAATGAAACGACAAGGGAACTTTTTAAGAGATTCAAAGAATTGACAATGCGTTCTTCCATCTCAACAGTGCTATGACTTCTGGGGAAATTTTACAAAATAATATGGCTGCAGTTTTGTGTATATCTCTACTCCGTATTCTTTATGAAACACATGCACTCTGATTTTCGTGTCTTTGTCTTGGTTATTTCATATTTTTAATTATATGCAGAACTTTTCACAAATGCAATTACTCAAATAGATGCAGAAAAATCAGTTCTGCATGGAAAGTTAAGCATACCTCTTGAGCAAGAGCCATTAAATAAAAATTGAAATCCAAGGCCGGCATTATAGTGGTATCAAGAGGTTGGCAGTCTCTCAAACTTAATATCTTTATAAAGGTAGTGCAGCTAAGTCTTTAAGGATGGAGATATATACAACTGTGAGTGGTACCTCCTGACTTGCAAATTAAAAGTCTAAATTGTGAGTTTATATATCTTGGGTATGGAATGGACTTATCTTGACCATAAAGGCAGCTGGCATGTCCCAAGTGCAGGAAATTTTGAAAATTGTTGCTTCACGTAGTAAAAAGTGAAAAAAAATGCACAAACTGTATTGGTACAAGCATCTATATGCATTTACTTTTTTAGCATGACTATGATGTGCTTGTGGTTTATTTTTTCCTACAATTTCTCCTAAACATAAGTGGCCACTTTTATAATAAGATGAACACTAATGTTGCAAATTGCAAATTGTCTGTGTACTTCATCTTGATATGAGAGATTATATATTGATATTTCTATAGTTCAATATTTATCTAGAGTCTAGTCATTTTGTATGCTAGTATTTTTGATCTTTAGTCTGGTCATTTGACTATCTTTATTTCTATGGGAATTCACATGTACTGGATGGGTTGATCTCCCAAAAGATGCCTTATCAATCCTATTGTTGTCGCTCTTGGTTTGAAATGTCCCCTGGAATCATCTTTTACGTTAATTCTACAACTTGGTTTTCTACTTTGTTGATTATATTGTTTTGCTAATAATATTCCAGAGTCATCCGAAAAATAGCTCATGAAGTAGAACCTCCTATTAGATCGTCTTTCATCATATGCTAATCGGAGTTAGTTCTTATACTTCCCTGTCCCAAAGTTTCTTTTCCTTTTCATTTTTGGGTTGTTTATTTGATTTTGATTACAGGTCTTATTCTTATATTTCAAAACTGATTATTCTCTTTGTGACAAGCTATCGGACTAGGTTCCACCCAAGAAAGATGATGACAAAGGAAAAGACGGTGAAGTGAAACCTCCTATTAGATCGTCTTTCATCATATGCTAACCGGAGATTAGTTCTTATTCATTATTTATCCACCAAGATCTCTGAGACTCCAAACTTTATTTTGTGATTCAATTTTTTTTTTTTTTTAATGGTGATTGCATTGAGATTATGAGATTAATTTCCTGATTGCGAAAAAAGAAGTTTTGATTTGCTTAAGAAGTCATGATAGTTCTACTTTTATGATTTATTTTTATTTTTCCATCAATGAGTATTCACAAGCTATATTCATCTTTTCAAAATCATTTTCTTCTCAACAACATGCAACTTTCAAAGGTGATGGTGTTTGAGGAAGATTGAATATGCATGGGTTATTTTGGTCTTTTCTGAAATATCTCAATCTCAGAAACCTGCAACATATCCAATCCTCCTTAAACACCATCACAATTAAAGGTTTGATCAATCAAAGAGAATTGAAGTCACCAACCTGTTAAGGTTCAAAATGTTTTGTGAATACTTGTTGATGGTACTTAAGAAGGCATGATCAGCATTGGTAAGTGTTTCTGGATTTGTATGGGTCTTGGCCTCTTGATGTTAGTGTTAAAGTGTATTCCCTGTTATGCGTGTTTCCCTGATTTGTTTAAAGAAATTCCAAGATGATTTATTAGTTTGCATACTGATGCCCTGCAAATGTTTATTGTGGATGCAGACTAAGCGTACAAAGAAGGCCGGAATTGTTGGAAAATATGGTAAGTGGCTGTTGTCAGAATGTATATTAATATTGCCTCTTTCCCCTCTTCAATACAAGAAGTCTTAGCTGAGCACATAACATTGACCCTTGGATAAATCTGGGTGTTTGATGGTTGAACTCTTCAGACTGGTAATGCTTGTAGAATATCATAGAACTTGACAATAAGCTTTATCTAGGAATATTATTTCTTGTGTTGATCATCATGAGTTTTGTTTATCTTAGGAACAAGATATGGTTCCAGTCTACGAAAGCAGATCAAGAAGATGGAAATCAGTCAGCATTCCAAGTATTTTGTGAATTCAGTGGAAAGGTTAGTTGTTTAATTTTTGCTACACAAGTTTCACTTTATTTTTGTTATCTTTATTTTGTGAGCACATAGCATTGACCCTTGGATAAATCTGGGTGTTTGATGGTTGAACTCTTCAGACTGGTTATGCTTGTAGAATATCATAGAACTTGAAAATAGGCTTTATCTAGGAATATTATTTCTTGTGTTGATCAACATGAGTTTTGTTTATTTCAGGAACAAGATATGGTGCCAGTCTACGAAAGCAGATCAAGAAGATGGAAATCAGTCAGCATTCCAAGTATTTTGTGAATTCAGTGGAAAGGTTAGTTGTTTAATTTTTGCTACACAAGTTTCACTTTATTTTTGGTATATTTTGTTTTCCCTTGTACAATTGGGTTAGTAATCAATTCCGTTCCTTGTGCAGTATGCCGTGAAGAGGAAGGCTGTTGGAATTTGGGGATGCAAATACTGTGGAAAAGTGAAAGCTGGTGGTGCCTACACACTGAAGTAAGACTCGCTCTCATGTTTATATTCACTTTCCATTCTATATCTGTATGCTACACATCTTTGTTAAAGATTTATTTTAGCACTTCTCCTTGCCTATGGTGTCTGAGTTTGACCTAGATTGTTGGGCTAGGAGGCAGCAAGTCACTATTAGAGTGTTATATGACTTTCCAGTCCAGATATTATTAGAAGCTTATTGGATTCAGATTTTTGAGTATGAATTTCTGTAAACCAGTAACCACTTTTCCAGTCCATTTTTGCTAAAGAGCCTAGATTGGAGGTAGTACTTGATACCGTTCTTACTTCCATAACTAAATAGTGTTTATCTTTGACGCACTAAACAACACGATCATTCATTTGATGATGCCGATTTTGTGCATCTCCGATTCTCCATGGATGGAAAATCTGGCGAGTTCGCACTTTGTGATAGCCGGTCTGATTATCATTTAGTCCATGAGAATGTAGATGTAGATATTGGACGGACCTGAATTCTAAAGACTATTATTGCCTAGTTTAATTGGGGGGACCTGAAAACAATTAGGGCCTCACATTACATGACAAAAAAAGGTCACCCAAAGCTAAATTTTGGTGCCCCTTATCATTTTTTTTTTGAATGGATAAACTATCCCTAAGTGATTAGTCTTAATAATTAGTTAACTTAAGTTAATTAGTTGGTTAGGTTAAAGTCAGATTTAAGAATTAAATTTTTGGAAAAATCAGATTTAAGAATTAAATTTTTGGAAGGAAAAAAAATTGTGTTTTATGTGCCTTGTGGTGAATAAGAGGAGTTTTGGGGTGGAAACTTAGGATTTTTAGAAATGAGTGATACAAGTAGAGAAAATGATGTTGGTGAAGGTTCAAATAACAAACATGATTGTGATGATGGTAAGATTAAATTTGTCTGTTTGTTGCTCCAAGTGGTCGAATCATCCACACCATGGAACAACTCAGTGTAAGGGTCGTCATAGTCGGGGGGTGTATACCCAAACAACACTCCTATTTAATCACTTTACTGACACCATCAATGACGACTCAAACCTGCAACTTTTCCAGATTATGAAAAATCGTTAGGGTGGTCTGATAAACATTGACGACTCCATCTAGTTAGCTAGGTCACTTAGATTCGTTACTTTGTTTTATTTATACCAAGACAACTCTAAAACCCAAAACTTTTTGTAAATGTAACTCTTAGGGTCATCATTTGTCTAATCATATTCAGTAAGGACACTAACCAACCATTTCATAGATAACTTAGAGTCATCATTCCCGACATTTATAACATTAACAACTATGAAGGAGTCGTTATTCTGATATATATATAGTTGACGACCCTTAAGCTGCCAAATTATATAATCTTATCATCTTTAGAGTCCTTATCCATTCTAGCCAACATTTAAACAAATAACTTCTCAACATCGTTCTAAAATCTTAGGAAAACAAAATAGTTTCAACAAACCATCCAAACCAAACCCCTAGTATCTAATGGACAAAATAGTTGCATCTAAGAAAAGTTAAAAAACATAACTTCAAGTCAAAAGTAACATAAAACATAAGTTCATTTCAGCAGTAACCCCTAGCTAGTACCTCCCTGATCGGCTAACTTTCCATCTTCTATTAAAAGGACCCTGAGTTGCACTTCCCCCTGGGGAACCACCATCTAATCTACTTCCCTATTCATCAAGAGGATGATGGTACCTTGTCCCTGTTCAACACATTCTTCTCCTAGTTGGCTACGTATTTTCCTGGTCCTCTTACCTTCCTTAGCCAGCTCAGCAAATATTTTCTTTGCGTTGGGATTTTCAACGTGTCTGCAATAATCAGCGTACCAACGTTATTTTTCAGGATCGAACACTTCCCCTTTGTCGGCCGAGTAACATAGTGCGTTGGCAAAAAGATTCATTCGTTCCCTCTATTTGCATTCAAATACAAATTCACATTAACAAACTTATATTTGTATGTAGATAACGATGACAATTACAAAAATAAATACTTACCACAAGCTTAAGAATGGTAGAATCATCCTCTTCATCCTCCATCATTACCATCAACATCATCATCCTTATCACCACTACCACCACCATTTCCATCATCCTCCTCCTCATCATCATTGCATTCATCCTCCTCCTCAATCTCCAAATCCTCCTTACCACCACCACCATCACCTCGACCAGAACCACTGTTACCAGCATGACCATCATCATCATCATCATCACAAATGACCCTTCAACATAAATGACGACTCCAAATTAGATCATGAGGATTCTCATATACAAAATGACGACTTTACTTCTTTTAGATAATGACCCTTCTGATTATTTGGACAGTAAACAAGTTTTTTTTTAATACAAAGTTGTTAGGTTCTAAAAATAGGTCATCATAAGGAATCGTTAATCGTTTATATATTAAAACTAATGACCCTTCCATTATTTTGGACAGATAGGTAGTTTCGTATAATTTAGAGTCGATTGACAATAAAATAGATCGTCAACATGAATCATCAACGGGGTACTTAAAACATCTTCCTCTTTAACCTAGGGTTGTTATCTACCTCAGCGTAAACATTAACGATTTTTTATAATATCAAAATGCAGATGAAAAATCGTTAAGGGATAAGGACTTAGACTATGACGACCCTAGAACTGAAACTGCAATTTTGCAGTTGATTTCATAATATCAAAATGCAGATGAAAAATCGTTAAGGAATAAGGACTTCGACTGTGACGAACCTAAAACTGAATCTGCAATTTTGCAGTTGAAAACCTAATTTTTTAATCCGAAAATCAAATCAAACGCAAACCCAAGTTAGATTAGGGGGTTATAGTTCACATACCTTCTGATTGGAGCCATAAGTTTCTCCCATTCCTCCTTAGTAAGTGCCATTTTTGATGAAAAAGCTAATCGTGCCATGTTTGAAAGGAAAAAAATAAAATCAGATCGTTAATGGGGGGGGAAGAGAGCAGAGAGAGGAATAGGAAAGGAGAAGAAGAGTTTTTTGTTTAGATAGGAAATGCAACTGGGGCCCTTGGGTTAAAGGTTAATAGGATTGTTTTGTTTAATTATTAGAGAAGAACATAATAGTATTTTCACCAACTTTTGGAACCCCTAATTTTTTTTGGAGTGGTTATAAATTGGTCAGGGTCCTAATCGTTTTGAGGGGCCCCAATTAAACGAGGTATTAGTGCTTGATACCACACCTGACTAATCCAATGACTCTAAAGTCCAATCCCTTAGGTCTCTGAATTGGCACCGACATAAAAATGTATACCTGTACTCCATGACTCGGAATTTTTTCCCTTTGGTCCCCAAATAATAATATCTAAACCATACGCAAACTCGAATATCGAATCTTCTTTATAAAGAGACAACCACCACAAAACGATCACAAATCATCATCAATCAAAATTTACATCACAGAAATCAGCTACAAAACAAACTAGTTCTCATCCAGTTTGCTCATCTTTCATTTAGTCTTTATCTTCTAGTTCTTGTTGGTAGTTCAAGTATATAGATATATATGGGTAATTTTGGATGTGTAGAATGTGGAACAAGAAGAAATCCATGCCGGTGCCGAGTTTTTGGACCAACACTCGGGTGTGTGGCGTTTCTGGTGACGGCAATCGTATGTTGGCCAGTTGGAGCGGTGATATGGATCTGCAGTAAACCAAAGGGACGTCGTATCATGGGTAAACCTGCTGCTGTCGTTTACCCCAAAGTTTCTAATTGCCTCCCTATCTAATCAACGACTAGAGAGATTCTTGTTTTATGAAATTTCGGTTGTGCAGTGTAATCATCAATATTTTCTCAATAAATTTTTGTGTTGATAGACAAAAAATAAAATCTCTGCTCTTATTGTTTTCTAATTCAAATTTGTTGATTGAATAATAAAGTTAAGGCTGATTTTGGATCGCTAAGCAGGAGATTACTTCGGTTTATGGTTAATTGTAACTTCAATTCGTGCAGAGGGATGTAATCCAATTTTATTGGATCAACAAAGAGACTCATACTTGATATAACACCGGTGGCAGTTGTTACAGGATCGCTAAAAATCTAGTTGATTCCTGGGTACAGTCGAAGTTCTGAGAATCAAACACCAACACCTTAATAATTTCCCGATTTTTTTTTGGATCGCTAAAATCGGTTCCTGATTCATGTGCATAACTCCTCGGCTTTTTGCTCAAAAGTTCAACATGTATATAGTTATAGCGTGACCGAGTGAGTATAAGAAAACAAAACATATCACCTGCGTAAAGGATCACGAAGATTTTGCTGCAGTTTGCAAATGAAGTTCCTGTGATTGCTCATACAAATCATGTCGACAGATATATTGGGTCATTTTATGCGTAGATTATGAGACAAGCAGAAATCCATGCCAATGCAGGGTTTTGGAACCAATACTTGGGTGAAGAAAGCGTGTAATTTTGGTGTCGTTTATCGAAAGGTTCCTGGCTGCGTCCCTATCTAATCAACAATCATTTTTTGGCTCCCTACTTCTCAAGTTCGAACATAGCGAGCCTTATGTTTCTATGATGCTGCTGTCGGATATTCTTCCCATATCTTGACATTTTTTTCTCCTAGTGCTTTCAGTGAAACGAAGTTGCTGGTATGTGGCGTCCGATACGCCCAAGGATCCCACAAGACAAAATCAGTGTAATATTCTATGTAATTCTTTGCTTCTAATCCGCTCCACCTTTCATCCAAACACCATGACTTGTGATTATAATGCTCTTTCGTGTCATAACTACAAGTCTCACCTTCATCTACCGTCCTATAAAACCACAAGTCCACTACCTGGAGCGGGCCATCATCATATGCATCAACACAACACAAACACCCACTCCGAACACCAAGCTCCGAAGTCCCATGGTTTATTACAGGCGGGAAAGGGAGCCAGTGAAATTTTTCGTCTGCCAAATCAAAGGCCACAATCTTGTTTAATCCCTCACAGTACCAATAAAACACCCCATCTACACAAACACTCCTGAAATTTCGATTGAAAGGATATAAATGTCTATTGATTTCTCCGGCACCTCTCCAGCCGCGGCCACTTCCAAGTGTATATACCTCGCAATGTCCCGTGCATGGTAGTTCACTTCCGTGTACAGGGTAAAAATTCTGATAACCTTGTACTCATTAGTCAGAGGGTGGTAGCCAAAACCATGGACAATATAAGCATTGCTTTGATTCTCGTCGGTCTTTAATTCTGGAATGGTCACGTATTCTCTGGTAATGGGATTGCAGATGTACAAAGGTTCATCAGTAAAGGTGCACATCGTTGGCCCGAAGTGGCGAGAAAGGGCAGAATTGTGCAACCAAGTACGTTTATATTTTTTCTTATCTACCGATAAACAAATCAATCCATTACACGAACCGACAATTTCAAACTCGTCTTCTGCAAATTTGAGATCGATGATCCTCGTGCTGTAATCTGGCTCGTTGCCTCTGATATTCTCGTCGTCTTCATGGTACTTTACATAGTAGGAGAAATTCTTTTTTGTTGAAGAATGAAAAGCATGCGTCCGCACTTGCTGCGCCTGTATATATTCACTGCCATGTCGCTGTCGCTTTAGATGGAGATAAGCAAAGTAAGTATTTGCATGAAACTGCAAGAGGTTTTTCCAAGGTTTGCATACTAGTTTGCAATCTAAAACTGACTCAACTGGTAATCTGGAGAATACGTTGAATGTGATTTCTTCAGGAAGACAGTTTAGATGGTGATGGTGTTGCATATCTTTGCTTCCTTTTTTCAGTCTCATCTAACCCGTTAGCTAGCTAGGGTATCCTCTTATGTACCCACTTTAACATTCAAAACCCTAGCAAAGTTCTATTAATATCGCATACTTGGGGATATATATACAGAATACCCGGTGGCAGCAAGCCTGCTGCCTGGGTCCAAGAGATGTATGAGCGCCTGACAACTCGTCATGGGCTTGCCGACAGGAGTTGATGAGCTTGATGTTTGATGTCCTTGAAAGCACAAACATCATCTGATTTTTGGTTTGTGTGTGCATAATCAATATTTTTTCAATAAATATTTGTGTTAATAAAAAATATCATTATAAGGTTGTTGATGGTGGATCTTAGTTCAGGGCTAAAATTGTAAAATCAGTATTTTTATGTGTTGTCACCCTGCAAAGGGAAAAGCTGTTTAAGAAGTGATGAGTGCATAAAACCTTTTCACTTTATTTCTTGGAAGCAATTCAATAAAATATGCAACATTCACCCAGAATGGTGCGTGCAACAGCAATCCCAAATATTCTGGGAATTTTATTAGCATTAAAAATTAATGCATGATTTGCCTAGTATTTTTCGTGTTGTGTTCCCAGCCGAACTCTCATTATTGACATGACATGACATGATGACTGAGTGTTCACTCTCAGCAGCGTAGCATGAATTTTCGTGTCAATATTGACACATGCACGAAGTACTCACATAGGCTACATCACTCTTTGAAAAGGAGAGTCTCGCATCAGCGCGCTGTGATTAGCCCGATCAAGCATACATAATTTCCTCAAGGGAAATATAGACAGTCAATATCAGTCTCAGAAACGATCACGGCCACGCAAGTTGACGACATGATTCAACCAGCCTAGACGAACCCTAGCAGGAGCAGGCGATCAACATGATCCCCGCTGGCGGGCCCTCCTATGCCCTAGCCGGTCGAACACCACACTACACTCCAAACGCCCGTCAAACTCCGGCCCTAAAGAGGGATGTCCGCGTTGTTTTGGGAAAGGCTCGAACGAGCAAGACCACTTAAAGCAGTCTTAAAATCATCATGACCGTCCAACTTCGCCATCCTGGTTGGAAGGATTAGATCATCCCGTGAGTAATCATGGAAACACCAACACATACGTTGGCGGGCCCACTTTTACCCTAGCAGATCGGTGTTCTCATGGCAAAACCATAGAGCAGCAGAACGTGTGCTCAAAACATGGTTGGCGTGATGCTTTAAAGGGTAGCGGAAGTTCCACTAGTGTTTTAAATCGATCACAACCATCCAACTTACCCAGCATAATTGGATGGCTTAGATCGCGCCTGAGACCATTGGGAAGGTGCACATATGTTCACCTTTAGCCCAACATGGGCCCTACATGATCGGCCTCCCCAAAGGAGAAGTGCATCTTGCCAATTTAGGGTTTACGGCAATGTACATCTGTCGTATGTAGATCACGTCCATCCATCTTCGCCATCCTAAACGGAGGGCGTAGATATATACTCAAAAGGTCCCGAAGACATTAATGTGATCACCGTTGGCCAACCTGTGCGTGTGACCGACCGACCAAAGTAGACCATTGTCAGGTGCCTCGGAAAGCACGCCCAAAGGTGGCGTATTGCGCGGCCTCTAAATCCTTTGCGGCAATGGATTTCTATTGCAAATCTATCACGACCACTCATCTTTGCCGGACAAGTTGAGTGGCCTAGATCGGACCTTCATGAGACAATGCCCATGCTTGAATCTGGTCGTCCATGAGACGACCACTCATCAATATGAACATGTACACCGACAGGCCGTCTACATGCATGCCCGGTCGGTCCCACCAAAAATAACGCCCATGCTTGAATTCGGTCAGGCCAAAGAGTGATGCTTGCGCACCTCTTAAAAACCACAAAATTCCATCAACGGTCACAAATATGTGTCGTAGATCATCTCGTCCGTCCAACTTTACCAGCTTGGTCGTACAACCTACGTTAAGGGTTAAGCGGCCAATAAAGCACCTTGATGATCACCGTCCTCCACTCCTCCACAGGGAATGATCTACCAGGGGATGGCTCGCCCATGCGGCCTCCAAACGATCATTCGAAGATGGTTGGACGTGATGCTATTTTAAGATGCTTAATCCGCGACTTATTCGGTTAAGCTTTAAAACAACGATGCTTCATACATATTGATTGTTTTCGATGCATTACATGCTTCGAGTAAACACGATATTTCATGAATATCAATTTCTTAAATAACTTAGTAATTTAATTTAGCACTGTATGCTATTTCCTGTTGTGGGTCCCATGATTCGCTCATTCGAGACATCAAGCATGTCACAAACTTGGGGATACTTACTGGGGTATTGCTCTGGCGGTTTACAGCGTGCAGCGTGAAACACGCCCATTACAAGAACGTGTCAGAAGTCATGGATGGTTAACGATGATGAGGGAAGTTGGAAAAGGCATGATCGTATGACAATCACCCACAAACGACCCCACTAGTCCATAACTTCCTTTCCTTCGAGATGAAGGGTTACGCTCAATGACTTGTATAAATAGGTTCTTCGACTTATCTTCAAACAACACAGAAAAAACCAAGTGTTGTCATCGGTATCCAGAAATCACCCAGAACTGATATCTTACATTGTGCAATCCAGTTCAACATTTTGATACAAGTCATAAACATCCAACACCTTCACAATCTCAACACCTTCTTCGCTTCCCTCCCTAAGATCAATCCCATCTCATTCACTTTGTGACCAAAGCAAGTCTGGAACGGCAATTTCTTGGTTTAGTCCAGAATTATACAGATTGATCTCTCGAATCAAAAGCACTCTCGTGCAGTGTATTTGTTTAAGGTTTAGATTCATTTCTCATCCACACACCCAAAATTACCAAAACCAGAACAAATAGTTTTCACCCATAAACAATTGGCGACCACAGCGTTAGATTAATCCCTCGGTTGCAATATCAATTTCCAAATTCCCAACTTCATTTTTCAATCCCGGTTTCAAGATGGTAGAACTTAGGTCAATATCAACAACTAATTACGATGGAATTAGCGCTGACAACACTATCTGTATTGATGTCCCTGTCAATGGAGTTACCATCCAGAATGTGATGATTACATCTCATAGAGCCGCTTCCTATACCACCAACATCAGCGGAGCGGGAGAGATTCCAGTAAGCGTGACACCTTCTATCACCAGAGCCAGAGCAGCCGCAAATCCAGGCATATATTCAAGTGCAACGAATCCAGTCGTTTCTAGAGAAACTGCTACTCCCCGACAGGATGAGGGGCTAAAGGGACAAGAGGAGGAGAACCCCATATTACCATGGTGGATTTGATGGAAAGACATGAAGTTCTTGTTAGGTCTCAAACGGATATTGCTGCAACTCAGAAAGAGGTACTCAATTTTATTAAAACTTTAACAAAGAGATTTCCAGAAGAGTCACGACATCCCCTGGAGTCAACAAGGAACGCGTTCAGTACACCCGGAGTAGGCACTTCAACGGCACAGACCTACAAGGATGAAAAAGCTCTTGCCGCTCCTGAACGTCTGATGAAAAGAGACCATCCATCCAACTTTATTATGCGTGAGTACCTGAAGAGACTCCTCTAAAACCAGGGTAAAGGAAATCCAATGGACATTCATCAGCATCAACCACCATACACTCAAGATGTGCAACGGATTCCCCTTCCAAGAGGATACACCTCTCATCAGTTTCCCCTTTATAATGGTACTGGTAACGCTCGTGAACACATCTCCCGATTTTTGGAATCTTTAGGAGAACACGAATATAATCATGTTCTCACCCTGAAAGAGTTCTCAAAGTCACTTTCTGGAAGAGCTTACACCTGGTACAACAACATCGCACCTAACAACACATCTAATTGGAGTGAGATGGTCAGTGCCTTCTACAGTACTTCTTCATGTCTGAGCAAATCACCTTTTCAGACTTAGGAATAATGTTTTAACGAATCAATGAGCATCCGAACGACTTCGTTAAGAGATTCAGGATTCAAGCATTGGATTGTCATGATCTGAATGTCACCGAACGCCAGTTGGTGGAGTCATGCATTAATGGTTCCCATATATCGTTCTTTGTTAGAGAATATGGGTTTTCATACATTTTCTGAGCTCCATGAATCCGCTAAGCGTTCAGCCACAACGACCCCAGCATTGTTGGAAAGAATCAGAATTTTTTGAAACGAAGATGCACGAGAGAGTCGAGAAATCAGGAGCCTCATTAACAAGAAATACAACACCGGTATTTCTATGAGTGTGGTGGTTGAAGGAGGAAAAAGAAAAGCTCCGGCAGCAGAACATTAACCCAAACGCGTAGCACCAGCGCAGATAACTCCGTCCCCAAAGAGCACGGACAAAACTCCTGTGCAAGAAACTGAAGATGCGGTCCTGGACGTCCCCTTTCCCATGAATGAAGTAATAAAGATCTTGGAATCATGGATCCAAGATAATGCAATCAAGATACCTCCTCTCATAAGTCCGCCGAATGAGGAAGAAATGCAAATCCCAGGTACTTCCGTTACCATAGGTTCTTCCATCACCCAACCAGTAGAAGCAGGAGAACTCCAATTAGGAAATGAAGGTGTTCATAGAGATCCTTTTCCTATTATGAGCTGCATGATTTCCAGGGATTCCGTTCACAAGACTGTACAGTGTCTGATGGAGCATTTATGCGAAATCTTATATTTATCCAAAGCGCAACGTCAAGATATATTTGCATATCTCAATCGCATTGTGTCAGGAAGGCGTTTGTATCCAGAAAAGGAAATACTTTCGGAACCTCAGTCTCTCATGGGAGATGTAACCAACTAGAGGAACTTGGGACTATTGACAGTCGCTTGTTTGAATAATGTTGAGTTCGATAGCACATTTATTGATACAACTTCCAAATTCAAAATCATCACTGTCAAGACTCTGAAAGCCTCAAAGATTTCAAAATAGGAATCTATTCGCAGCCTAACCGTAATCAGGAATTCAGAAGGAGAGTTCTTGGACTCCTATGGGTACATCGATCTCTAAGTTAAGGTGGGTGATGCTCTGACACATAGTCAAGGAATACACTAATTACGATATGATCTTGGGATGCTCATGGATACATTATAACAAGGATAAAATAGGAGTATGCCCTTTGCCAATTTTAGTACCTGAAAGAATCTCCAACAATCCATCCAATCCTGAATATTACCTATTGCCGTGTCAACAGTTTGCAAATGTGACACAAATTCTTGGACAAAGCCCGTCAGCATACCTTAAAAGGTTCCGAGTCCAAGTAAGTCTCATTGAACAACCCCTTTTGCAAACAATCACTTATCTCCCTGTTAAGGCTCGAGGACCCATTTAAATCAACAACCTGACCGCCACTAAGAGGTGTGATTGGGATGCTGGTCCTTTCAAGCGTTTTTCCAAAAACTTAGAGGTTGTTTAAATCAAAGGAAACACGTCACAAAATCAAGGAGTTGAACCAAGTCCAAACCCGTTTAAATTGGAGATATGGTAGTGAAGGTGACTGCACTTCAAGTTGGAAACATAGTAGTGAAGATGACTGCTCAACCTGATTTTTCAACGGCAAAGGAGGATAAACCATACCTGGTGGCAGATGTCATCTTAGGCGGCTATTGAAATATCATCAACGCTGACAAGCTTGAGGGCGTCACGATCCACTCACAATGTATTAAACCTTAAAATACCTAAAAACGTTGTGCTACCCTTTTTCTTCAGGATTATCGTAATGGTTCCTCCAACAATTTCCATTTCCATGCAATGTTTGTAATTCCTCCAAAATGATTTAAGTACTTGCATTCATAATTATTAGGGTTATAATTTCTCAGTTAATCAAAGTATTATTTTATTTTAGAAATTTCTTTACCCCTGAGCATGATGCAAAATTATGAGTCTAGCCTGAGTCATCATCATTACCCACTAGATTAAACCAGAGAACCATAAAAAGAAACATTTCACACCTTTCGGGAAACGTTGGAGGAATAGAATATGTACAGAGAAAAAAGGGAAAGCGTCTTGAGCAATCTACTCCAACAGGAAGGAATCATGCAGACTTCATATCAGGAAGACATGCAGGTTTATGGTGTCTCATTATAGCATTAATTTTCATCACAAGAATAACATGAAATCACATGAATACGCATCATTACCTGTACGCACATAGAAGATTCTAACATAGTATTTCCTTGAGACTATGTGAATAAAAGCCTTATTTAAACGAGCAACCGAAAATGAAGAAGACCTTAAACTCATCCTCCACCGAGTATAAGGAGAAAGTGTTCACAAACTACGAGGAAATACTCATCCGAAAAAGAAAAGAAAAAGAAACAGGGAGATCTAGTAATCAAGGGGATCAACCGCGCCTTCACCACCGTCAGAGCCTACTTTAATATCACCGTGATTGGCTACTATTGATTTCTCCTTCGGGTCTTCCTCAACTTCGTTTTCGAATATCTATGCATCAACAACATTCTCCGCTTCAACATCCTCAGTAAGAGAGACTTCCATATCTTCCTCAAGAATCATTACAACATTGGAGATCATGAAGAAAACCTTTGGGGGATCGGGCTCGTTCGTATCAGAATTGATGATTATCACACCATCATGGATCATATAATAATACGTATCTCCATTCCGAGGTCGTTTATGCTCAACCCTTCTCCTTTTTAGCCGTGCATCAATCCTCTCAGCTCATGCGCTTACTGGTGGTTGCGATGCTTCATTGTGCCTCCATTTCTCCTCCATGTCGATTGAATCCAGAATGGCCTGAATGCGTTCTCGAGCAATGCGCAAATACAGAATAGACATCCCATGTATAGCACGACCGGCCTCGCAAAGCGGAAGATCGATTTTAGCCATCACCTTCTCGAATGCATCAGCCTCGGGCTTATTGACTTCAAAACTTATTTTCGGAGAGGTTACAGAGTAGTTATCACCAGTAGCTTTCATGATGTACTGAAATAAGGAGTTACGATGCATCAAAAAAAATCATCATTAATCAATCAAGAGATTAATAAACATGGAGAAATACCTGGAATAGAGATGAAAACAGTTCTGCGATCAGAGGAAAAGTCTCAGCGTTTTCTTTATATTTCACAAGCTAACATATCCCAGGAATAAAATGAGTCTTCACTCGCCATTTATGAAGGCTACAGATGCGGGATAGCAATCAGCGGATGCTTATCAATCCGAATATTTAAAGGAAGCCGTGCAATAAGAAGAAACCCATCTCGCCGAAAGAGACGAGCCAGATTCTATCCTGGTAACATGCATGGAAACATTTCCCGTGTATTTATTTTTATTGTCAGCATATAATGCCTACCCCGCAATAGTGCAACCATTACGTGCTAGGCAGGGGACTTAATGTTGATGGTGTATTTTAGTTCAGTTCTAAAACTGTAAAACCAGTATTTTTATGTGTTGTCACCCTGCAAAGGGAAAATCCATTTAAGAAGTGATGAGTGAAAAAAACCTATTCACTTTATTTATTCGAAGCAATTCAATAAAATACACAAGATTCACCCATAATGGTGCGTGCAACAACAATCCCAAATATTTTGTGAATTTTATTAGCATTAACAATTAATGCATGATTTTCCTAGTATTTTTTGTGATGTGTTCTTAGTCGAACTCTCATTATTGACATGACATGACGACTGAGTGTTCACTCTCAGCAGAGTATCATGAATCTCCGTGCTAGTATTGAGACATGCACGAAGTACTCACACATGCTACATTACTCTCTGACAGAGAGAATCTCGCTTCGGCGCGCTTTGATTAGCCCGATATCAACATACTTAATTTCCTTAAGGGAAAGCTAGCCTGTCCACATCAGTCTCATAAATGATCACGTCCATGAAAGTTGATGACATGATTTAACCAGCCTAGACGAACCCTAGCAGGAGAAGGTGATCACCATGATGACCGCTGGTGGACCCTCATATGCCCTAGTTGGTCGAACACCATACTACACTCCCAATGCCCGGCAAACGCCCACCCTAAATAGGGATGTCCACGTTGTTTTGGGAAAGGATCGAATGAGCAAGACCTCTTAAAGCAGTCTTAAAATCATCATCACCGCCCAACTTCGCCAACCTGGTTGGACGGATTAGATCATCCCGCGAGTGATCAGGGAAGCACTAACACACACGTTGGCGGGCCCACTATCCCCCTATTTGATCGGTTTTCTCATGGAAAAATCATAGAGCAGCGGAACGTGTGCTCAAAACATGCTTGTCGTGATGCTTTAAAGGGTCTCGGAAGTTCCACTAGTGTCTGAAATCGATCACAACCATCCAACTTAGCCAGCATAATTCGATGGCTTAGATCGCACCTGAGACCATTGGGAAGGTGCACATATGTTCACCGTTATCCCAACATGGGCCCCACATGATCGGCCTCTCCAAAGGAGAAGCGCATCTTGCCAATTCTTTTGGCCCAAGTTGCGTGTACGTGACTATTTCAATACCCTAGTTAGGGTTTACGTAAATGTACATCTATCGTAGTTCGATCACGTCCATCCATCTTCGAAAGCCTAAACAGATGGCGTAGATATATACTCAAAAGGTCCCAAAGACATTAACGTGATCACCGTGGGCCTACCTGTGTGTGTGGCTGGTCGGCCAAAGTAGACCATGTTCAGGTGCCTCTAAACGCACGCCCAAAGGTGGCGTATCGTGCGGCCTCTAAATCCTTTGCGGCAACGAATTTCTATCGCAAACTGATCACGACCACTCATCTTTACCGGAAAAATTGAGTGGCCTATATCGCACCTTCACTAGGAAAAGAGGTATGGACATGTACACCGGTAGGACGTCTACACGCAGCCCGGTCGGTCCCACCAAAAATAACGCCCATGATTGAATTCGGTCAGGCCAAAGAGTGATGCTTGCGCACCTCTTAAAAACCCCAAAATTCCATCAACGGTCACAAATATGTGTCGTAGATCATCTCGTCCGTCCAACTTTACCAGCTTGGTCGTACATCCTACGTTAAGGGTTAAGCGGCCAATTAAGCACCTTGTTGATCACCGTCCGCCACTCTTCCACAGGGAATGACCGACCAGGGGATGGCTCGCCCATGCGGCCTCCAAACGATCATTCGAAGATGGTTGGACGTGATGCTATTTTAAGTCGCTTAATCCACGACTTATTCGGTTAAGCTTTAAAACAATGATGCTTCATACGTTTTGATTTTTTTCGATGCATTACATGCATCGAGTACACAAGATATTTCATGAATATCAATTTCTTAAATAACTTAGTTATTTAACTTAGCACCCTATGCTATTTACTGCGGTGGATCCCATGATCCGCTCATTTGAGACATCAAGCATGTCACAAACTAGGGGATACTTTCTGGGGTATTGGTCTGGCGGTTTATAGCATGCGGTGTGCAACGCGCCTATTACAAGAACGTGTTAGGAGGCATGGACGGTTAATGATGATAAGGGAAGTGGGAAAAGGTCTGATCATATGATAATCACCCACACATGACCGCACTACTCCATCACTCCACTTCCTACACTTCCTACGAGATGAAGGGTTGCGCTCAATTATTTTTATAGATAGGTTCTTCGACCTATATTCAAACAATACATAAAAATCCAAGTGTTGTCATCGGTATCCCGAAATTACCCAGAACTGATAGCTTACATTGTGCAAGCCAGTTCAACATTCTAATACAAGTCATAAACAACCAACACCTTCAAAATATCAACACCTTCTTTGCTTCCCTCCCTAAGATCAACCCCATCTTCATCACTTTGTGACCGAAGCAAGTATGGAACAGTCATTTATTGGTTTAGGCCATAATTGTACTGATTTATCTCTCGAATCAAAAGCACTTTCGTGTTGTGCATTTTTGTAGGGTTTAGATTCATTTCTCATCCACACACCCAAAATTACCAAAACCAGCAGAAATAGTTTTCACCCATAAACAAAAGTATTTCATTTGTATTCTTATTTTGTCAATTTCTACTTAAAAAGTCTCAACTGAATCCAAGATGAAATCCCAGACGATATGATATCTGACTCAGGCCAAGTCATACTCAGATCCCAAGTCAGCAAATAAAAAAAAACTCAGCTACTCATTGGTTTTCGGTAGACCTGAGGTTTGAACATACTGAACCTAATTCATGCCTGAAAATACCTTGACATTGTTTTCTCCAAGTGCTTTCAGTGAAACAAATCTATTAATATGCGACGTTCATTTCTCCCAATCACTCGAGAAACTATATCTGTTGAAATCTTTCGTTTCTTCTTTAAAAAACCCTTTATTATAACACAGACTTGCATGTTTTCTGGTCACTGCTACTATTTGTCTCACCCTCATTTACCGACTTATAGATCCATAATTCCATGCAAAATAATCCAGCGGAAGTGGTTTCACATTCAGGAACAAGACCCAAGGAGCCCCAAATGACGCAAATTATAAGAATCATACATTGCATCTTCGAAACAATTCATGATATGATTTTTATAATGCTAAGGAAAATTTTGCTGCTAATGATTTGTGGACTGCATTAGAAGCAAAGTACCAAGCTGAGACTGCAGGGAGCAAGAAATTTCTGGTGGCGAAGTTGATGGACTTCAAGATGACGAATGATAAGCCTATTGTTGATCAATTCCACGAACTTCAACAAATCATTAAAGAGATTCTTGTTGAAGGTATAGTCACTGATGAGATGTTTCAAGTATCTGTCGTAATTGAGAAGTCACCATCTTCTTGGTCGGAGTACAAAAGAAAGCTGAGACATGACACTTGCGAGATTAACATGGTTGAATTAGGAAAGAAGATTCAAGTGTAAGAATTATTGTGCACCAAAGACAAGAACGTGTCATCTGCAAGGGACGTGACTAACAAGGCTCATATGTCAGAGCACAAGTCTTCCAAAGCTGGAAATGGTAACAATAACAATTGCAACTCGAAGCATGATCCTAACAAGAAAGGTATGTTTTGTAAACCAGATTCTAGCATTACTAAAATTAAAGGTCCTTGTTGGGTATGTGGAAATACTTGGTCCGGAGATCATATGTATATTTATATCACCTTAGAGTTGCAGCAGTTTCTAGACTTAAAAAAGAACCTTATTATTGGGGATGTTGGAGGGAGATATTTTGGTGGCTAAAATGCTATGGGGAATCCAAAAATGGATAGGGGGACTCAAGGATACATGAAAAAGTCAAAAATACCCTTGCCTAAAATTCACTATTCATTAAAAAAACTAAATATATAATCTTCTCCTTCTCCTTCTCATTTCCAAATCATGATGATCATGATTTCATCATGATGAAGATCATTAAAAAAAACAACAAACTAAATCTACTATCTTCTCCCCATCATTCTCTTCTCATACATAAATTGTAATAAAGATGATGATCATAGTTTCATTATGATGAAAACGATGATCATAAAGAAAACCCAAAATTATTATCTTCTCTTTCTCCTTTTCATCCATAGATCATAATAAAGATGGTGATCATCGTAAAAAGAAAATCTAAGAAACCCACCATTTATTTTTTCTTTTAAGAGGTTAAAAAAATATGATTATATGAATTTCGGGTTAAAAAAAAGTTTCTGAAAGTATTTACGGCTGGGAATTCTTAGATTTCCCGGCCGAAAGTACATGTTTCGGCTGGGTTTTCCCAACCGAAATCAGTTTTCTGATGCTTTTGGTTTTCAGAACCAGTTACGACTGGAAAAACCCAGCCGAAACTGTTGTTACGGCTAGGAAAACCTAGCCAAAATTGTTGTTAGGGCTGGGAAAATCCATCCTTAACTGGTTCTAAAAACAAAAATAATCAGAAAAATGATTTCGGCTAGGATTTTTTATTTCCCCGTCGTAAATAAAAAATACGGCTTGAAACAACATTATTTCCCAACTGTTTTTTCGTTATACGGTTGGGTCGACAAACTATCCAAGCCGAAAACCAAGCCGAAGTGCAGTTAAGGCTGGGAATACCTAGTCGTAACTGGTTCTGAAAATCGTACTATGTATTCATGTTGAAAATCAAAATTTATCAGCTTACATATTCAGTTACGGACGGGAAATATAAGAATTCCCAGCCGTAAAACAGACTCAGGAGATTCAAGTTGAATAACGGCTAGAAGTTCTTAACTTCCCATCCGTTATTAATGTTTACGGCTGGGAATTAATAATATCCTAACCGTAATTGCTTAATTAAGGCGTGGTCGACACAATTTCCCGGCCGTAACATAATCAAATTCCATATTTTTTCAGATTTTTGACGGATTTGAATTGATGGAATTGATGTTGGGAGTTGATTATAAGGTTATCTTGAGCTTTGTGATGAATGGTTTCATCATTTTTCTTCAAAAAAAATTCACCAAAATCACAATTTTTCCTTCTTCAAAACTCTAAAAACTCAAGTTTTGATTTGCAAAAAATTAATGTTTTGATTAGTCTAATCGATTCACTAAAACTAATTAGTTAGCTTAATCAAGTTAATTAACACTAATCAAATTAAGGGTAGATTAGACATTACAAAAAATGATGGATAAAAGGTCCTATGGGTTGTTATTTCATAACCCAAATAGCCCAAAAAAACCCATCCCTTTTGTATCCCAAAAATAGGATTCTTAAAAAAAAACTATATACAAAGTAACAAAGATATACCATATATACAAGGGAAGTACAATCAGGGAAACTGCAAGGAGTCTTATTGCAACCCATGTGATGTCTTCTGATCACCTCTTTCCACGTTATGCTACTCATCACGAGATTTGACTTGATTCTTCAACAATACAAAACAAAGCTAGGCTAAGTTTGCCTTTGTTAGTGGTGGTCAGGATTTGTCCGTGGGAAAGATAAATCAAAGGTTGTGGTTCTCCCTGCCATACCCTACAAGTCGCACACGTGGTGTTAATTCCAGTATTATGAATGAAAACTGAATACTCAAGTCAAGATACGGAATTTCAAAAATTATAACGGGGAGGTTCGAACTCATGACGTATTGTGTCATAAGAGTGGCCTCTAACCATTGTTCCACCTTGGTTGGAATTGATAGAAAAGATAAATCAACAGTGGTGGTTTGTTTAACTTAAATACCATAATTGGTCTATTAATTAGTGTTTCACTAATTGCACATAATAAATAATCTATTCATTATAAATGTTTTATTAATTAGTGTTTCACTAATTGCTTATAATAAATGACTAATCATTTTTTAATTATAAATGTTTTCTTAATTAATTATAATATTTATTTCTATTAATAAGTAATTTTGATAAATAACATCAATAGACATTTTCTGCGATAATGAGTAGTAGAAGAGGTGGAGGCAGAAAGATTAGTTGTGGTTAAGGGCGGAGCTAAGTACAATTATATATATTTATTTTTGTTCTTTTATCGCAAAATGGGATACAAAGTGCATTTTTCACATGTATCCAGTTTTCCAAGAATTTTTTCTCCCTCTCTCCTCAAAATTCTGGCTCCGACCCTGGTTTGTGGTGGAAGAAGTAGTGACGGTGAATGTTGGTGACTAGTGATGGACAATATTAATTTTATGTTTATCTGATAACATCGTAGTGTGGAAGATGTGGTTGGTTGTTTTTAACACTTTTGATAAAGGAAGGTACCATATATTTCAGGGATGATATCATACAAGACAATATCGTAGTTGGATCACCCAAATTGTACCCATGTTATCTTTGGTACTATATCGTATAAATCATGATTTTTTAATGTTAAAATAAAATTGATTGCAATACAAAAAAAATATATATACACGGAAAAAAATTAATGAAACTAATCAATTGACAAAATTTTGTTCAATCTAAACCTCATAATGGCATTTGTGATTGAAAATTAGAATTGAGTCCAACAACTTACATGGGATGGGCAGCAGTGAGGTGGCAGTGGTAGAGTCAAAAATTGACATTGAGGAGGCCTATTTTTTTTTTAAAAGAAACATGTAAACTTTGGTAGACTAAACTATAAACATATATGGACAAAGTACTATTTATAAAATATAAACTAAAAAATTTATGTAGTTATTAAAAATTTAAGGGGTTAGAGCCAGGTTAGTCAACCCTTGGCTCCTCCACTAGGTGGTGATGGATAATAAAAGTGGATTCATTTGGTTTTATGGTGGTGGCGGGTATTGGTGAACAAAAACATATTATACTAATTTCGTAACGCCAAAAAATGTGTAACGTTATATTATAAAGTATAAAACGTGGTTGATCATTCTAATGTTAAAATAAAATCGGTAAAACACATGTCCATTTTAAGAAATTGGTGCAATCAATTGCCATGTTATGTAATAACTAAACGAACGACACAAATCAAGATCAGAACATATGAAATTATTTATTATCGATTTGCTTATGTAAAGAGTGGTCAGTATTTGTCCCGCTGGGGTTTGTTCAACTTAACCATTTTTAAACGTTTTATTAATTAGTGTCTCATTGATTGTTCATAATGATTAGTTAAATTTCTATTATAAATGTCCCTTTAATAATCTAACATAAATACATAATTTTATTAATAAATAATTTTACTAAAAACTATATTAATTCTAATTGTGGTAGTGGAAGTAGGGTTAGTATAAGCGGTGGCGGGTGTCTGTGAATAGTGGAGGCAGTAACATTACTATTGGTGGAATAAATATTGGCGGTGGATGGTTTTTATGGTGGTGGGAGTTGGTAATAGTAGTGTATAATAATAGTTTTTGCTTTTTAGTAAGTTTTATTGACCAAGTAAAAAAATAATCTTCACAAAACATGCAACATTGTATTGTGAAAGATGTAATTGGTTGTTTTTAGCACGATTGATAAGGACAAAAACCAAATATTTCGAGGATGATACCGGAACGTATAAGACAATATGATCATGACAGTTCGATCACCCGTATTATATAAAGGAAATTGGTGTACCCGCGTAAGAGAACATTACCGCTCTCTCAAGTACTATTACATTCTTTTTCCTGAAAGACCATCAATGTCGAGTTTTTTTGCGACAACTACCTACAAAGACAACAACTTTCACTCAATTCCCGATACAAAACCTTATTGACCTGGAAAATGTATTTACATTCTAAAATATTTGTTTGAAAATTATGTTTGTTCATCAAAATCATCATAAAAAACTCTAAATCATAAATCTAAATTTTGCCTCCGATATTTATAGAATATTTTTTTTATATTTTACATTCTAAAATCATGCGACCTCTTGATGACAAATTAACAATATCAAATTACGGATCAATACGTATAGGTTTCATTCACTGGGTCAGAAGGTAGAGTAGACACAGATGGGTAGATCACACAAAGCAGAACATGACTGAGAATACTTCAATAATTTGGTCAAGAGATAAGGTCAAAAATTTAAGATTAACTTTCTATAGGACTAATTAGATCGAAGCCGATAGGAGATGACTAAAATATGGATTAATAATAATTTTCACGTAAGACAATTGCAAAACATAGTTTGGCTAACTATGCCTATGTAAAGAGTGGTCAAGATCTGTCCTTCATCAATTGCTATATTATGTGAGAAAAAGGTGATATCTAAGATTGAGGTATATGATAAAAATTATTGGGGAAGAGATATCAAAAATTTGGTCAAGAGATAAGGTCAAAATTGGTGATATCTAACATGACTGAGAATACTTCAATAATTTGGTCAAGAGATAAGGTCGGAAATTTAAGATTAACTTTCAATAGGGCTACTTAGACCGGCTTCGATAGGAGCTGACTAAAATATGGATTAATAATAATTCTCACGTAAGACAATTGCAAAACATAGTTTGGCTAACTCTGCCTATGTAAAGAGTGGTCAAGATTTGTCCTTCCTCAATTGCTATGTTATGTGAGAAGAAGATGATATCTAAGATTGTGGTATAATTCAAATCTATTAGATTCACATCATTTAAAACTGGATGCCTTGAAAAAATTGACGTGTTGTTATTATTATTACAGGCAAGGGATACATTGACCACACTTGCGCAAATAGCTCACTTCGCAAATGATTAGTGTTGCATGTACTGTCTAGAATGCAACGAGGAATTTGAGGAAATAGGGCACCAGAAGCATTTTCCGTAGTATTTTGGATATAGTAACTTAGACCCAATGTAATACGTATGTACTTTTTTTTTTAGTTTTTCCACAATCTATTTATTTAAGAAAAATGAAATAGTATCAGGGAGTACAATATGTGTTCAATGTTCTTTATGAGGTAATGTGTCGCCAGATTGTATTCCAAGTGAAGGTAGGAACATACGGAAGTGACAAAATGTCCAAGACTTTTGAAGTTACCAATGCCTTCATTAAGACGAATTGCTAGGAACAATACTTTGTTGAAGATCTAATGGCAGAGGTTCGCATATATACAATCCCTTCGATAAGGTAATCGGTACACATTTTAAACATTGTCATCCAATGGGTGTTGAAAAATTACAGGAAAATCATGTCACATTGGATAGTTTGTATCATTCGTCCGATGCAAAAAAATATTATTCTCTACCTATTTGGAGGATCGACAACATGACCATGATAGATGAGTCAGCTGGAGCGAAATAGGAGCATGTAGAGACTTTTATGGACGATATTGATTAGTTGATTTCACTGAGATGAGCGTTGCAGACGATATATTTCTAAAAAAATATTTAAACTTCCATGTTCATGTAGAGCATTATCTCATTATAAGCAATGAACCTAAATAAAAAAGTGTCTCGAAGTTAAGATTATATTTCTTTCGTTTGAGCAAATCTCCGGCAGTAAAATATTAAAGGAAAAAACAAAGAAAAAAAGAGAGGAAAATCTCAACTATTTTTATAACAAACACATATTAAATCATAAGGAGTTGATAAGTATTAGGGACACAAATTATATGATATATTAAAAATGAACCAACATCATGGCCCGTACCGTTACGGCACGGGTTAAAGGCTAGTTTTTTGATAAAGAATAGAATTATTACTTATTAGATAAAGAAGAATGTGCAAGAGAGATTTCCCGGAAGCAAAAGATCAGAATAAAATCCATACCCTAATCTGGGATAACATTTTAAAATGGTCCATAGTCGTGCATATGACATTGTGTGGTACAAAGCTTTTGACCTTTTTTTCTATAAATAGAGAAGATCAGAAATGAGAATGAGATCGACTCAAACTAAATTTTTATCATCAAAGAAATCAGAAATCATGGGAGGAAGTTTCACCAATGTTTTGCTCGCTGCCACTTTCTTTGTATTGAATCTGATGGCTGTCGCACCTCGTAAGTTATCATTCTCTCTACTTTCTTTTTCATTAACATGACAACATTTACCAATCGATGTCGCCTGTGTGTTTCTCCAGACGTCAGGGCACTAGGTATTGCTGTAGAAGCATCTTCCACAGGCATTAGTGACTCCCGCCCCAAAGCGGATAGTCGTGGTCTATCAGGTGTCAGGGCACGAGGTGTTTCTGTAGATGCATCTGCCACAGGCGAAGTCACTAATGACTCCGGCTCCAAAGCGGATGGTCGTGGTTTTGTACGTGTTCGGATAAATTCATAGAAATCATAAAAGCCAGACCATCATCTAATTGAACGTTGTATTGATACCTTATGTTGACGGTGTTATCCAGTGCATTTTCTTCGTCTGAAAAGTTCGCACTGTTGCCCAACCTATTTTCCCTAAAAAATAAAATTTTGTGTCATTATCATTTGGTCTATGTTACCTTTTAATGACTCAAATCACTGTATTATGAATCAGTGTGGACTCGTAACAATTCACAATCGATGTTACGTTCCATGCCCCAAAATTTATCGTATTTATCCCGTAATGGAAA
The DNA here is from genome assembly GCA_023529315.1 of Papaver bracteatum. NCBI lineage: Eukaryota > Viridiplantae > Streptophyta > Magnoliopsida > Ranunculales > Papaveraceae > Papaver > Papaver bracteatum. The sequence goes on from JAJJWX010005115.1 coordinate 195,172, forward strand.
AACCTGAAACTTGTCGCATGATCTAAAATATGCCATGTAGTCTGAAAATTTATCTCGTTAAAAGCATACATATCCTCCTAGCTAATCCTAACACCAATGGCGTCATGGAAATATCCTCTACGTGCCATGATACGGCTTTGAGCCGGGCCTGAGGGTGTGTAGGGTGTGCGACCGCACATGGCCCAGCTCTGTCGAGGGCCTTTTTCTCCCTTATCCCAATTGTTTTATTTCTATACCAAAAAAAAAAGGCATTTTTCTCCCTTAGTCCAACTGTTTATTTCCACATAAAAAAAAAAAAAAAAAAATCTTCTTAGACTAAAATTAATCCAGGTAGTGTTGGTTAGTGCATCATCCACCGAGCTAGTCTCTTCGTTGTTCTTTATTCTAGACGCGTTATGGTATTTCTTACCTCCCAAGACCTTAAATATAATACATGTGGCGATATCATTTGAGTTTTTCTTGTGTATTCTTATTCATGCAGATGTATATCAACAAATAAAAGGTTTCAATTGAATAATTTTTTTATTATTTTTAAAAATACCCATAAATAAACTAGTTAAGTGTAAAAAAAAAAAATCTAGCGAATTCATCTATAAATAAAAAACTTTGACGCTTTTTACAATTGTTATAAAATATTCGACATTATAAAAAGACATACGAAAAAAATTCGCACAGGGCCCTGCTAGACAGAGGACCGACTCTATCTTCCAGTTAAACCAATGCATGTCAGCAAGTTCGTTTGCATTATGTTTAGGCATTTCAATGGAGTTAAGCAAATTAAGTAACAACGTTAAAGAAAAAATTAACCTAGCTAACAAAAGGTCTATTCATAAGCATAGAAATAGAAACCATCAAAGAAAGTAGAATCTAATTGAAGATTCAGGCAAACAGAACATGGGAGTGGACCTGATTGGCGGCAACAACCCATGAGTGTTCAATTGCCACAGCCCCAGCTGCTGCTGCTCCAACAATTGCAAACGCTTCAACAAAGCAAGGCTGCTACGAAGGGGTTAATTACCGAGTGTGCTCCAAATTACTAAAAGGTGGATTAACATTGAGTGTTGATAATTCCTGTGAAATTTGATAACCCGTATCACCTTAGTAGTTACGGCCTCTTTTAAAATATTTTCATCACCTCCTCCACTTTCTCTTACAGATAGATAATGATTTCTGAATATTAAATGCGGAAAATTAGTAGAAAATGAGAATAAAACCCATAAATTATCAAGTTCAAAATTTAAACCAGTAGTCATGCATAGGACACTGTGTGCAACAAAAAAAAAAAAAAATAGAGAAAAAGTGAAAAACATAAATGAGACTGATTCAATTCAGATTTGTCATCGAAGAAATCAGAGATACAGAATCATGGGTAAAAGTTTCACCAAAGTTGTGCTCGCTGCAATTCTCTTTGTATTGATTTTGATGTATGTCTCACCTCGTAAGTCATCGTTCTCTCCGTTTTCTTTTGCAATGGAGAAAATCTATTGCCCGAAAAAGTTTAAAATATGGTTGACTAGAATTTAACCCGTGACGTAACAGTGCAGTCTCTATAATAAATATTTTTTGAGAATATTGATAAAGTACCCCACTTTTTGGATACCCACTAAAAAAATACATCCGTTATTTTAAAATTTGTTAAAGTACCTTCACGTTAGTTTTTCCATCCAATATTAGTTAAGACTAATTTAATTTACATATTTACCCTTTTATTATTGCCACATTGATTTTATACATCATTTTTCAGGTTCGTCGAGTCCAGTTCAAGATCGTTACACCGCTTTCAGGTTTGTTACATCATTTCCCCAAAAGGGTTCATCATTTCAAGTGTTTTGGGGTTTTTGGTTGGAAGAAAACGACCTTCTACAACATTTTTTAGGTTCGTCGAGCCCGGTTCAGGATCGTGACAACGCTTTCAGGTTCGTCGAGCCCGGTTCAGGATCGTTACACCATTTTCAGGATTGTCGGATCATTTATCCTTCCCACCAAGGAGATGTAGTTCAGGGTGGAATTTTCCTTTTGAATAAAACGGGGTACTTTAACAAATTTCTAAAAAACTGGGGCACTTTTTTAGTGTAATGTGAAAAATAGGGGTACTTTATCAAAAAGCCCATTTTTTTTTGCTTGTTAGTTTTGACAGGTTTCATTCTTTTGTTGTTACTATAGAAAGTGATAATTATTTTTCATGCTAAAGTTCTCTTTTGCGATGTAACAAAGTTTGCTTTAACTTTTAACTCTATAAAAATCAACCCGACTTCCATAATATAAATTTACATGTGTTATAACGACATAGAATAAACAATGCCCACTACCATATTGACAAACAACTACAACCACCACCTAAACCACCCATTACCACTATTTTTCCACCATCACTACCGTCACCGAATCCACCACCACTCACCAACACCACCCTAACCACCCCTCATGTCCGTCTTCAAATCTTTGCTCCATTTTTTTCTTGTGCTCTCTATCCCAGCCATTCATTAAATCCCATGAGGACTAATTTTTTTTTTTTCTTTTTTTTTTTTAAGTCGTGAGGTAAAATAAAATAAAATATTAAAACCCTAATTAGAATATTTGAAGTTAGTTGATTTTTGTAACTCATTTAGGTAGTCATTTGTAGATGAATCAATTATTTTTTATTTAGATTTATTTTTCTAATCCTGATTTTTTTTAGATTCACATATAAATTTCAGGTTATTTAAAATTGGTCAATGTTTAAATTCTTTAATATATATAATGATCAAAGATATTATTCAGATATTTAGTAAGAACTAAAAATATCAACATTGAATTTCATTAATATTCGAAGAAGATAAAATGAGAACATCATTATAAATATGGTTTTTTATTTATTTTAAATGAATTTTAATACTTGATAGTAAATAAATTGTTAAATTTACTTAAATAATTAAGAAAAAAGAAAAAATAATCTTTTTCTGTTTAACATGAAAAGAAGAAAAAAATGTGAGGGTATATTACCCAATGGCCACATGTCAACATCTCAAGGGATGATCTCATTATAAAATGATAAGGTAAGAGCACTGAATCATACTCTATAAAGCTGATTTCGTCTGAATCGAGACGCCTATTATGAAAGTTACATGAATGACGCGTGTGAGCACTGTGAGGAGTGGTCTAATCGATCCAGTCAGTCAAGTCTAAAAAGAAGAACCGCATTTAATGAAGGATCAGAAGAGGCGTGGGCAAATCTATATCACAGCAGAAGGCTCGGACGATCTGTACTATAACTCATAGGTGAAGCAACACGAGGTTCTCCAAGGAAGAGCTACACAAAGACAAGCAGAGCGAGGCAACTGGGGAGGGGAGCCGAGCATACCATCACGAGGAATAGTATAAAACCAGTCCGAAGCAATGAAGACGATGTATGATAGCTCCACAAGCTCGACGATGGCATACCTTCACCAGTTTAATTTGTCTATAAATACCAGTCCATGTATCAGGAGATGGACAAGTTAGCTAATGTAAATTTAGATGGTTTTTCTACAGAGAATTCCTGAGAGAGATCTAGATAGAGAAAGAGTAAGAGATCTAAGTGAGATTTGTAGCTCTTTCAAGGGTAAGACCTTATGATCAATAAAGAAAACATTTTCTTTCCCATGGATGTAGGTTTTCATGGCCGAACCATGTTATATGCTTGTGTCAATATTTACTTTCATATTCTTTATATCTTGTTTATCTTTTGATATTGAATGTTTAGATAGATTACATCCTTTAGATTCACTTGAATATAGTCATCAGAAAAGATGCAACTAGAACATCGACATCACCTCCACTCTTGCAAATGCATAATGTTTTATGGATATTTTAATCTGGAAAATTAGTCACAACGTAACGTAATCAAGTTAAAAAATTTAAATCCATAGCCGTGCATAAGACATCTTATGGTCCTTCGTAGAAAGCTTTTGAGTGTTTTCCTTTAAATAGAGAGAAACAGAATTGGAATTCATCATCAACGCATCCAAGAAACCAGAATCATGGGTAATCGTTCCATCAGAGTTTTCCTCGTTGTCTTTCTCTTTGTTTTGATTCTGATGTCAGCTGTACCATGTAAGTCATTCTCTGCCCCAATTCTTTTCAAGTTTGTTTCAAGAGATTACCAAATTAAAGGATTGTTTTAGTTTGGTCCTAGTAATTCTCAAGAATTTGGTAATCTCCATAGCAACATTCAATCTTTTGCGTACCTTTTCTGAGTTTGTTCTTGCTTTTCTTATCGATGTTATTTGCTAAATTGATATTGCATCTGTTTGTCTACAGATGTCAGGGATCGAGTAATTAAAGGAGCAGTTGGTGGAGCCCAGGCTGGAATTGGCTGGAAGATGCTTGGGTTGGTGGTCGCCAAACCCACCGGCGGTTAACCATAAAAATCATTAAAGGCATTGCGGACCACAATTTAAGTGCATATATTCTTATCTGCCTTCTCTTCTGCAACAGTCTGGACTGCATTTTCTTTTTCCGGTCAATAAAAGTCGTTTGCTTGTATGTTTTACCGGGCGGCAGCAGCCCTGAAATGTAATCCCAACTTATTTCCTAATTAATCAATTAATGTGTGCGGCACTGCAAATGAAGAGCGGTGCTGCAAATGTACTAGAGGGTGTGTGGATTTCTCAACCCCCTGATAACATTCGTCATTTGATCAGTGCTGACCAAGACGGTAGAACTGCAGTGAGAGTAGTGAGAGTGAGTGAGTAGTTGTTTTGGCTTCAGGCCAATGCATCAAAAGAAAAAAAATGTGTGCGGTGTTGTAGGGCCTACAGCTCATATATGTGCGGCCCATTTAGTTATACCTAGGGTTTCCCTTACATGTATATAAGGATATTGTAGATATGTAATTTGGCTAATGATCAATAAGAAACCCTCTCCTTCTCTGCCTCTTTTTACTGCAAAACGTTATCATGCACGAGTTCTACCTTGAAGCTAAAGTTGGAATCGTTGATATTATATTTAGTTTTTGTTTACTTTGTCATCATCAAAAAGCACGAGCTCGCCACTACAAAACAAATGTGACCGGGCATCTTCATATTTGTTTGCTTTGGTTTTGGATCATTATGTCTGAATATCAAAAGAACGGATGATATCCAAAAGTCTCCGCATCCGTTTGTCCTGTATGTTATTTGATTAATAGGATTGATTATTGAAAAAGGCATTTGTGGATCTGACTTCGGACATCTAAAAATCTCCGTGGTAAAATTTTGTTCGAGTGATGGCGGCTGTTGGCATTACGGGGAGAAAGGAAATTATGGAATCAATCTTTTAAGCTAAGTGTTTCTCTTCTTTTTCTTTTAATTTTGGGCAGATTTGATTTAATTTAATTGATATTAATTTAATGAAAGAGAGGACTGATTTGATTTGATTGATATTGGTAATAATTTAATTGGAGGAGAGGATTCGTACTTGGTATTGATTTTTTTTGTGGTAAATGAAATCTCTGAATAGAGGAAGAAAATGTGTTCGTCTTTTCCTCCAGATAAATCTGTTCGTCTTCTGTTATGGGAAGGACGAAGAGACCCGTCTGTGTGGAGAAGAAAGGTTATCCCGTCCTATCCTGATCCGAGGCTGTCCTGTCCTATCCCGTTCCTTCCGTTCTGATACGGGGCTGTCCTGTCCTATCCTGTTCATGTCCGATACGGGGCTATCCTATCCCATTCCGATCCGGGGCTGTCCTATCCCGTTCATTTTGTCTGTGTTGGGCTCGCATGACCAAGGCCGTTTGGGTTTTGCACATGTACACGGTGAACCGAAACAAAGTACATGCATTGGAGTTTAGTTTTGTGTCTGGCAACTAAAGCTCGGCTCAAGGTATGTAACTAATGTTAATTTGCGTTTTAATATTGAATGTTTGTTGGGATTATTTATTTATTTTAAGAATATCCTAGTTATATTTTTCTCTTAAGATAAGTCCACGACATATAAACGGTCAATTTAAATTATGATTGTTGATGTCGATCATTAAGAATTTTGGTCTTAATGCTATTTTGTTCTCTTGAATATGATATTGGCTATAATTGAATGGTGTCTTTTGTCCAATTTATTCTACCAACTCGATTCAATTGGTTGAATGCTATTTTTTTTTCTCCCCGAATTTGAAATGTTCTGTGGGATGTAATCCACTGGCTCGACTATTAAAGATTCGATAGTTTCAAAAGATATATGTTCAAATAAAATCACATGTATTCCAATTTTTTTTTTGTGGAAGAACTCCTAAAAAAAAATTTAGTAATCTATTCAACTCCCAATTTTTTTTTTTTTTGGAGAAGTACTTGAATCGGAAAATTTTCATTTCTCTACTTCATCCATTATACTAACGAACCGGTATATATTGAAGTATGACAACAAGAGAATTAATTACTTTTTTTTAGTAACATATTCAACCTAAAGTAATTGGTTGACATGTGTAGTGAGATTCTCTTGGCCTAATGAGATAAACAAATTTCTCAAATTAAGCTAAGTGTAGCAAAAAAAAAAAATGGAAATGGAAAGAACCCCAAAGTAATGAGGGTTAGACGCACCGACTCATATAAATCATGTGTAAAGGGACATATATCATGAAAAAAAAAATTATTATTATTTTATTTTATTTTCCAAATAAAGTAATGACATCAAAGTATAGGTATCAATTGAACATGGGATCAGCTAAAATGTAATTCTAGCTCCCATCGTAAATAAAAGAGTTGGAAATGCACCTGGTCATAGGTGTTGGTATATACAATATAATGTGTATGTGTATCATAATAACAACCAATTTTCACATCAACTTTAATGGCAACAAGAACTTTGCCTGGACAATTAACTATCTTATCGAGCGCAGCACTGCTCATTTTTTTTCAAGATAGAACAAAGACGTAGCAAAATCTCTAGATGTACCAAGATATAATCACACCTTGTTGAATTCCCAAGTAACCCGTGCAAATGGATATCATGTGGAACATCAAAATGATGAGAATGTAATTGATTGCATCTTTTATAGTCACTAAAGTATTTGAAAGGAAACATACTTTAGAGAGACTAATGAGTCAATTTAGTGAAATGTAAATCACTATAGTATTAATTTGGATTATTGAACCCATATTGATTCCAACGATGAAATGTTGGAAATTGACTCACACAGGCTTTGGGCATAACCATAAAGCAACTTTGGTTGTGACATGATGATCGTTTTGAAAGGACTCATGCGAACATCACTTTATTTGAGTGAACAAAAATGGGAACAATATTGACAGAATGCGAAGTAATGACATATCTTTCAATAAGTGTTTTCTAAAGTACTAGATGCACAACCCCCTCCTCCCTCACATTATGCTTTTAAGTAAGAGAGCATATCACTCATTTTTACAAAGTCTTCAGTAAAACAGGATCGAGACCATCCTAAGATGCAAATGGTAAAAATTCCATATTACAAAGAAAACAAGGTGAACTTTAGAAAAATATTCATGCAGAATGCGTACCATTAAAGTAACTGATGGATCTGGTGAATGTTTTGACATTTTGGACTAGTGATAGTTCCCAAGAAATTTGCATTTGAAAACTCCTAGAACATATTACACAATGCAAAGTGCAAAGGCTAACCACCCTTGTTAATGCTAGAGAATTTACATCAAAAGGACTTGATGAATATTGCATGTTTATTAATAGGATCAATGCAGAGCATCTTATACCCAATGGTCTCGCAGAGGCTACCATCAAAGGTTACAGATGGTGCCTAAGGAATAGGTTATGCGTACAAACCTGTCTTTTATTGCTTTGGGGATATGCAATATTACACGCATCTTACTTAATTCATTTTTAGAACCCAATATTAGTCAACCTTTTCTTCGTACCAGTTGGTAACTGGATTTAAGCCTGACATTCGTATGCTTACACATTTTTGGTTGCACTATATATGTGCCATTACGACTCCACATCGTACTATGATGGGTCTTCAAAACTAGTAAGTAGTTATGTTGGAAATGAGTTCCCAACAATTATCCGCATTTTAAAACTTTTGGCAGGAGATCTCTTACCGCTAGATTTGCGGGTTATCACTTTAATGAGACAGTCTTCTCGTCGTTAGGGGGAGATAATAAAAAGAATTTTCTAAGGGAACGACAGGAATTGTCGTGGTGTGTTCCCACTGTGTCTCAGATTGATTCTTGTATTCCACAAATGTAAATGTGAAGTGATAAAGAATATTCGATTTTCAGAATGTACACTGATGTTGCTAAAGTGATGAGATCACACATACCAGCTGCAAACCTACCTGCAAAGTTACAAATCCTCAATACAAGATATACACCATAGTCTAAGGTGTTGTAACTACACTGAGTGGAAGTGTGGTTGAGGCCGTGGCTCCATAAAGGAAGTTGGAGAGACCACTTGGTTCGATCAATCCTCACCTAGAAAGGAAGTAGGTGAGTAAGGCACAACTTATTTATATCATCAGAAACCATCTCATAAGATTGTCTCTCAATATGTCCATGAATCAAACTGGAGGACGCTCCGAAGTTTAACGATTCCAGATAACAATGACATCCCAAGTGGATTATGAGAACACACACGAGTCAATGGAAAGATCATGTGAGCATATTAATGATTATTATTTTCATATAAAGTTGCTCCAAAAGTAGAGCACAATGAGATCGAACCATGCTTTATTTTGATTAATTTCAAATAAATAACATATTTGGCCTACACAATCCAGGTAGAACTTAGTTCTTTGGAAAATATATGGGTATTTGGTGTGGTGGTGCTAACCAACCAAGTGTAAATCCTATTGGACATACATAATTAATTTGTCATAAAGCATAATGAGAAGAAAGTAGTCTTAAAGTACAAAGAATCTCCTTGTGGCACGAGGTTTCTCACAAAGCCCTGGAATTGTTCTTTTACAATGAACACTATAGAGTTCCGCTACCTAGTTAGCTTGGTAATTTCAAAAGGACTTGAAATGCAGCATATGTATGTGGTTGTTACATATCTCTGAAAGAATCAAGAGATAAAAGATATTTACAAAAGTGCTTGATATACTTTTGTTTCCCAAATCAAGTAACTCTAAACCACAGAGTGCGTTTATAATTAGATAGAACATTCACTTAGAGATGAAATAATCAGGCGGAAGTGGTATACCCGTCTAAGTGACTATTTGATTTGGAGGGGATAGACAAGTAAGTTATTTTTCCTTGCGTGTTCATAAGAAAGTTCCTGATTTGGAATTATAGCTATTTATGTTAATGGTACAAACATGATGTATACTCTTGATGTAATAAGAGGCCTTAAAAGCTATTTAAAATCCAAATTTGAGATGAAAAATCTAGGGAAAGCTCGATTGAATACTGAGCTTGTGGAATATTATTTCACCAGTTTGCATATGTCTAAAGTTGTCAGGCAATTTAACAAAGACATGCATCCTGATAGCACTCCCATGATTAGTCGAGGTTTAAATTGTAAGTAAGTGACCATTTAGTCTAAAGGAAGATGACGAAGATGTGTTGGGAGATGAAATTCCCATATCTAAGTACAATATACATATTGTTTGTACTTAGTATAATAATATACTCGATAAAAATTTGCATCCTCAAGGAACTTGTTATCTAGATATAGCTCAGTGCCAACGCAATGTCATTGGAATGGTATAGTGAATGTAATCATGTACTTAAAAGTAACCATTGACATAAATTTGTTTTATCCGTGCAAAGAAATTAAAAGGAATGCTAATGAAAGTGCAATCCAAAAGTTGTTGATTATGAAGGAACAATAATCTCTTCTCCGACGAAAGTAATCAGGGGGAGATATGGTAGATTATTTTCTAAGTTATTACCAATATTCAGTTTAAAAATACATGACTAACAGAACTGTCTAGAACAACTCTGAAAGTAATAAGGGGAGATGCCGACATCAGGGGAGGATCCAAGGATATGATGTCGACATATTTTACTTCTAAATTGAAGCTGTGTTGTACTCTTTTTCCCTTCGATCGAGAATAGTTTTTCCCAAAGGGTTTTGTTACTCGACAAGGTTTTTAGCGAGACAATACTAAAAACATCAAGTATGTTGAACGTTGAAGACATAAAGATCGCCATTGATATTACTGAAAATATCTGGATCAAAGAAATGAAATGCGATATTCGTTAAGCAACGTAACTTCCAGAATCAACAACATTGTCTTATAAACATTCGAATCACCAAAGTAAAGTGTGATAAACCCCTTCTGATTGCATTAGACTAACGAAAATTGTCTGACATCAGGGGGAGCATCTAATGGTGTGTTGAACTCTTTTCCTTCGTCAAGGTTTCTTTTTCCCACATGGTTTTGTGACTCGGCAAGGTTTTTAATGAGACAACAACAAACACCGGGAATGTAATTTCTAGCTAAGGCTATTGTCTTTCCCACGAGGATTTTCAGCCTTAAGAGTTGTAAGCAACCAGTAAACTTCAACGGAGCAAAGTGATCATCTGCAACAGATCACTTTTACTTGCATCTGTCATGTTGTACTATTTTCCCTTCGTCAAGGTTTTATCCCACTTGGTTTTCCTCGTCAAGGTTTTAATGAGGCAACATATTTGAGTCCATATATGTTCTAAGTTTGCTTGATATTGTTCTCCTTTTCTTTAGTTCAGGTTTTGTCCCTATGGGTTTTTCCGGACGAAGTTTTTACGAGGCAATTAACTTAGACTCATCGATCTTTGAAGATCGTATTGCATGTGATGAACTACATGTAAAGTACAAGACAACATGTGAAGTACTACATGTGAAGAACTGTACCAAGGTTTTGTCCCACTGTGTTTTCCCTTGTCAAAGTTTTAACGAGGCAATTGATTTCGGCGCACGTCATCAAGGAGAGAACGACATTTGAAGAACTACATTCGAAACACTATATGTGAAGCATCACAAATGAAGTTCTATTGGACCGCACAAGGGGGAGTGTTGTAGGGCCTACAGCCCATATATGTGCGGCCCATTTAGTTATACCTAGGGTTTCCCTTACATGTATATAAGGATATTGTAGATATGTAATTTGGCTAATGATCAATAAGAAACCCTCTCTTTCTCTGCCTCTTTTTACTGCAAAACAATATTATTTGTTCCAAATTCAATTAATCCTTAAAAATTTCAAGGAATGTTGCATTATTATCTTTAATAATTACGTACACACATGGATCTGCCGTCGGTTCCGCCATTTTGTCTTGGAAAAATAGGGAACTGATTACATGTGTCAGCCTAAATGCGTAATCATAAGTTGATAGTGACGGAGGCAAGTTCATTGCTGAAAAAGTCTTGACGTTGGAACCCTAATTTTATTTTTGAAGGTAAATGAATTATTACTATGAAAGATAGCAAATCAATGTTCACAAACTGTGAACACCTAATTTGACAATGGAAGGAACTCCTACAGGGAAAATTAATATAAATTATGTGCAACCAATACAACATGGTCACGATGGCACAACTAACCTCAAAAAAATGTAATTTTGAGCTCTCAATCTATAAATCAAGGCGGTTGGACTCAAAGATATAACATCAAAGTTTTCTTTTCTAAAAGGACAATAAATGCTAGGATCTTCTTAATTAACTTAAAGCAGAGTTCAATTGGTTTGAGTTGGATGCCTGTGCAGACTTTAACATCATGCAGAATAACATCAAAGTTTTTTTTCTATTTTCAAACTGTGAAAGGATGTCATGACTCCTTAAATATTCTAGAGAGTTTGTGTTTAAGACACTTTAACATGGGTAGGATTTGCCATTCAAAAAGGGCTTGCGGCCAGTGTTTAATGTTGTTGTCGCTTGCCGAGGTCTATGTAATAACTCATGAATCTGTTTCAATGTTTATTAACGGAAAGAAATTGAATTCCTACCGTAAATTTAATGAGTTACTCTGCTCTCAATCTCTATATAAATGGGAGGTTGCAACAACTGCAGATATAACATCAAAGTTTTCTTTTTCTATTTTCAAACCGAAACATACACACAGAAAGAGTATCAGTTCAATCACCGAATATGAAAAACGAAATCCACGACGATGATGAGCCAATTCTGAGATTGAATGCCGATGGAGAAGGTAGTAACTATTAAAAATACTTGTTTATACTTGTAAATTTATTTCGTAATTTTTCTGTTCAATTTTCTTAATTTTTTGATGAATTTCCATGTCTTGTCTCAGATGAGGAAGACGCGGATATTGAACTTGATGGCGGAAAAACCGAGGCCAAAATTTTTAACAACCAGGAGGCGCCATTGGAACAAAGCCCATTTAAGGTGTTGCTGGAGCTCGAGGGTGTAGGAGCAGATGAGGGCAGATTGGGCGTCGATCTTGTTACAATCTTAGATATCAGTGGTAGCATGAAGGGACCCAGATTACTAAAAATGAAACTTGCAATGCAATTTTTAGTCCAGAAACTAAGCAGAACTGATCGTTTATCTGTTGTCACTTTCAATAGAAAGGCCGAAAAGTTATGCCCACTGCGCCAGGTAACTGAAAAATCTCAAATAGAGATAACCGATCAAGTCAATGAGTTGGTAGCTAGATCCACCACAAACACAGAAGCTGGCCTTAAATTGGCCATAAGAATACTGAACGACCGCACTCGCACCAAAAGCCGAAGTGTGGCTGTCATGCTTATGTCTGATGGGGAAGAAGATGCAGAGAGTCGGGCTATCTCTATTCCAGTCAGCGAGGTGCCTGTTTACACGTTCGCTTTTGGTGATGGATGCGATCATCATGAGGTAGTTTTGAAATTTCGAATTAAACCGTTTACTCTGTATGATAACTTCACTTGCTTAGGTGCATTTTTCTCATGTATGCTCCGTTTTGTAGGTGCTCAGAGAAATTGCCAAGAATAGCAAAGGAGGAACGTTCTCACCTGTTCAAGACTCGGATGATTTGAGTGTTGCATTCTCAACGGCTTTGGCTGGGCTTCTTAACGTTTCTATTGAGGATCTTTCTCTAACCGTCTCACGGCTAAACCGTTCAGAACTCAATAAGGTGAATGCCGGAAATTACCCACAAAAGAAGGGAACGGTTATGGAGCCTGTAACAGTTACATTCAGGTCATTATACGATCGAGAGAAACGTAAGGTCCTTGCGTTACTAACTCTCCCAAAGGTTGATAAAAGATTTGGCGTGCAAATTTTCAAAGTGGAATTTAAGTACAGGTATATATCCAATTTGAAATTACTACGTATCCCTAAATGTTTGTAATACGTATCTTCTAAAAAAAGCATAATGGATATGTTATTATGTATGCCTAAACAGGGTTAATGGGAAGGATGCATTTGATTCTGATGAGAGAACCATAAACGTGACTCGCACACCTACACCAAAAGATGGAGAGGTACCACAAGTGCTAGCTGAAGAAACACGCCTCGGAACTGCGAGTTCCATAAAAGACGCCAGAATATTGGCTGACAAAAAAGAGCTGGCTGAAGCTAGGAAAAAGTTGGAAGATGCCGGTAAATCACTTACAGAGATTGATGCCGTACTTAAGGCTCAGGTGGAGCACCTCCATCTACTCATGGCGTCCCAAGAAACCTATGATAACCAAGGGAAAGCTTTTGCACTCGCCCTTGAGGCTTCTCATGAATCACAACGTTCCGTAGCTCTCCCTGCTGGTATTCCTAGTGGGTATGACACTCCCCTTATGGCCGAATACAAGGAACAAGCTAAGAAGTATACTGAGGATCCCAAGGGTTATAAAGTGCCCACAGCGGAGGAAGATAAGAAAGCCACCGCTCCTGCACCTCCTCCTACCCTGCAGGTTGATCGTGCTAGGATTCAGGCGATCCTTGATTTGGCCGACCAACTTGCCAAACTAATAAAAGATCTAGATTCATAAGCTCCAGCATCGTGCAACTGAAAACAGCCGAGGTGATTAAGTACACCGGGTCCTCTGCGTTGGACTTGATTTTTACAGCTTTCTCTCAATAAGTCGTGTTTGTATTTCATGTTATTTCTGTTGAATTGCTTTTTATGTTTCGTCTTTCAAAAACTTACTTTGAAATGAATGTGTGTTTTAGTGCACACGGCATTTTTAATTCCATACATCTTTTTTAATTTGGGAATCCTTTCCTAAACTTTGAATCCATCATTTGGTGGGCCCGTGTCACCTTATAAGCAGGGCATTCCAATGAGGCAAAAGTTTAGGGTTAGCATGTGGCCACATTTTTGCGGATGGATGCCTACTCCATTTTTGCGGGTGGATGCCCACGCCTAAGATCCGTGGTTTCCATCCAGCCCAGCAACATTTTTGCGGATGGATGCCCACTCCATTCACTAGTGGATTGAATACGGATACAACTAGAATCCGATGGATTTTGGATTGGATTGCACATGGATGCACTAAATTCATTGGACATTCACATCCTTTAGATGTAAAATACCTATAACATTTTTATAATATATGATGTTAATTATGTAGTCGCTTTATCTTTTCCTCATTTTCTTCCATCAAACTTTAAGGATTTGCGCTTGATACGCAAAATTAAATCATATTCTTTTCTAGTTATTCCTTGATCGGTCATTATTAAATCATATTCTTTTCTAGTTCTCCCTCTCATTCTTTTAGTTTAAATTTTAATTATAAGAGAAATTATTTGGATTATCTGCAAATAGAAGTCTCAGGTATTGAAGTCTCAGGCGTTATGGATGCTATTTTTCCAAGACCAAAAAGAAAGGAAGAATGAGAGGGAGTGCTAAATGCAAATAGAGTCTTATTTTCTTTGTTTTTTTTGTTTTATCATTTATTTTTTTGGTTATTATCCTTTTGGGTGATTTTATTTTGTTATTTTTAACGGCGCGTGGGTTATAACCCCAAAGGGGTTATAACCCATGAACAAAAACCCCATCCAAACAAATAAGACACAAAAACCCCAAATATCATAAACTGTCTATATTACCCTTCCACTATTTAAATCACCCCAACAAAAAAAAAATCAACCCCACATTTAAATTTTATTAAATTATCACCACCAACAGCAACACAGCAGCGCACCGCCGCCGCCACCGCACCGCCGCCACACCACTGCCGCACCCAAACCACCGCCGCCACACACTGCACCACCACCATCGTCGCCACTGCACCACCGCCGCCCACCACCACCACCACTACCACCTCCGCCGACCACCACCACTGCCAACAACCGCCGTCACCCACCGCCACCACCACCACTGCCAACCGCCACCACCACCACCGCCACCACAACTGCCAACCGCCGCCGTCACTAACTACCACCGCATCCAACTCCACAACCACAGACGACCACCACCGTCACCGAGAAACACCATCATTATCACCAACCACCACCAACCAGCCACTGCCACCACAAACAATTAATTTGATTGATCAATGTTAAACAAAATGAGAAAAAATGATGCAACCAAACTGAAAATGAGAAAAAATGATGAAACCAAACTGAAAAAAATGATGGAACCAAAATTTCTCGTGCAAATAATTTCTCATGAAAAATGATGTAACCAAACTGAAAAATGATGCAACCAAAATTGGTTTCACCAAAAAAAATGATGCAACCAAAATTGGTTTCACCAAAACTATATGAAACCTAATTAGGTTTCATCATTTTTCCACATATTGCCATTTCACCGACACAGCTTCAAATGATGAAACCAAACCAAAAAAAACTAGGCAAAATAAGAACAAAATGATGAAACCAAATAGAAAAAAATGATGAAACCAAAATTGGTTTCACCAAAACTAGATGAAACCTAATTAGGTTTCATCATTTCTGCAACACATTTTTCCACATATTGTCATTGTTTTTTATTGAATAGCAATGACACCAGCTAACTGCAGTAATTGAGGCCTCACCTTTTTCCAACTGTATAAAATCAATATATTTAAGGCCTCACCTTTTTCCAACTGAGAATTCTAATTGAGCGGGGAGGAATAGGAGATGACAATCTATTGTTTATACTGGCATCAAAACCAATAGGTTGACAGCCGGAAGCCGTTGTCGTATCTTCAGTATCATCTTTAAGAGATTCAGATGTAGTAGATCAAAGAAACTCTAACGATTTGAGCATACATTTTAGTTATGTTAAGCAAGCAGCTATGTGTTTCCTAGCTAGCTCCAGACCTCTTCCTTGAGGCTTCCTCATAGACATCAAAACATGGTAAAAGTGCTGGATATGGTGAAAAGGGATAGTCAGAATAACCAAAAAACTAAATGTAAACAGAATAACAGATGAATAAAAAGAACATGCAAGATGTGATGGACCAGCAGTCATACATTAATGTAACAATCACATAATAGAAGGATAAATCGAAAAAGGCTGCTCAATAAAGTGGATCATGATAAACGTCAGATTCAAAGGGATTAATTAACTGAATCTACATGAGCACACTGACCTTGTATACAATTCAACAGACAAAGTTCATATTTTGGTCAACCAACTCAAGCAAAATGACGATTCAAAGGATATTTTAGTACCATGGGACACCATATACAGTGAATGAGGACATATAGTAACAATGAATTTGGAAAAGAAAGATTCCTGCACAATGAATATGGCAAAGAGAACCATTACAAGAGGCAGTGAAAGGCTCTAGCTTTCTAATTACATATTTCAAAACCAAATTACATAGATCTTAGAGCATCTAGCAATTTCAGAATGAAAACACAGTCTAACTACAGGGAAGTAAGGAAGTTATCTGGAAAGGCACTAATCTAAGAGTAAATGTTCATGAAAGGGATAATGGAACCAGTAAATCTCGTAATATGAAACGTTAATCTGCCTGGAAGTATAGTAATGAAAGATATATGAAGGCGTAGAACATAGAAAAAAGGGGTTTTCCTATTCATTCAACCTCACATCAATTTGGCATGCTCAAATTATAAGTAAGCTACAAGATAAAAAAAAAAAGGTTCACTTGATCGTTTCTGCAAACATTTCTTTAAGAAAGCAAGTGAAGGGGAAAAGAAAGAGTAAACACGGGGTAAGACCTTACGAAAGCATATACGGCACAGCAAAGATTTGCAGTATCCTTCTTCCAGGTCAGGAACATCTTGTAAAGG
The DNA here is from genome assembly GCA_023529315.1 of Papaver bracteatum. Classification (NCBI taxonomy): domain Eukaryota; kingdom Viridiplantae; phylum Streptophyta; class Magnoliopsida; order Ranunculales; family Papaveraceae; genus Papaver; species Papaver bracteatum. Next base: position 212,195 of record JAJJWX010005115.1, read on the forward strand.
TTCCATATCTGCATTACAACATGGCTAGCTATCAAGAGAAGTCTTTATGGTTTAGCTTGTAATTCTTCAGTATATCAGTAAAGGCAAAGTGAATGAGACCACATTTTATAACTTACAACTCAATACTGATATTACAAGTTCTAACTAGCTTATAAATTTACAAATAGATATAGGGCAGTAGTTGCACGAAGCCATGAGAATTATACATGCAGAAACGATCAGTATTAAAAATTGCTCGATTCTGGGGGTTTTAACTAGCCATAACAACTATACCTGACATGAATCACCAGAAAAAAACATACCATTCACAATTGCATTCCAGGTTCAGTGCAATCCTGTTCATCCAATGCACCCCCAGAATCGAGCAATTTAACTGCGAGTTCTCTGTAATTTGAACTCAACTACAAAAATCCATTTCAATTTCACCAGGGAAACACCAATCTGCATAAATCAATTCCTCCCATATTCTCAATCAAATCTCAAACACATATTCACATCAAACCCTAACTTCAATTTCTGTTAAAACCCATTCTAACAAACCATTGAGATTTAATAAAAAATCACCACAGAAAATTGGTGGTGAACGAGAAACAAAAGATCGACGAAATCCCTAATCGACAAAATCCCTAATTGATTTACCTTTTCTGTGAAGTCTGATTTCAATAATCGATTCAACAACAGCTCCCCAGAGATGAAGACCGACAACCCTAAACCACCACGGAGGTGTTGCTGCTGGTGTTGGTGTGTAGGGGGAGAATAAAATTCGTGGAGATCCATTCTTCCTGCTGGTGATGATGGAGAAATCCCTAATTGATTTACCTTTTCTGTGAAGTCTGATTTCAATAATCGATTCAACAACAACTCCTCAGAGATGAAGACCGACAACCCTAAACCACCACGGAGGTGTTTCTGCTGGTGTTGGTGTGTAGGGGGAGAATAAAATTCGTGGAGATCCATTCGTCCTGCTGGTGATGATGGTTGTGGGAGAAGGAGACGAAGAAAGAAGAAATGAAATCATAGAGGAAGAAGAAAAGGACAAAAGGGCATGTTTGGCATTTTTTAAAGTAACAAAAACTAAATTTACTCAAAAATATTTGACCTGGGGTTTTTGTGCCACTTTTATTTGAAATGGTTTTTATTTGGTAGAAATAATATGACCGGTTTTTTCTTATCACTAGTTTGTTCACCTAGGGGTTTTGTCACTAGTTTTGTATTTTTAAAACCTCTTTGGTTTATGGGGGTGGGGGGTTTAGAGTCCCCTTTTTGTAATTACATTTTTTTGCTTAATAAACTATTGGACTTAGCAAAACAAAAACAAAAAAACTGGATCATCCGCATTCAATCCGTCCATCCATTCATCCATTGGATGCGAATCCGTTAGATATTGGATAGGATGCGGATACGGATGCCAAATTTGAAATCCTTCTTTTATTGGATTAGATGTAGATGAGGCAAAAACCGGTCCATATCTGTCCATGCCCTAGACAAAACCTTACAACAACTTGACAGAACTAATTGCATTCATAGGAGTTCAGACAAACGAGAATAAAGTTGCTTTGCTGAAGCTGATCACTTCTCATGTTGCTTGACAACTACTTGACAGAAAATACCCTATATATCGACATCTCTAATTGCATTCATAGGAGTTCAGACAAACGAGAGTTTAGACAATGACATGGTAAATTAATCTGCCACATTTTCATCAGGCTTAATTTTGCAATTCCAAATGTTTTCTTTCAATTACCCGCAAGTTATTTTAATTTGGAATAATTTCATCCCACCATCATCAACACTTTGAAACGAGCCAATGCCCCTTGTTCTTTCAAAACTTTGAATCAAGTCCGTGTCAAAGCTTTCATCTGACGGGTCCATGATACTTGATCCAACTATCCAAGCCTTCGAGATAGAAAACTACACTGAGGCCCACTTGTTTATTTTATTTATTCCCTTGGTATTGGATTATGAGTTGGATCTTATGCACACTCCTTAACAAGTGTGCACTTAAGATTACATCCCATCGTTGATTTAATTTAGGGGTCATATAGTGAGGATTGAAATTCTTAAATTTAGATTTTTGTTATAGGGAAAGCTAATTTATTTAGGGGGAAAGCTAAAATTGTTTGACTATGGTATATTTCTTTTGACTTTGAATCATTAAAGGGGAGGAGTAAAATATTGTCTTTCCCCTTAACATAAAACCTAAGTTTACCATTTTACCCTCAACTTAATGTTTTGTGTATAAACCATGAGTGAACCAATCATACTTTCCTCATTCGGTAACAATAATTCAATCGCTCTGATTGGGGCGATTGTAAATCGATTAAACAAGAAGAAAATCTATTGTTATTGTCAAATATCAAATACATACTAGCCAACTAAAAACGGTAGTACTGTTTCTAGTATACAAATTTTACAATTTTTCACAATCACGAAGAATCTCTAATACAAGAACATCTGCAAGAAGGATAAGAACATGTGAATGAACAGGTATTAACCTACCTAACCCAAGGATTTCATTTTTGACATCTATGAAACTTTTCTGTATATGTACGTGAAGAGTGATAGAAAGCAGTGATATATTGACAATATACATCCAACCTTTCCCCATACATAGCTCCTGAAACACATTCAGATGAATAAATTAACAAGACACAAACATCCTAAATCTTAAGATGCTTTTGGAGTACATCAGCTACACATTTCTTAACATTTATATTTTCGGCACATTCCCTTAAGAGCCACGTTTATACAAGCCAAAACACGATGCCCTAGGCAACAATCACACAACCAACAATATTTCCTTTCTAATTCAAACACCCAAACAGTACCATGGAGTTTCCTCCCTAAATCTTTGTTACCAAATGATGAAAATCAAACACAACTTGAATAAAAAAAAGAAAGATGTAGTGGGCATGCGCAGGGGTAAAAAAAGTCGTCGTCATGCAATTTCGCATAATGACAAGACATTAGAGCACTGTGGTGTCTATAGATTGAAAATAGGCATAGTCCGTAAAGAAAAAATGAAATAACAATAACAAACATTCTGCAGGCTACTGAACAATGTCAACAATTTGTAAAATCCAAGATTTTTTAAGCATCCAAATTACATTTTAAAGAAAAAACCTCAATGGGTCGGACCTAATGAAATTAATTCAATCAACAATATAAAGTAGATGACTCAGACCAAACAACGAGCAACTCAAATGCATAAAAGTCATGAATTGTTTACAAATTGGAAGGTTAGCAAAATCCAACAATCTAAATAACAAAAGTTCTGAATTGTTTCATTTGAAGGTTGTAAAAGATGCTAAAGAAATTAATGATTACTCACATCGATGGCCTTATCTAAATTGCCTTTAAATTGGAACAAAAGAGGAAGCAATTAGATAAATCCTTTAAGAAGAAGCAAACAATCTTCTCCTGTCGATGAAACTTTTAGGTGGGGTTCTGAATTTTTGTTGATTGAAATATTAAGTTGGTGATTTTCAAGAAGGGTATCGACTTGATTTCGCAATGTTCTCAAAAAAAAAAAAAAAAACTCTGATGAAGGACGAGTAGTGACGATGGAGAGAAGATTATGTTGAGATGCTTAAATTTTGGTCAGAGGGTAATTTGGTCATATGAGTAATTTATAAAACTAAATTTTATTTACTTAGTTCCCCCTTATACGTAGATTGAAAATATAAGCTTTCCCCTTAAAATTCTTTCACCCTAAACAAATCAGCTTTCCCTATAACAAAAATCTAAATTTAAGGCAATTGGGTCATCAGTTAGCTAATCAAATGAATGCGACAAATATAAACTTTTTAGAGGAGTGCACATATATTTTGGTTGTACATAATCTAAGATAAATCTAACATATTACCTAGTTGCAGTACTACTTGTACCCCATTAAGATGGTGTACGTGCGTATCTTACAAGCAATGGGTGTACGTGTGTACCGTACAACCTATTCCATACCGTTGAAACACTGTTTATTGGAGAAGCTCATTTGGTTTACTATAGAAACCCATGGCTTTATTAAAGAAACTAGTACGACTTATTTTAGAAGCCCAGTTGACTTATTTTAAAAGCCCACTTGGTTTATTTTAAAAGACCAATCGGTTTATTAAAGAACACCAGTCGATTTATTAAAGAAAATCAAGGCTTATTAAAGAAGTCCAGTTGGTTTATTATAGAATTCCATACGTTTCAAGACTTATTTTGAAAGTTATTTTGAGATGGGCACAAATCTTGGAAGATATATATGGATCTTCCAAGATAGATTGAAATCTTGAGAGATAGACATGGATCTTTAAAATTAGAGACAAATGTTGTGGAGATAGACACAAATTTTATGAAGATAGACAAGGATCTTCCAAGATAAATTCAAGTCTCGGGAAAATATACAAGGATATTTCAAGATAAACATAGATCTGGGAAAGATAGATATGGATGTTCAAGGATAATTATAAATCCAAGTGGTTATTTAGGATAATTACAAATCTAAGTGATTATTTGGATAACTACAATTAGATTTGGTTTTTACCTATAAATAGAGCCCAAAATCCAACTCAAAAGGGACAAAATTTTAAGGTTAACTAATCGTATATACAAGACATAATTACCTATTGTAGCATCCGGTGGTTATGGCATAAACCCCTACTAGTGTTGTGATAACCTATGTAACAGGAAGTCTATTGCCGCACCCGATCTCTATTACTGCAGCAAGAGATTATACTTTTTTGCAACACTTTTTTCATATTGTCGCTAGAGTTTTATGGCAAAAGTTTGATTTTACAGTAGTAAATTATAACTTTTAGCTGCACTTAAGAACTATTGCGAATAAATTTTTTCTTATGCAACGTATATATTGAAGATGTCATAATACATAGTGTAGCAATAAATAGATTTTCTTGTAGTGATTATTGTAATCAGCACATCAGTAAAATCTCTCCTAACGTGATTCCATCCGTGGATGTAGGCACAACTTGCCGAATCACGTTAAATTTTTGTCTGCTTATTTACTTTTAGCTCGTTTTCTAACCCTAATTCACATCGTCATTATCAAATCAATCGTGTTTTGTGCCCAATTTTTTTTTTTGGGTACAAACAAATACATTGATATCTGGATAAAAAAATCATTAATGGAATATCTCTAGAGTCTAAACACCTTCTAATGACTAAACGCGGTTTATTTCCGTTCACATAATCTCATTGACCAATTCAAGGTTAATTTTTAACTACAACATATATTCCTCAAGTTCAAAGAAAAAGCTTTTAGTAAGGTTATATTCAGAGTGCAAAATCATGCACTCCCTAAAAAGCAAAGTGCGAAAATGAGGAGAAAATTATATCCAAGTCACATGAAGATGCCTCATTTGCGTGTTTAGACTGTTTAGCCATTAATTTCATATATAAACTGGTAGTAACATATTATACACCAGCAAACAATCAGGTTCACATAGTATTATGGAATGGTGTCTTAGTATGATCGTCCAGGCTAATTATATTCCTCAAGTTCAAAGAAAAAGCTTTTTAAGGTTATATTGAGTGCAAAATCATGCACTCCCTAAAATCAAAGAAAATGAGGAGAAAATTATATAATCATGAAGATGCCTCAAGATGGTGGGACATTAATTTCATATATAAACTGGTAGTAACATATTATACAGAGCAAAAATAAGTGAGAGTATTATGGAATGGTGTCTTAGTATGAGGGCTAATGAAGTGCAAAGCCAAGTCAATGGCTCTGGGACACTGCATAGATTGTCAAGAGATAAAATAAGTGAGACCCTGTAGGGCCAGTGAAGTGCAAAGGTGGCTCTACACTGTAAGGAAATCAGCCAAGTAATGAAGGCCAGAGTGACAAAATGCAACATGCGATGTTGGCATTGATGCATATCCAAAGAATTGAGTTGGCCTAAACTCAAGGATGATGCAATAATGTTCAATAGGCCAAGAGTTTGCCTATGCATTAGTTCAAGGCTGGATAAAGCTTGAACAGTGCAAGCAAGCTAGCAATGCAAGAGTAGCATTGTTATTGTCGAGAAAATTGGCTAAGTGAACCATATGACCCTGAGCAAGTTGGTCTAGATGATTGAAGCATAATGATAGACCGTACACTAGTTTATAGAAAGAAGGTTGCAGTGCCAAGATGGTCATCCATTGGATCAAGTCCAAGTTTAATAAATCACAACAGTTGTGCAATATGGTTCAAGTGACGGTGATGAGTTGGTTAATGTATTCACAAGCGTAAGGAGTTCAATTATATGTACCTTCTATGTTGGAAGCACTCTAACCAATTTACCGATCGGGAAAAAAAAAACACTGGAACCAAAGAAGTATTATAGACTGAGGATTGCAAGCACTACTTCGCTTTCCTCACCTAATTTGGTCATTGCGGTAAGGAGTTCAATTATACGTACCTTCTATGTTGTGTTAGGCGCTAGGCAAGGTGAGCACCATGCTCGTCACCTAGCGCCTGGTCGCCTAGGCGCGACGAGAACCATGCTCGTCACCTAGCGCCTGGTCGCCTAGGCGCGACTAAAGCTATTTACACGACCATCTTTATGAAAGTTGAGTTTTAAACTTAAATGGTAGATTGTAATACCACCGTATCAAAGACCCTTCAAATTACATCAAATATTGATGTGGTTGATTTTCTGAAATTTGAATACAAATCTCTACAACTTGGTGTAATCTTTGGTTAATTCAGAATAAAATATTGAGGATATTCATACATGGCAATTTTATCTTTCCTTCTTTAAGATTTGATTGAAAATAGCCATAAAATCTCTATATATCTTTGATTGAATATTTGATGGAGAGAATATACGTTACCTTTAATAGCTGCAAGAAGAGAAGGAAAAATGGGAAGAAATGACTTGTTCCTTTTATTAGTGGTATAAACCAGCGAAAAATTAGGTTCTTGGGTGCTCTTCCTGTGACTCGTGCGCCTTTAGCGCTTAGATAAATCAATAGGAAAATAAATCGATAGAAGACAATCACAGTTCACGTGCAAGATCATAGTTGACATATTCTGTTTCAGTTTGTCTTATACGTCAGGCTTTTAGAATCTATCTCTGTCTGTAGTGTTTCTTCTTAGTCCTTCGTGCTTCTTCTGATGGAGTTAGTAGCCGCGTTATCTTTATCATGTAGCTATTTTTCACGCTTTTCCTTTAATATCATGCAATCATTCTTCGCCTTACTTCTTGGTAATTGTTGTATCTTTGTGCGTAAGATTGTTTTGATTAGAGCGAAGTTGCATCTTTAGCTTGTGCGATATTTTGACCCTACAATTGGATCCATAATTTTTTTGTATTTCAGAATCACGGGATGATATTGGTAGAAGCTGATTGGAATTACCTTCAACCGAAATATGTTACCAAACATATTTATTCAGGGGAATATTACTCAGTTATTCTACAAAATAAGATCCATCAGTAAATTATTAGGTTTTAGTAACTTAAAGAGGAAGAAAACCTCCTCTGCCTCCACCAGCACTTACGCTCTTAAACTATAAGCCTACTTCTATTAATGTTATGCATGCTTCTCAGCCTTCTCTATCTCCTGCATGGTTGATTTAGTTCAAAGTAAAAACTTCACCAGCATGGTATTGGGGTTACATTTTAACTTAAATAAGCCTCACTCTTCAGCAATGCCCAGACCTCCAGTTCATCACGACGGTCGGATCTTTCTTTTACGTACATAAACCTAGATTGTTGGTTATTTCAAATTATTAGGAGATATGTATTTATTGTGTATATTGTATATATGGTGATGTATTTTTCTAGTTAGGAAATATATTATTTTGTGTTAATTATCCTTTTGGTTTTCTCCTATTGAGTCTTAGGGAAATATTTTGTAAACTCGAGCTTTTCAATAAGAAAACTTCGATTAATACTCTCTTCCTTGTCGTTTCATGGTATCTGAGCCAGAATCGAAATAACCTAAATAATTGAAAATCAGAAGTTAATTTATCTTTCAGCGTCATGGCTTGGGAAGAATCGACTTCTTATGGTAAACCTAAAATTGATGCGTATGATTTGAAGGATGTAAGTAATACAGTGAAACTGAGTGGCGATAATTATGAACGAGATGGACAAGTTGTTGTTAATACCTCACTTATGAATATTGATGTGAATTCAAATGGAAGCTATCTTTCATCACAAGATCGAGTACATCTTGCTAATACTCTCACTGATGCATAGTGAGAAGCTATTGTGAATATGGTTAATTCTTTGAATAAGGATGGTTTGAAGGAAAAAATTTCTAGTAAGTGGATACTTGATACAGGGGCTTCAAGGCATATGAATGGAAAGAAATATTTTTTGTGTAAAACATATCAAATAAGTTTTTCCTCTGTAAAACTTCCAAACGGGGCATACACAATTGCTTCATGTGAAGGTACTTTGGTTATTGTAGATAATATGAGATTATATTTTGTTTTATATGTTCCCGATCTTCACTGTAACTTAATTTTGTTAGCATGTTTAATTAAAGATCTTAAATGTATTATCACTTTGACTGATAAGTTATGTGTGATACAGGACCGTACTATGAGGACGTTGATTGGCATGGGAGAGGAAAGATATGGGGTCTATATCTTCCACAATGGAGCGCAGATTATGGAAAATCGAGTTACCACTGGTGGAGATTATAACTTATGGCATAGGCTTCCTGGTATGAACAAAGTTGATTGTCAAAAGTTTCACAATGAACCGTGTGATACTTGTTTTAAGGCTAAATAAACCCATGCTTTTTTTCCTATTAGTGAGAATAAAACTGTTGACATCTTCAGTTTAGTTCATTGTGATGTATGGGGTCCGTATCGTACTTTGACTTCTTGTGGTGCACACTATTTTCTTACGATTGTTGATGATTATTCTCGTTGTGTTTGGGTTTATTTGATGGCACATATGTAAAGACCCTCAAGCTCGTCAACGCTATTTTACTGGTCTAGCGATAGTCAAGTGACGAATTAGACGATAATGACTCGATTAGTTTAACATTAACGTTAATTAATAGGAATTAATCTAACAACGAACTAGATGCGAAACTAGTACCGCTGGATAGATCTCGAAAAGTTACGCGGAACGGACTACTCGAACGTGTCATCGGATACCAGACGAAGAAGATATCATCGAATAAGTATAAAGGGAAAAATAATCTTTTGAAGTTTAGCCGACCTGGATGCCCTCATCTTTTTGTCGGGTGCCTTTAGTATTTTGGGTCAGCCTTATCAAGACAAAGTCGAGAAGATAAGCATATATTTCTTATTATTCTTCTTTCTTCTCATTCTTTCTTTCATTCTCTCTGTTTCTTCTTCTTTTTTCTTCCTGGTAGAAATTTGAGAGATAAATTAGAGTTTTGAGATAAAAATAGGTTTGAGAAGATCATGGAGTTACTGATAGTGATGGTGTTGTTGTCTGGTGTTGATTCAGACTCGAAGGAGAAAGTAAATCAAAAGTTGGGGTTTCTGAGTTTTGGTATTGATTTAAGATTCTTGAGATTTGAAGATGGAATCGAGTATTTAAGAGGGGTTTCTGTTTAAATTGCAGCAGTGAAGTTGTTTTGAGGATGAGTTAATAAATTTCTCAAGATGAACGAGAAGTTCGATTTAGGGATGTTTAAGAAGGATTGAAGTTTGGGTTTCACTAGAGTTGTAAAGAGGATTCAAAAGATGAAATTAGTACTCTAGAAGGTTAATTGGAGGCGGGTTTGATATGAGTTAGACAAAAAGGTTGAAGAACAACACAAACATTAATAATTAGGGTTTTGATTATGTTTGAATGAAGATTTTAGGAGTTGGATGTGATGAACTTTGGATTAGGGGTTGGTTGGTGATATGCTGAGTCGATTCAATCTAAAGAAAGGGTTGATTTCACTTGGTGGGGAAAGTCTTTTGAGGTAATTTATCTCCTAGTATCCCAGTAAAGCTTTTTGATTTCATATAAATGAATTATGAACTATAGCGAGGGACTTGGTGGGAAAGTCTTTTGAAGGTTAATTGGAGGCGGGTTTGATATGAGTTCAAAAGGTTGAAGAACAACACAAACATTAATAATTAGGGTTTTGATTCCAGATGCGATGAACTTGATTAGGGGTTATTGGTGATAAGTCTTTTTGATTTCATTTCAGGTATAAATGAGCTTTTTGATTTCATATAAATGAATTATGAACTATAGATGTTGATAAAGATATATTGAAACTAAGATTGAGATAACAATAGAATGGAAATGGCTAATACTAAAATAGTGGTGTAGTTGCAGAGTATATAATATGAAGATGTTGGTAGTATGGAGATCTGTATTTGGGATTATGAAGTTGTTGGTGATGGTTATGGGTTTTTATGAAATGTTACAGGTAGAATGGAATAGTATTGCAGTGTGTGAACTAAACCTTAAGTGGATATAGAAAATGGTTTGGTATATTGAATACTCAGAGTTGCTTGAATTGGAGATGCTGGTGATTGTGAAATAGTACTGGTAATTCCAGATGCAGTTAGGAGAATATTGTGTAGTGATGCAGGTGGAATGAGATGGTTATGCTGTTTGTGATTATACTAATTGCAGATGTTATAAACTGGTTTAGGAAGTTGTATGAGTTGTTGGTGATGGTTATGGGTTCTTAGAAAATGTTACAGGTAGAATGAAATAGTATTGCAGTGTGTGAACTAAACCTTGAGTGGATATAGAAAGTGGTTTGGTATACTGAATGCTAAGAGTTTCTTGAATTGGAGATGCGGGTGATTGTGAAATAGTACTGGTAATTACATATGCAGTTGGGAGAATATTGTGTAGTGATGCAGGTGGAATGAGATGGTGATGTTGTTTGTGATTATACTAATTATAGATATTATAAACTGGTTTAGATAAATAGTTTAGGAAGTTGTATGTGTTGTTGATTGGTAGTAGTGGTTGTTTTCAGTCACAGGACATGGAAGAAATATATGATGAAGTTTGGATATATGGGGAAATGGTGAATGTTGAGCTGGTATTGGAATGCTGTGAAGTTATAGGTGATGTTAGTACTGGAATGGAGGTGCAGGTTAAGTTGTTAGTGGCTTAGGTCAAGAAGAAAGTTAGAATGGTGATTTAGAGATGTAGATAGTAATGGCTGTGAAAGCTTGGAACTTCCAGTGTTGCAGGTAATCAAAGTTGTTGTTTGTAAATGAAATTCATTATTGTTTTGTATTTGAATTGAACTTGAATTGTTAAAGAAGAATATAAGATTAGAGTTGAAGTTTTTCTGAAATAGATTTGTTGCCAGTTAGTCATCCCAGTCAGATGTCTGACAATTGTTTAGCTGACTAAGTTAATATGATTGACTTAACCCAGTCTTGACCCGTCTGACCGGAATAGTTAGACCTTGACTTCTTTGACTTCAGACTTGATCTGAACTTGACTCTTTTGACTGATGTTTAATGATAGTTGAATCTTTTAAATGTTATCGTTGACTGTTAGTTGACCTGTGGATACCAGTTGACCGTTAGTTGACTGGCATTGACTGTTAGATACCAGTTGACCGTTAGTTGAACTAGATGGACTGAACCTTGTTTTAATGGATCAGTTTAGTGGACTTGGGTTTAAGGATAGATAGTGTTCCTATTTGATATTTTGGACCCTTATGGTCCGAATTGACCTTTGGTTTCTTCTACAAAGTTATAGATACTCATAAGTCTTATCTAATGGACTATAGAACTAATCCAATTCAATTAGTAAACCTTATTGTTGGTGCAAAAATAAATCGCCCCAACGATCTTCAAAACTCGAGAAGATTGATCGATCCTCAGCCGTTGGTGTTGATTCTCCTAAAGTTGATCAGAATAGGGGGTATTTTGCAAAACACTCCGATGCTAAAATCAGCGGATGTTGTAAGCAAGTAGTTATTGTGAAAGGGAAAGTGTGTGTACCTTTGAGTTGGGATTTTGCCTCTATTTATAGGCAAAAACCAGATGTAACTTTAGGGTTTCATTAGTTATCCTAATAACTGACCACATCTTCATAAACCCCAAATACAGTCTAGATTCATGATAAACCCTAGTGTTTATCATAATCTTATTTTTTTATGGATAATCTTTACTACTTAGGATAATTATCCCTTTAATTATCAGGATTATCCTAAATAATATATGCAATTTTTCCATAACCCTAACTACCCATGGATCTTGGGCTTCACCAATAAGCCAGGTGGTTCCTTAATAAAACCGATCCGGGCTTCTATATTAAGCCCCATGGGTCTCACAATAACACTCTGGTTTCCATAATAAACCAAGCCCGGCTCCTACGATGAGCCACCCGGGTTCCATAATAACACTCTGGTTTCTACAATAAACCAAGCCCGGCTCCTACGATGAGCCACCCGGGTTCCATAATAACACTCTGGTTTCTACAATAAACCAATCCCGGCTCCTACGATGAGCCACCCGGGTTCCATAATAACACTCTGGTTTCTACAATAAACCAAGCCCGGCTCCTACGATGAGCCACCCGGGTTCCATAATAACACTCTGGTTCTCCAACCAATTTCCATAATAAATTAGACTATCGGCTCTATTATAAGCCACGTGCAACCCATATGCGCATGATCTGGGCATGGTACAAACATCGCCCCCTTTTTAGCCATCGACTAGTTCGAACGGTTAAGAACAATTGAAGACCATGCACGTCCCGGCTTCGAAAAATTTGCCACCATTTACAATCAAAATGTCAATGGGCCCTTCAAATTCTTGCGGATCCTTAATATCCACGCCCCGGTCCACTTGCTTTAATTCAAACAAGAACTCTTCCTCCGTAGTTCTCTCTTTCATATATTTCTGTTCGCTTGGACAGACACTATTTTGATGAGTACCAAACTCTTCAATTTCCCCTATCCTTAAATTAGCTGCGCATGATTAATATTCCACACTTCCTCCTGACCGCAGATCAACTGCATCGACTCATCGTTGGACGCAGCTATCATGAAACAAATCATCCTATACGGAAAATAATGATTTTCACAATCTTAAGGATTCTGGGAAAGCACGTTTCCAGTCCATCTCCAGCTCATTTCAAGCTCCGTATAACCAAAAATATCTTCCAGAACCTCCATGCACCTCAATCCTTCAATATAAATAGGATAAGAACTTTACGAATACAAACCACAGCTCTCTTTGCTTCTCTGTTCATTCGTGTTGGTGAGTACATCTTTAACTTCTCCTGTTATTCTTATTATTTGCTGCTGCTTTGTCCAACGTAACATGATACAACGATGTCAAGATTGATTTCCTGTGTCTTTGTTCCCAGGTTACAGCAGTCTACGCTCAGCTTCTTGAATCTTCTCGACATGTCTTCCTCGAAGATATCCATCAACAATGAGGACCAAACAGTAGTCAGTCCCTCTCCTAAGAAAGCCAACAATCAACGAAGCACCTCTAAGCATCCATCTGCAGTCAGGGACTGGCCACTTAACTTTTGCAGGGCTACCAAGAAAGACGTAACTTCTAATCCACATGCTGGAGTTAGGTATGGCAACGTGAAGGACAAAAAATCTCCCTGTGTAATCTTGAGCGATGACGAGATTAAGAGCGCCAACCGTGCTATCGATCCACATTTATCGCCGGAGTATAACACTTCCACTCCTCCATTGTCGGAAAAGAATTTATTTAAGAGAAAACGATCTACAATAAGCAATCTAGACTATATTAATGAAAATACTTTTTGAGATTGAATGAGTTCCAAGGCTTAGGCTCTTCCCTTCCATTCATGCTCCTTAACCAATAAGCGCCGCCACTGGCTGGTATGTCAATTAAGAAAGGACCCTCCCAATTTTCCCCAAGCTTTCCACTGCCTCCGTCTAACATTTTTGGCCTTGTCATTCGCAAAACTTGCTCCCCGGGAAAGAAAGTCCGTTCCCGTAACTTTTTGTTGTATTGCTGCTTCATAGATTGCTGGTAGACCGCTAGCCTTCTTGCAGCTTCATCTATAACTTCTTCCAAAATCTCTTTGTCTCTTGAAAAGATTTCTGTATTCTGACCCGACCGCTCTGCCAACGTCTTTGTGGTTGGAACCAGCAGCTCGACTGGTAACACCGCTTCCGTTCCATATGCTAGTGTGAACGGCGAGAAACTTTTTGATCGCCTGGGCGTGGTTCTGTATGCCCACAAAACCCCAGGTAAAAATTCCGTCCATCTCCCTTTAACTTTGTCCAAAGTCTTCTTTAAGTTATCCAAGATAACTCTATTCGTTGCTTCGGCCTGTCCGTTGCTCTGTGCATAGTACGGAGTTGAAAAATTGTGTTTGATGTGTAAGCCGTCACACAATGACTTAATCACCTCACAGTCAAATTGTTTCCCATTATCGGAAAATATCATTGCCAGTACACCAAACCTACAAATTATATTCTCCCAAATGAACCTGCGGACATGTACCGCTTCCGTCCTTACCAATGCCACAGCTTCTACCCATTTTGTGAAATAGTCAGTTGCTACCAATAAATACTTGACGCCCCCAGGTGACGTGGGGAATGGACCTACAATATCCAAACCCCATTTATCAAATGGCCAGGGGCTCAAGACTGGGTGCAGCTCATTTGATGGCCTCTTCGATACAGGTCCGTGCAACTGACAAGACACGCACTTTTGGGTAAATTGCTTCGCGTCATTTTTCATATAAGGCCAGAAATATCCCTGGGACAGCAACCGATGCGCCAAACTACTTCCCCATGAATGGTTTCCACAACAACCCTCATGCGCCTCTGCTAACAATTTTTTCCCCACCTCCCTAGTCACACACCGGAGGAAAGGCTCCATCGATATCAGCCTCTTATACAGCTCTCCTTCAATAAGAGCGTATCTCCAAGCCGTCTTCGATATCTTTCCATCCAAACTCTTATCACGTGGAAGCTCTTGCGATTGCAGGAATATAATATAAGGCATCCTACAATCCTCAAGTTGGCCAGTACTACCCTCATTCGTTTCCATAGGATCATCCTGACTTTCAGATGATGAGTCATTTATCCCTCTGCTATGCGGCTTGAGCATATTGTTAATGGAGCTGTGAATGTTGGGAAATTCCTGGAAATCAACCACAATGTACCGTGCTATCTCCGATTACACTGCTGCGGAAACGTAAGCAAGTGCATCCGCATGTCTGTTTTCTACCCTTGGCTTTTGTTCAATATCGAACAACTCGAACTCCTTTGCCAACTCATGAATGTACTCCAAATAACAAGCTAACCTCTCATTCTTAGCTCTATATGCACCACTGAAGTGATTGGCAACCAGCTTTGAGTCCGTCGTCAACTTAATATTTCTCTCCCTCGGGCTGAGAGCCGTCTTCAATCCTGAAATTATAGCCTCGGATTCAGCCTGGTTATTTGAAGCTGTAAACCCGAGCCGGACAGCCTTCTTAATTCGTAATCCCTCAGGGGAAATTAGTACATACCCAACACCTGCCCCATTAGTGTTTGTGGATCCATCTGTGTAAACTTGCCACATCCCAGCTTCTTATTCCTGAATCATCTCCAAGTCTTCGTTACTCACTCGCTCTTTTGCTGTATTTGAAGATTTCTTGATAAAGTTTATGATCTCCCACGGCAGCGGGATTGGCTGTATACCACTGTTATCAAGCAAGGTCTCCTCTTCTAGCATGGATTCTGAAACTGGAATATCGTCTACAGGAAAATACGCCATTAGCGATGCAATCGCATGCCCCTTCTCGGCAGTTCTTGGCTCATAATCAATAGTATATGCACCAAGAAAAGTGGCCCACATAGCAAGCCTACTGGAATCATCAGTTCTTCCCAGCACCTTCTTCAACGGGTATTCAGTATAGACTACCAGTCGGCGTCCCTCAAAATATGGCTTCAGACGCCTAGCTGCATGTATGAGAGCTAACGCCATCTTCTCTATCTTCGAATACCTTGTCTCGGCGTCTGTTAGGGATTTACTAATGAAATAAACCGGCCTCTCTTCTGGATCTTTAACAAACAAAACTGCGCTAACTGCACACTCACTTGCCGCTAGGTAGATATAGACCGTCTGGCCCATCTTAGGACTTGTGAGAACCGATGGTGAAGTCAAATACTGCTTAATGGCATCGAACGCTTGCTCACATTCTTGACTCCAACCAAACTTTTCGGCCTTCTTCAGAATCTGGAAGAACAGTTTACATTTGTCTGAAGCTCGTGAGATGAACCTGTTCAACGCAGCCAATCTCCCAGTTAGCCTCTGCACCTCCTTTTTGTTTCTTGGTGACGGCATTTCCAGTATTGCCCTGATTTGCTCCGGATTAGCTTAGATTCCCCTCCGTGTCATCATATACCCAATGAATTTCCCAGACGTGAGCCCGAAGGAACACTTCGCGGGATTTAACTTCATTCCATATCGTCGTAACTGATCGAAGGTTCTTTTCAAGTCCATAAGGTGAGAATCCTTCTTTTTGGACTTGACTACCATATCGTCAATATAGACCTCCATGGTATCACCGATCATATCCTTGAACATTTCATCAACAAGACGCTGATAAGTTGCTCCTGCATTTTTCAAGCCAAACGGCATGACCGGATAACAATATACCCCTTTTTCTGTTATGAACGATGTATGCACTTGATCATCCTCAAACAACGAAATTTGGTTGTAACCGCAGAAACCATCCATAAATGAAAATCTATCGAAACCGGAAGTAGCGTCCCCTATCTTTGGTATTGGGTAAGGATCACTTGGGCATGCTCTATTTAAATTGGTAAAATCAATACATACCCGAATTTTCCCATTCTTCTTCGGAAGTGCTACAATATTTGCCAACCACTTCGGATCCTGGACATGCCTTATTATCCTTGCCTCTAACATCCTGTCTATCTCCTCTGCGACTTTCATTTTCCGTTCTGGTGCCATCTTCCTCGGTTTCTGCCTTACTGGACTGAATCCTTCATTGATATTCAACCGATGACAAGCGATAGCGGGATCAATGCCTGGCATATCCCCGAGACTCCAAGAGAAAACATATTTATTATTCCTTAACTAGGCAATCAAACTTTCACTCTCGCCTAGCGGCAGCTCTGCCCCGACAAAGGTTGTTTGTTCCTTCAGATCTCCAACTTGCACTTCTACCAACTCTTCGATAGTTGGAGGCCCTTCCTTTCCTCTTCCATGATAAGAGGTCGGGAAGCACTGTGATTGCTACAATTTCTTCTCAGCTCGGAGTATCTCTGAACCCTTTAGTTCCGACTTCCTATATTCCTCCATTGCGCTTTCGTGGCATTTATGTGATGCCACCTGGTCGCTTCTAACTCTCATCACTCCTGCTGGAACAATGAACTTCAAACACTGGTGAATAGTGGAAGTTACCGCATCCATTGCGTAAATCCAGTCACGCCCAAGAATAGCATTGTAAGGTGCGCGGCAATCGAGCAATGAGAAATATTGCATAACTGTCTTTCCTCCTACAATAGTGGGTAGATTAATTCTTCCCATTGTCGTCATTGTCTCCCCACTAAAACCAATGATAGGGCTATCATCTGCCTCGACTTGACTCTCACACAAACTCATCGAAGAGTATGCTCTTGAAAATATGACGCTAATTGAACTCCCAGTGTCGACCAAGACTCGACGAACCTTGAACATGCCTATGAGAGCCAGAATCACAATCGCATTATTATGAGGATGATATAATCCAGCGAGATCAGCATTCGAAAAGGTTATTTCAGTTTTACCCTCTTCTAAGATCTCAGTTCCAATATGACTGGCGTAGTCGAACTTTTTAGAAATTCGCCACTCATTAATGTGACACAACTTCAGTTGTGTGGCATTCTCTTGAGCCTTCCTCGAGGTTGTATTCACCCTTGCATGGCTCACTCTGATTTCCCGTAAATCCAGAGTGTTGACAAGTGTGTTAACCTGCGCCTGATTTTCCTTCAAATATTGTTGCATCTTACCCTCTTCCACCATCTTCTCGACTTCCGCGGCAATAGCACGACAAGTATCTGTATTATGCCCGAGATCCCTGTGATAATCACATTATTTATTCTTGTTCCTCTTCTCCCTTGTCTCCACCGGCAGCGGCTCGGGAACGGGAAACATATTCTTAATCTTCTTGTAAAGCTCTCCAAGCCAAATGTTCAACTTGGGAACCTTATCCTTTGCTTTCCTTGCGGTTTATGAAATTCCTATTCACTCATCGCACTCCTTGGTGGTCCTTCAATGCTTTTAACCTACGAGCTATTATCAAACTGCTGCTTTGGCCTTGCTGTTGCTTCTGGCATTAACCTTTTCGATGCTCATGTCAATTTTTCCTTCTTTTCATTCTCCGCTTTTGCGTATATATCAGCCCTGTCCTATAGTTCCCTAAGGATTCCCACCGGTTCCACTGCTAATGAGTTATAAATTCCAAATTCGTCGTACTCCATAGCATTTTTATATGCTTCAATTATGAACCTTTCGTCCACCCTTCCAATTTCACTGACTTCTTGACGGAATATCCTATTGAAATCAAAAAGGTCCTCACCAACATCCCTATGTAAGAGAAAGAGGTGACTACTTTCCTTTTTGATTCCGAGATTAATCTTGTATTGCTCGAAAAAGGAATCAGACAACATTCCGAAATCCTTGATAGAATCTGGCTCTAACTGAGAAAACCAAGTCAAAGCTTTACCCGTTAAGGTCATTGGAAAAGTTCTGCAAAGCAACTCGTCACTATTTCCCCACAGGCTCATTGAAGCTTGAAAACGCTGGACGTGCTCCACCGGGTTCCCATTTCCGTCGTCAAAGAAATCCTTGAACTGAGGTTGGCTGAAATTCAATGGAGGGCGATACCTCCTAATCCTTGCGACGAACGGAGAATCCATCGTTTTTTTCATAGACAAAACATGTTGTTCTTCGTCTCTATATTGCCTCTGCGACAATAACTCATCGATCATGGCACTGAGCTTCCTTTTGCTGGCCATTTCATCCTCTTCGGAATCACTTCCCAACTCTCTCTGGTTTTGCTTATCTCGGACAGAATCCAAACTCCTCCTGGAATGCTTCTTCTCACGTCCGAATTTCGTGGCATGCTCATCTGCAGCTCGATCTCTCCTCCGTTTGTGTCCTATTCTGCTCGTCCCAGCCTCTCCATCTCTTCCAACGTTCAAAGTACGTTGGTTAACGTGGCCATATTCTTGATAATCGTGACTCCGGCTACAACCCCTTTCTTCTTCAGCTCTTCTTCTATCACCGCGAGCCCGTTGATCATAACGATCATATCCATGATAGACGTGACTCCGGCTACAGCCCCTGTCATCCTCAGTCCTTCTTCCATCGTCACAACCCCTACAACGATCACCAACAGCAGCGCTCCCTCTCCGAGGGTTGTCAAGTTCTCGACGATTCATCCTTGCACTACCTGAACGAGAAGTAGCAGGTACTTCAAGCTCTCTCCTCTTCTCCAGCGCTACCTTTAGACGGTTATTCTCCCTTTCTAGCTGTTGTAGCCGCTCTCGAATCGTTAGATCTACCGGCGTAACCCTTGGGTTGTTCCCATGCATGACCTGTTGATTAGCCTGCGTAACAGACTGATGATTAGCCTGAACTGCAGGCGGAACACCGGGCTGGACATCAGGTGTTTCATCAGTTTGGTTAGCTGGTACGACGTTTTCCTGACCTGAAAGGGAGACCGCAGCTCGAGCCCTTACTCCCACATTAGCTGCGTCCATATCCCGTTGGATCTGATTGCTTGGGTGCTGGCTAGAAGACCCCCCTTGAAGTCGAAACCCTCTGCTGTTCATTGGAGGTGGAGATCGATTAACCAGCATGTAGTTCACCCTTGGGACAGCGCCTTCCGAACGCGAACGAGAAGCTGATGCCGTGGTCGACAACGACGCCGACGCACCATCTCCCTCGTTGGCGCCATTGACAACAGCGCTTCTTATGATCCGTGAACTTGTCTGTTGATTTGGATGGCCCTGATTGGGTACGTTTTGATTCGCTTCTGGGTGATTAGCAGCAGCCATCTCCATTAGTTTTCACTTTTCCTTCTTTGAAAACTTCAATCAGCTTGGTATGGTTATCTTCCTAAACAAAGATTTTTGTATTGTCTTGCACAGCAGCTTTGATTTTTGGAGCAAACGTTACTTCTAAAACAAAAAAATAATGAATTGTTTACGAAAAACTTTTCAACGAAACACGAAGCCTGAAAACCTCTTTAATGCTGCGTACGTGACTTCAAGAAGCACTAAACTTGCGAAAAGTTTTAGAAAAGTTTTTCCAAACATTTTAGGAGCACAAACTTCTTCGCTCCCCTTAGTCGGCGCCAAAAGATGTTGGTGCAAAAATAAATCGCCCCAACGATCTTCAAAACTCGAGAAGATTGATCGATCCTTAGCCGTTGGTGTTGATTCTCCTAAAGTTGATCAGAATAGGGGGGGTACCTGCAAAAACACTCCGATGCTAAAATCAGCGGATGTTGTGAGCAAGTAGTTATTGTGAAAGGGAAAGTGTGTGTACCTTTGAGTTGGGATTTTGCCTCTATTTATAGGCAAAAACCAGATGTAACTTTAGGGTTTCATTAGTTATCCTAATAACTGACCACATCTGCATAAACCCCAAATACAGTCTAGATTCATGATAAACCCTAGTGTTTATCATAATCTTATTTTTTTTATGGATAATCTTTACTACTTAGGATAATTATCCCTTTAATTATCAGGATTATCCTAAATAATATATGCAATTATTCCATAACCCTAACTACCCATGGATCTTGGGTTTCACCAATAAGCTAGGTGGTTCCTTAATCAAACCGATCCGGGCTTCTATATTAAGCCCCATGGGTCTCACAATAAAACTCTGGTTTCCATAATAAACCAAGCCCGGCTCCTACGATGAGCCACCCGGGTTCCATAATAACACTCTGGTTTCTACAATAAACCAAGCCCGGCTCCTACGATGAGCCACCCGGGTTCCATAATAACACTCTGGTTTCTACAATAAACCAATCTCGGCTCCTACGATGAGCCACCTGGGTTCCATAATAATACTCTGTTTTCTACAATAAACCAAGACCGACTCCTACGATGAGCCACCCGGGTTCCATAATAACACTCTGGTTATCCAACCAATTTCCATAATAAATTGGACTATCGGCTCTATTATAAGCCACATGCAACCCATATGCGCATGATCTGGGCATGGTACAAACACTTATATATGCTAAAGATACAAAATGAAAAGGTGTAAAGTGATAAATGGACTTAGAACCAATAAATAGGCTTCTATGATTTTTATGTGAGCCATTTTGGCTAGATTTTTAGAGTTCTTGTGTGATGAACAGTTAGTCTGTATTAACAACGATCGATTCAAAGGATGAACCGGTGGATCGTGGATCTCGTGGTAGGCGTGTCTTGTAATCAAAGAGGTGGGAATACATTTGACTCTTTTGTAACCATTGTTGTTTCTTTTACAAAAGTTTATGCTTAATAAACTCATGCATTGTCTAGTGTGCATTCCATTCTTTGTTTAAATTGCTTTACTATACTTTTGTTGATTTTGTTAATCTTTCCATGGTTTGGAAAGGACTTGTAATGTTTGTTTGTCATATGAATTATTATGGGAAATACGAATTTCCACTTGTGGTATATAGGATACTCTCCTTCAAATTTATATCTACATGAATTCATCTTTTATTGCTTAGAGTGGGTCATCATGGTCTTGGTGATATGAATAGCTAACGAGTGTAGTTAGCACAAATATTATACATTGTTTGAAGAAGGAGTTTGTCCATATACATGTTTGTTTATCTCAGTGACTTGGTCACTTTTTAATGTTTGGGAAAACATTATTATTTTCCAAATATTGCCATGATTACTTCAAAATTAAAAGTTATTCCTGCTGGGCACCCCTTTTAGGTATGCTGTGCTCACCCATTCCCACTTTCAGTTCCAGAGACAGATCAGAGTTGCGCAACGGAAGTTTCGAAGAGTTGAGTCCGTTATTTGGTTAAATTATGCTATGTTTATTATGTTGTATATTTTATTTGTAAACCGAATGACTATTGTATATGTATCATCTGAAAGGAGTTCTTGTATATATATTTCAGAGAGGGGTGAATTTTGGGTTAAGTTTTGTAGCAGAATTCTTAATTGAATGTTTAAGTAAATGATTTAGATCCTTCGTGCCTCTTTATTTAGTTAATCTCTTGGATTAGTCAGCTGCTAGCTTGGGGGGGCTACAATGTTGGTATCAGAGCTCGCTATTAGATCTTATATGGGAAACGGTAGAAATAGCCAGTGCCAGTTAGTGAGTAGATTAGTTTAGAACTGGGTTGGGTTGTGAGATAAATCTTAATCACTAAAAGCTATTAATAACTAAAAGAATTATTTGATTGATTGATTTGTTTGTTTGGTTGTTTGTGTATGTAATGAAGTAAACATTGTAGGGTACACCAACAACTTTAGCTAGTAGAGATTATAAAATAATTAGTCTAAAAAGTGTGAACACGTAAGCAATCCTATACTAGAAAAATAGTAAAATCGGTATTATTGATAAATCTTAAAAGTCACATAGAAACTTATTGAATATCTTGACATATACGTAGTAGAGTCAACAACTTATAATTACATAAATGTTAATGGTATTATTCGGACTTAATAATATTTGTAAGAGTAGCTAGAATAATAACTCAATTTATCAATGTTAATAATAAAAATATTATAATAGTAATATAGATGACAATAAGAGTAATAATAATTTTAATAAAGTAATGTTAACGTTTATCGGTTAGTACTATATTAAACTTAACTAAAATTTCAATAAGGATATATAATGATAAAAATAATAATTATGAGTAAATAGTAATGGAAAAATTAATTACGCTTATCTATGGTTAAATTTTGCAAATTAAACTAATTACAAATTAGAAATATATGTTTTGCGTCTAAACTAGATAATTAGTATAATACCTATTTAGGTGTTAGACTTTAGAAAGCGAGGATATAATATATAAAATAAAAAGATTCAACTTGGTAATAATCTTGTACCGAAATTATTTTTAGTCTAACAAATGATTCAGTAAAACTCTAAAATGAAACAAATATACATGAAGTAGTAAAAATAGTATTCAGATGCTTAGTGTAAAATTAGAATTAAAAGAGAATAAATTTGTATATTAATAGGATCCTTCTTCGTAAATAAATTCAATCATCTTTTGAAATGGAAAATTAGTATGACAAACTTAAACTATTAGAATTTGTATTAGTATTTTATCGAGCATAACTTAAATTAAAATCTCATTTACAAATATATAGTGATAAAATAATGATTATGATTAAATAGCAATGGCAAATTATTAGTGCTTATCTACAATTAAGTTTTGCAAAGTTAACTAATAACAAATTACAATTATGTGTTTTGCAATTAAACCAGATAGATAAATAAGACTTATTAAGTAGGAATAAAAGAATGTAAGGTCATATAAGGCACAAAATAAAGACTAAACTTGTTAATGATCTTATACCCAGATTATTTTTTTGTCCAATAAATGATTCACTAAATCACTAAATTATATACATGAAGTGATATTTATAATACTGGAATGCTTAGAACAAAATTAAACTTAAAGGAGAATAAATTTGCCTGTGAATTATTATTAATACCCAAAATATAAAAGACTATTAAGACATTAAGACTTTATGCAGACTCAAAATTTAAATTATATCAAATTATCAACGCCAATAATTAACAAGATATAGTATACAGATTCAATCTGAATCAATAAAATATGTTATATCAACCCTTACGTGAATGTAAAATTATATTTACAAGATTAAAGCTTAATATAATTAAACCAAGTATCATCACTAAGTAGTTATTCTTGCTATATATTAGTTACGCTAGTCATCAAATATGAACGAAATTGATAATAATACAATAATGAAAATGATAATATAATTAAGACAATAATTTTTGATAAGATAAGAAAATAATAATGCTATATAATGTTGATTACTATAAAATTTAGAGTTATTGTAAATATCATTTGAATAATATTATTGGATAGTAATAGAAAAATGTAAATTTTATTAATAGTACAACTTAGGGATTACTTAGCGATAATATAAAATTTAAAGAAATAAAAATTAAATCAAATCAAATCTAGTTATAATAAAATTAAACTTGGCGTTATGATTGATAACAATTAACTGTTATTAGTCTAAGAAATAAGAAATAAATATAATAATAATAATAATAAAATATTAATATCAAGCAACTATGAAATTTTTTTAGTGGTTATTTACTTATATCAAGTCACATAAAGAAATAAACAAACAAATACATAAAAAATAATATGTAAAATAAAATAATAATAGTAACATTTGGATAATGGATATAACATTAGTTTACTCTTAAATAGTACATGAATTTAAAAATGATAATAATGATAAATAAGTGGATTATGTAGTTATAATAATATAGTTTCATTTGGAATTACAATTCGATTTCATTTAAATAAATAAATAATAATAATGATAAATAAAAATAAAAATAAAAATAAAATAAAATAAAGTTTGATGATTAAATTTCTTAAAATGATGTGAACTGTTTATGAAGTAAAATTTCAGAATTACACCAGTTAAGATAGAAGTTAAAGACTAATTAATCTTAATCTTAATAAAATAAAATTAACGCTTAGTTAATTGTAATAAATTTGCACTTAGTTAATCCAACACTTGGGAATAGTGAGGTTGGTAATTCTGATGTGTTGGGGTGATACTTGTTACATAGGAAGGCATTGTCAGGCGCAGCAAACCTAGACAGGGCAACTGCATTCTTGTATCACTAGGCATAAAAGGGAGACTTGCTTTTGTTAGTGGACCAATAGATCTCAAATTATATTTAGAAACTTTGTTATATTGAAGTAGAAATTAGTGATAAGAATTTAGACCTTGTCATCTGTTAGAAATTAAATTCAACATGGTGACCTTAGAGACAATCATCTTATGAAATATAAGCTTAGTCAATTGAACTTAGAGCCACAAATTTTAGTTGTAGAAAGGCATATAGGTTTGTGCTTTGTTTAGTGTTTGCGCTTAGATAAGAGATAGGATTATTCTATAAGGTAGGGAGTTTTTGAAGATCAGAAGGATGGTTTGATTTTTGAGGACGAAGATGATATAAGGTGGGGAGAATGTAAAGACCCTCAAGCTCGTCAACGCTATTTGACTGGTCTAGCGATAGTCAAGTGACGAATTAGCCGATAATGACTCGATTAGTTTAACATTAACGTTAATTAATAGAAATTAATATAACAACAAACTAGATACGAAACTAGTACCTCTGGATAGATCTCGAAAAGTTACGCGGAATGGACTACTCGAACGTGTCAATCGGATACCAGACGAAGAAGATATCATCGGATAAGTATAAAGGAAAAAATAATATTTTGAAGTTTATCCGACCTGGCTGCCCTCATCTTTTGGTCGGGTTCCTTTAGTATTTTGGGTCGGCCTATCAATACCAATTCGAGAAGATAAGCACAGATTTCTTATTATTCTTTTTTCTTCTCATTCTTTCTTTCTTTCTCTCTGTTTCTTCTTCTTTTTTCTTCCTGGTAGAAATTGGAGAGATAAATTAGAGTTTTGAGATAGAAATAAGTTTGAGAAGATCATGGAGTTATTGATAGTGATGGTGTTGTTGTTTGTTGTTGATTCAGACTCGAAGGACAAAGTAAATCAGAAGTTGGGGTTTCTGAGTTTTGGTATTGATTGAAGATTCTTGAGATTTGAAGATGGAATCGAGTAATTAAGAGGGGTTTCTGTTTAAATTGCAGCAGTGAAGTTGTTTTGAGGATGATTTAATGAATTAGGGTTTCTCAAGATGAACGAGAAGTTCGATTTAGGGATGTTTAAGAAGGATTGAAGTTTGGGTTTCACTAGAGTTGTAAAGAGGATTCAAAAGATGCAATTAGCACTCTAGAAGGTTAATTGGAGGCGGGTTTGATCTGAGTTAGACAAGAAGGTTGAAGAACAACACAAACATTAATAATTAGGGTTTTGATTCTGTTTGAATGAAGATTTTAGGAATTGGATGTGATGAACTGTGGATTAGGGGTTGGTTGGTGATATGATGAGTCGATTCAATCTAAAGAAAGAGTTGATTTCACTTGGTGGGGAAAGTCTTTTGAGGTAATTTATCTCCTAGTATCCCGGTAAAGCTTTTTGATTTCATATAAATGAATTATGAACTATAGATGTTGATAAAGATATATTGAAACTAAGATTGAGATAACAATAGAATGGAAATGGCTAAGACTGAAATAGTGGTGTAGTTGCAGAGTATAGAATATGAAGATGCTGGTAGTATAGAGATCTGTATTTGGGATTCTGAAGTTGTTGGTGATGGTTATGGGTTTTTATGAAATGTTACAGGTATAATGGAATAGTATTGCAGCGTGTGAATTAAACCTTAAGTGGATATATAAAGTGGTTTAGTATACTGAATGCTAATAGTTGCTTGAATTGGAGATGCTGGTGATTGTGAAATAGTATTGGTAATTACAGATGCAGTTGGAAGAATATTGTGTAGTGATGCAGGTGGAATGAGATGGTGATGCTGTTTGTGATTATACTAATTGCAGGTGTTATAAACTGGTTTAGATGAATGTTTTAGGAAGTTGTATGTGTTGTTGATTGGTGGTAGTGGTTGTTTCCAATCACAGGACATGGAAGAAATATATGTTGAAGTTTGGATGTATGGGGAAATGGTGAATGTTGAGCTGGTATTGGAAGGCTGTGAAGTTATAGGTGATGTTAGTACTAGAATGGAGGTGCAGGTGAAGTTGTTAGTGGCTCAGGTTAAGAAGAAAGTTAGAATGGTGATTTAAAGATGTAGATAGTAATGGTTGTGAAAGCTTGGAACTGCCAGTGTTGCAGGTAATCAAAGTTGTTGTTTGTAATGAAATTCATTATTGTTTTGAATTTGAATTGAAGTTCAATTGTTAAAGAAGAATATAAAATTAGAGTTGAAGTTTTTCTGAAATAGATTTGTTGCCAGTTAGTCATCCCAGTTGGATGTCTGACAATTGTTTAGCTGACTTAGTTAATCTGACTGAGTTAACCCAGTCTTGACCCGTTTGACCTGAATAGTTAGACCTTGACTTCTTTGACTTTAGACTTGATCTGAACTTGACTATGTTGACTGACGTTCACTGATAGTTGACTCTTTTAACCGTTATCGTTGACCGGTGGACCATAGATTTGACTGGCATTGACTGTTAGAGACCCATTGACCGTTAGTTGAACTAGATGGACTGAATCTTGGTTTAATGGATCAGTTTAGTGGACTTGGGTTTAAGGCTAGTGTTCCTATTTGATATTTTGGACCCTTATGGTCCGAATAGACCTTTGGTTTCTTCTACAAAGTTATAGATACTCATAAGTCATATCTAATGGACTATAGAACTAATCCAATTCAATTAGTAAACCTTAACTATACTAAAGATACAAAATGAAAAGGTGTAAAGTGATTAATGGACTTAGAACCAATAAATAGACTTCTATGATTTTTATGTGAGCCATTTTGGCTAGATTTTTAGAGTTTTATCTTGTGTGATTAACAGTTAGTCTGTATTAACAACGATCGATTCAAAGGATGAACCGATGGATGACATGTTAATATATTCGGAATCGTCAATTTTTGGGTCGCCTGATGGTACTCAAATACCAGCCACTAACCGAACAGAAAGTATGCCAGCAGCTCTGCAGACAGTGGGACTCCGCAGACAATGTCAGTTTGACCCTTTACAAAACCGTCTGTGACAAAGCACTTCAGCTACTCGGAATGGGACTTCGCAGAAAGTTCACGGCAGGGGGACATTAGTCTGTGCTAATTCACAGAACTCACATGGATGTTCAGATATGACAGGTATGAATACATTAGTCACAACTAATTCCCATCCATGGGGAGGTTTAGATGGAGCAGGTCAGAATGCCTTAGTTTGTGCTAATTTAAAGCACTCACGTGGAGATTCAAATGGGACAGGTCCAGACGTTTCTGAAATGTCTGTCTTCTCTGAAGGTCGTATGCAGGATATATCAGGTGGGGATTCACTTGGGAGGCGGGAAGATTCTGAAATGTTATCAGAAATGGTATTACATGCTACAGAAAGTGATGTTGTTAACAGTGACATTTCGGACACAACAGTTGGACGAAGTGCTCGGTCCCATGTTCCAAATACTCTTTTAAGGGATTATATATGCAATACTATCGAATTAATAGACCCAGGCTCCTCCACTATGCACTCGTTAACGTCTTCAGGTACACCGTATCCTATAACTAATTATGTGTTTTGTGCAAATTGTTCTACTAATCATAATCGTTTTTTGGAGGCGATTACTACTCTTAAAGAACCTACCAGTTATGCTGAGGCCGTTCGCCTTTTTTGTTGGCGTGTAACTATGGATAAGGAAATTAATGCCCTTAATAAGAGTGGCACATTATCGGTTACTGATCTATCCCCAAGGAAGAAGGTTATTGGTTGTAAATGGGTTTACAAAATTAAATATAATTCTGATGGTACGGTCGAGCAATATAAGGTTCGTTTGGTTGTACTCGGTAATAGACAAGTGGAAGGGGTGGACTATCATGAAACATTTGCTCCCGTAGCTAGAATGGTTTCGGTTAGAACATTTTTAGCATTTGTTGTTGCTGGTGATTGGGAATTACATTAAATGGATATTCACAATGCTTTTCTACATGGGGATCTTGATGAGGAAGTATATATGCAACTTCCTCATGGATATTCGACTAATTCTCCTGGTAAAGTGTGTCGACAACATAAATCTCTGTATGGTATTCGTCAAGCTCCTCGTAATTGGTTTGCTAAGCTTGCAAGTTCCCTTAAGGCATTTGGATTTGTACAATCTTATGCTTATTATTCTCTATTTACCCTACGATGATGTGAGAATTCTATTAATGTGCTTGTCTATGTGGATGATTTAATTATTGCTGGGAACAATTCCGCTGCTATTACTGTTTTTAAAGCTTACTTAAGTCGTTGTTTTCATATGAAAGATCTGGGTAATCTCAAGTATTTTCTTGGTATTGAAATGTTTAGAGGAGCTGATGGACTATTCTTATCTCAAAGAAAATACACGTTGGATATTCTGTCTGAGACTGGACTTCTTGGAGCCAAACCAGCTACTTCACCCATTGATCAACATCATCGTTTGACTCTTGATGATGGACCTATATATTCTAATTCATCCCAGTATCGTCGACTTGTTGGGTGCTCAATTTATTTGACCATTAAAAGGCTAGAATTGTGTTACTCTGTGCATGTATTGGCTCAATTTATGCAGTCTCCTCGGGTGCCTCATTAGGAATCTTCTCTCCGAGTTCTTTGTTATATAAAGGGTGATCCTGGTCAAGGTATTATTTTACACAAGGATAGTGCTCTTCAACTTACTGCATATTGTGACTCCGATTGGGCCTCCTACCCTCTTAGTCGTCGTTCACTTACTGGTTACTTTATTTTTTGGGAGACTCACCTATATCTTGGAAGACAAAGAAGCAACATACGGTATCTCGTTCTTCCTCTAAGGCCGAGTACCGTTCCATGGCTTTTACTTGTAGTGAGGTCACATGGCTAAAGGCACTATTGAAATCTCTAGGTGTGACTCACTCTCAGTCTATGCGCCTTCACTGTGATAGTCAATCTACTTTTCATATTGGTGCTAATCCTGTTTTTCATGAACGCACCAAAAATATTGAGATTGATTGTCATTATGTGCGAATCAAATTCAGTCTGGTGTTATTGTTACATCTCATGTTCGGACAACTGCTCAGCTTGCAGATATCTTCACCAAAGTTCTTGGACGTCCTCAGTTTGGACTGCTTCTTCGCAAGTTGGACATTCTTGATCTCCATGCTCCAACTTGAGGGGGAGTATTAGGATATATGTATTTATTGTGTATATTGTATATATGGTGATGTATTTTTCTAGTTAGGAAATATATTATTTTGTGTTAATTATCCTTTGGGTTTTCTCCTATTTAGTCTTAGGGAAACCATTTTGTAAACTCAAGGTTTTCAATAAATAAGCTACGATTAATATTCTCTTACTTGTCGTTTCACAAATGGTCTATAGACTCAAGTTTGGATTAAAAAATGGTTTGAATGCTATAATACAGCCGGAGAGTTTCCCCTCTACTTATGATATTATGAACCACCTGCCAACCCAAATTCGACGTACGGAAGTGGTGTTTATAATTTTAAGCACATAGAAATTGTTGATGTCATTCTTCAAAATGCTAATGTATTTGGAGATAGAGGGTGTGAGTGAAATTCATCCATGGCATTTACGTGGACATGATGTTGGAAAAAAATGAGTATTTAATAAAAATGACTTTGGTCTTGGTGTGGTTTGATCTAATGACTTAAGGGTCTAAGGATATTCACTCATTTTTGAGTGAATGAAATGGAACATGTAGTCCCATATTGTGGAAAACTAAAGAGGTGCTCCACTATATAACCATATTCATGTGGATATGTTGTAAAAATATTTTCTTAACAATTTTATTTATGGGAAATTCCTTTTACGTGTTTTACTTGTTTTTGAAAAAAACCAAAACCTAACTTTATTCACAAGTATCTTTCTATTTTCTAAAAATATCAGAAGCAATTCTTTTTAATCATCTTCTTTATTTGTTTTGTGCGGCGTTTTAATTACTTCCTGTTGCTGAGTTCAAGAGTGGGTAACTTGCGTTGTGCTAACTCAAGTTATATCGGGCAGTCTTATCATGGACACATCTTCGCTATGAGGGGTTTAGCAGTACTCATCTCGAGTATACCTGCGAACTAATGTGTTAAGGACAACTTGTTGAACATGTGATTCTTCCCTCGTCAAATTGTTTCGGTAGAGTTGTTTTAGATTAGTTCTTTACATATTATTTATGATACATCTAACGTGTTGTTCATTGTTGCAAGATCACAACACATGATTTTTGGGTCTTGGGT
Source organism: Papaver bracteatum (assembly GCA_023529315.1). Lineage (NCBI taxonomy): Eukaryota > Viridiplantae > Streptophyta > Magnoliopsida > Ranunculales > Papaveraceae > Papaver > Papaver bracteatum. The sequence continues at coordinate 243,144 of JAJJWX010005115.1, forward strand.
TACGGAGAAGGGAAATTTTCAGAAGAAAATGATAAGAAAAATCTGAATTTGAATACCCCACCATTGAGAAATACTGTGGTTGTTTACCCTTACGGATGGACAGCGATAAGATAAATTGCTGATAATCCGGGTGTTTGGCCATTGCATTGTCACATTGAATCTCATTTACACATGGGCATGGGTGTCATTTTTGCTGTTTCTGTGGACAATATCAAACAGATACTGAATGGAGTTTTAGATTATGGTTTGACAGAGGTCACTGCGCCATAAGCTACTAAGCAGTCGGTCCCTTTGTGCTTCCAAACCTAATTCATTAACTAGTATATATTTCAGTAGTAATTTCACACTATTGAAATCTCGTACTATTATTTTTACTTCATTTATAGATTATTATAGTACATTTTGTCAAATTTTTCTGTGAAGAATTGATGAATGTCAACTAGGGGGACTTCATTTAGAGTACATGTGCGCATTCGCTGTGCATGTTGTATCTCTGTAACCTTGCGTACTGATCGGGAGCAAGTGGTCAGTGATTTTCGACTCTTTCAGTTGTTCTCCATTACGGGGAAGTGGATTTTCACATCAATGCCAAACCAAGCAAATGCCAAGTGACGAATTCTTTAATAGGAACCAACAACTCTCTCTAATAACCCAATTAAGAATTACAAGAAGCTGTTTGTCTAGCCTACTCGAAGGAAACAGCGAATACCAAGCAAAAAACAAGCGATAAGCCCAAGCAAAAAATTAAGTGATACATTTCAAAGCAACTAACAACAACTACTTAAGAAGCCATCTTATTGTTGGAAATCGAAGTCAGAGCAACTTATTTGTCTACGTCTACCAAGTGTTATAGTAAATCCCAACCTCATTTTAGCGAGATTGAACTCCAATAGATTGTCTTCCAACTGATACCCACCAATAACTAGCAAGTTTGCGTCATTACCTCCATCGACAAATCCCAAACACGATACTTCATCACTAACCCTCACCATAGAATTTGGTCCGAATATCTTCCAAACTACATTCTCTTTATGCAAGACGAGACTGATCACTGGCACAACAGGGCCCATCCATGAAATTGAAATATTCCTTGAATCAAAACAAGCGCCAAAAGGTGCTACCGAAACCACCCTAGCAATATTCATAGCTTTAGCTTGCTCGGTAAATATGCTAGTGAATTGATTATAAATTGATGTGCGCATAACAGTGTAAGGAATTAAGGTGTTAATAGTAGTTAGTATACGGAACCGATATTTGGTAGAATTGCTATATATTGGAATTTTTGCGTCGCCGATTTTGATTGAGTTTACTTGAATGTAATACTCGGATGTTGAAAACGCAATAGGATTAGTATAGAATGGTGTGTAGGTAAGTGAAGTTGAGAAATCATATCCTGGGTGCATTATGTAAGGTTCCCCACCTTGCATTATGTAAGGTCCCCCACCAATAAATATGACACCTTTGGATGATGTTGATGATGGCAAGCACATTGCAAATACTCTTGGGATACGAAAGGCCAATGCAAGCTGTGAAGGAACTGAAACTCCAAAAGGTCCGAAACCAGCCATTCCTTTAACCCCCTTGGCAAGCCCCTTTAAGAGAGAAGTTGATCCGCAACCGAAAGAAAAATTACGAACCGTTACATCTGGACCTGATTTAGACCCATTTATACATGACTGTGTAGATACAACATCTGAAATAAAATAGTTGAAGGGTTCGGTACTTTTGCCGGAGAAACTATTTCTCAGAAAAATAATGCATGTATTAAAGGTTTTACGCCCTGGTTGTACATAATAGGGTCCACATGATTTAGAGATTTGCTGAAGCTTTAGGCACTCGCTTCCGAAGCAATTGAGGGAGCGGTTAGATGATGAAACATAGCCTTTCTGACAATCAACCCATAGGATTTCACCAGCCAAATTAACAACTAGGCTTTCAGCGACTAAAGGAGTTCCTTGCTTAATAGATGTCAGATACTGAAGAGTTGAGGCATCTTTAGTTACTGGAAGCACAACCCCTTGACGTCGAGATGAAGAAGCAGGTTGAGCATTAGAGAAAGAAACAATGAAGACAAGAAATAAAATAGCACTAAAGAACACTGAATAAGAAGAAGAAGAAGCCATATTTGGGTTACTAAAAGATTTAGATACTTGATAAGAGAGAAGTGTATTTTGTTAATGAATTAACACTTAGTGGTAGGATTTATAATCACAATTAAGATCTCGCAAATTGTCTAAAACGTTAATGTTCTTACAAAACCATGTGCAGTCTTAAAGATAGAATTGTTAGTTAATATAATATCACCTAAGGTAGAATGAATTCAGTTTATGAATAGACAAAAGGAATCATTGATTCATTATTCAAACAACAATTCACAGCGGATAAATCCGGCAAACTAAGTTATTCAACAAGAACGAAACTAAAAGAAGAAAAGATACAAAAGAATTCTCCCAAGCCTAATATGCCCCATGAACTCGAGAATTGTTTTCTGCCTCACCGGACCATCATCTTATATCCGTTGCTGCAAACAAAAAGTAAATAAACGAAATTTAAGAGTAAAGAAGAATTGTGCTTTCCATCGGAGCTGATCAAAGAAATGTAATATGTTTGTTCTTTGTAGCCTCTCCCTCCTGAAAGTGCTTTTTTATCTACTACCAGTAGGTAGAGTTGCAGATGTTACCAGGGATCGAGCCCTGAATCTCACTATGGATGGTTTCTGATAGTACTGTCAACATAAAAAACACACTCGGCCTTATGTGTGTCCTGTCAAGTTAGGTATACATGGGGTAGATAGACATCCATGACCCTTTGTATTATTACTAGACTTTTAAAATTTAATCAAACAATAGCTGTTAAGAAAATTTCTCATTACATGGTTCTAGCAATCTGTATATCGCTTTTCCTCGGGTTGGCACCTTTATATAACTTGGAAGAAAATGATTAGAAACAAATTTAATTTGGTGATACCACCATTAAGAAATACTGTGGTTGTTTACCCTTACACGGCGATAAGGTTCATTGTTGTGGCATGGGTGTCGTTTTTGCTACTTCATTACCTAACTAGTGTGTATTACAATAATGATTTCAATTGCTTATGTTACATTTTTTTTAGTGTTCTTTGACACGGTGGGTACTTTGAAATCCCGCACTATATTTTTTACTTCGATTATTGTTTTCTCTAGCATGCTGACAATTTTTGGAAGATAAGATATCAGCTGTGGTAATTGATTTTCGATTCTTATGGATGTTCTCCGTAAGTGGACTTTTTCACATCAATGCTAAACCAAGGACATGACAAGTGACCAATTTTCTATAGCAACTAACAACTCTCTCTAATAACCAATTAAGAATTACACCTTGTTTTGGAAATTCGAGTTATAACAAGTTGTTCGTCTAGCTACTCGAAGAAAATAACCAATAAAAAACTTAAGTGATACTTCCTTCATTCCTAAAATAAAGAGATACTATTTTTTTTTTAATTTAGCCTATTTATAAATTAAAATGAAAAAATCATAGTATCTATTTTTATTTTATTTTTAGAAACGGAGGTAGAGGTAATACATTTGAAAGCAACTACCAACAACTACTTGAGAACAATCCACCTTATTATTGGAAATTGAAGTTATAACAAGTTGTTCAGAGGTAATACATTTGAAAGCAACTACCAACAACTACTTGAGGACAATACACCTTATTATTGGAAATTGAAATTAGAACAAGTTGTTCGTCTACCAAGTATTGAAGTAAATCCCAACCTCTTTTTAGCAAGATTGAACTCCAATATATTGTCTTGCAACTGATACCCACTAAAGAGTTTTCAACTGGATGGTATTATTGATTTTAAAATCATCTATTTATACACAATATTAGACTAGATATACATACAAAGAAGATAAGAATTGACCGAGTAATCCTAGCTTAGTTATCTAAATAATTACAACAAGATTTGTGGAACAACTTTAGTCAAAGTTGTTCAATGGCAACATACATCTCAGTTACAACAGAATGAGTGAGACCGAGTGTTTGGTGAGGATTTTGTTGCGGAATATGCTGCAGGTGCTAGATGTCTGATGTATGTCATTACCCCCCCTCAAGTTGGAGCCGGTGAAGGAACAGAACAGAGGCCCAACTTGCTAAGTAAGCGAGAGAAGCGTGCACTACCAAGAGGCTTGGTGAAAATGTCCGCCAGTTGAGTTGTGGTGTTGATGTGTTGGGGAGCAATCAACCGAGACTGAATCTTCTCTCGAACAAAATAACAATCAATTTCAATATGTTTGGTGCGTTCATGAAACATTGGATTATTAGCAATGTGAATTGCAGCTTGACTATCGCAATAGACAAGAATGGGTGCAGAAGGGTACACCTTTAGATCATGAAAAAGATATCATAGCCATTGAAGCTCAGCTGTCAAATGTGCAAGAGAACGATATTCAGCTTCAGCAGAAGATCGAGAAATAGTAGGTTGTTTCTTAGATTTCTATGATAAAGGACTATCACCGAGTAAAGTGAAATAACCAGTCGTAGACCGACGAGTTGTAGGACAACCAGCCCAATCAGAATCAGTGAAACCACGAATCTGAAGAGAGCTATTAGAAGAAAGAAGAAGACCATGACCAATAGTACCTTTCAAATAACGTAGTACTCGCATGGCAGCATCGAGATGAGAGGTGCGCGGATCCTGAAGAAACTGACTAAGAGAATTAACCGAAAAAGAAATGTCTGGGCGAGTGACAGTTAAATAAAGAAGGCGACCAATTAGACGACGATAAACTTTAGGGTCATCTAAAGGATTTCCATCTGTTGGAAGCAACTTTAAATGTTGTTCCATTGGAAATGTAGAAATTTTACAGCCTGTTAAACCAGCATCCTTAAGAATGTCTAAAACATATTTTCGTTGGCACAAAAAAATCCCTTTCGAAGAACGGGAGACCTCAATTCCAAGAAAATATTGAAGGCAACCTAAGTCTTTAATAGAGAATAATTTGGCAATTTTTTGTTTAAAATCCGAAATAGCGGAAGCACAAGGTCCAGTGATGATAATATCATCAACATAAACATGGACATATAAAGACACCGAACCACGATGATACGTGAACAAAGAATAATCAGCACGAGACTGTGTAAATCCTTCGTTTATCAAAGCAGAAGAAAATTTAGCAAACCATTGTCTAGAAGCCTGTTTAAGCCCATAAATGGATTTATTTAAACGACAAACTCGTGTCTCACCAGGAGACTTAAAACCAGGAGGAAGTTTCATATAGATTTCTTCATTAAGATCTCCTTGAAGAAAAGTGTTATTAACATCCATTTGATGGAGAGACCAACCTTTTATGGCAGCAATGGAGAGAAGAACTCGCACTGTAACGAGTTTAGCAACTAGAGCAAATGTATCATGAAAATCCACACCCTCTTGTTGCGTAAATCCCTTAGCAACAAGGCGAGCCTTATAACGTTCAATAGTTCCATCTGGGTTGAACTTTATCTTATAAACCCATTTGCAACCTATAGCATGTTTGCCTGGAGGTAACTGTGTATATGTGAAAGTATCATTTTCCTCCAAAGCGAAAACTTCTTTTTTCATAGAAGTACGCCAATTTGGAAGTTTCATGGCTTCTGTGAATGTACGAGGTACATCATGGGTGAGAACACTCGTCAAAAATACCCTATGGGTAGGAGAAAACTGTTTATAAGAAAGATAATCTGTCAAAGGGTAAGAATTAGACATAGTACAACCAGTGAAATTGCATTCATAATTTTAAATCATCACTTTCAAAATTGGTTCTAGATGTCTGATGTATGTCATTACCCACCAATAATTAGCATATTTCCTGGATTATCACCTCCGTCGACAAATCCCAAACAAGAAACTTATTTACTAACATGCACCATAGAATTTGATCCGAATATCTTCCAAACTATATTATCTCTATGCAAGACAATGTTGATTGTTGGCACGAGAGATCCCACCCGTGTACTTATCATATTCGTTGAATTAAAACAAACACCAAAAGGTGCTACAGAACCCGCCATGGAAATATTCATAGATTTAGCTTTCTTGATAAATATACTAGTGAATTGGTTATAAATTGATGTTCCTATAAGATTGTAAGGGATTAAGGTGTCAATAGTTGCTAGTCTAGGGGATGGATATTCCCCAGGGTTGATACCCAGTAGAACTTTTTCCCGCCAATATTGATCGATGTTACTTGAATGTAATACTCAGAATTTGAAAACGCATTAGTTTTGGTATAGAATGGTGTGTAGGTTAGGGAAGTTGAGATATCAATTCCGGGTTGCATTTTGTAAGGTCCCCCGCCAACAAATATGACACCTTTGGATGATGTTGTTGAGGGTAAGCACATTTCAAATACTCTTGGAATAAGGAAGGCTAATGAAAGCTGTGAAGGTACTGAGACTCCGAAAGGTCCGAAACCAGCCGATACTTTAACACCCTTTGCAAGCCCCGTTAAGAGAGAAGTTGATTCACAACCAAATGAAAACTTACGAAACGTTACATCTGGACCTGTGTTAGACCCATTAATACATGACTGTGTGGATACAAAGTCTGAATTAAAATATTCGCGGAATAAGCCGATGTCGAATAATTTGCTTCTAGGAAAAACAATGCACGCCAAAAAGGATTTATGCCCCGGCTGCGCAGGTTTGCGTTGACATGATTTAGAATTTGACTGAAGCTTTAAGAATTGGATTCCGAGACAATTGATTGTCCGGTTAGATGATGAAAAATAACCTTCATCACAGTCAACCCATAGGTATTCACCGGCTGTTGGAATAGTGTACGTGTGTGAGACTCCAAAGTTATCGTTCTTGAAGAGAAGACCGAGTCATATTTCCAACTATCAAGCACTGAAATCAAGATAAGTGTAGAATGAGTCGGGACTGTTAAGATGTTGTGTAATCTAGTTAGATTGCCTATCAGTTAGCTAGTCAATAGATTATCTCATCTCTTATCACTATAAATAAAAGAGTTCAGTGTTTATGTAACCATCCCAGTAAGCTTGGAGATCAATCCAATTCACCCTACGGGTTTCTCGGTGGACATAGGCGTTAGTGCCGAACCACTTTAATTTTTGTCTTCTTTATTTTTCTTTGATCTTTGTGCTCAATCAATGATCCGTCTCAATGATACCCATAATTTATTATGGTAACAGAGCGGGGAGATCCGCTCAATTGCTTCCGCTTTTCTGTTTATTGGGTTATCATTTTCATCGATTTTGTTCGGACTAAAATCTTGTCGTTTCTTTTCTCCTCAGTGAATGATTAATAAATTTAAGTTTTCCATCAAAGTGATGTGGATGATCAAATATACATTCACTGAAATACTTTTATTCAACTATCATCGGTTGCTGTTATTGTTTTCCTGCATAACTACAGTAACAATGACTTCTCTTTCTCCGTGTGGTGTTACAAATTTTTCATCCACATATCAATATTTGTTCTCATCTAGCCGTGACTAATGGGAATTCGTTAAGTCAGAGGAGATACACAATCTTTTTGGTTATATATTTAATTTTTTTTTTGTCCCAAAGTCTTTCCTTTTATCAAGATTATTCGGAATACAAATTCAATTTTAAATATATTCTTTGATATCCAAATATATTTGTTTCTTTCCGAAACTCTTTATTCAATAAATATATTTCCCAACTTCCAGGAAGTTAATTCAATCCAAACATTTTATCTTTTACCAAACGTGTTTAAGATTTCATAATGTTTGTTGGGCAAACTTGGTTCATTTTCTGAACTTCATTGATCTCTCATCATCATGAGTTCCTTCTCAAATTTTTATGACTATGGATATCTGTTATGACCAACGGCTCTTCCAAGCACAATCAATAGAAAATAGAAATGAAAACAAATGTAAAACAGGCACACACACACAACACAAGGATTTATAGTGTTTCGATCAAGATGATCTACATCCACTTTGGAAGACGACGATAACGTTGCACTATGGTTTGAACAAGATTACAAGAGTATGATTTAAAACCCTCTCTTAAGAACAAGCCTACACTGCCTGCCTTACACTCACTCTAGAACACTTAGTGTTTCTCTCTTCTTCTCACTGGTATTGGGATGATTACAATGAAACTATCATATGCCTTATATAGCATAAGAAGGGAGGAGTATATGCCGACATTTTCACCACACCGACAGATCCACTATCCACCGAAAGTACTCCACTTGAGTGATTCTACCATCACCGAAAGGCTAGATCCACTATCTCCACTTGAGTGTTCCACCATCACCGAAAGTCTAGCTCCACTTGCTCCACTTGAGTGTTCCACCATCACCGAAAGGATGCACTAGAAAGTGATTAGTTTATTCAAGGCATATTTTACAAATCTCCACCTTGACTTGAATACCATCACCACTCATCATCATCGTCTTCGCTCAGCCCCTCAAGGGCTCTCAATACCTATTGACACCAACCAAGTTCAATCAGTGCTTGAACTTGATACTTGGAACTGTCTTCGTCAACAAGTCTGCAGGGTTATCCGTTGAAGGAAACTTTAGCATCGCTATCCTACCTTCCTCAACTTCATCCTTGATAAAATGATACCTGAAATCGATGTGCTTCGTTCTCTCATGATACATATGGTTATTGGTCAAGTGAATGGCACTTTGACTGTCACATAACAAAGTTGCACTCTCTTGCTTGAAACCCAAATCACCAACCAAACCCATCAACCAAATACCTTCCTTCACTGCTTCTGCGGCTGCCATGTACTCTGCCTCAGTTGTAGACAATGCAATTGTGCTTTGCAAAACCTACCTCCAACTGATAGTACTACCACACAATGTAAAAGTATAACATCTCAATGACCTTCTTCTATCAAGATCACCTGCATAATCAGAATCAACATAACCCACAACATTCGTCGAATCACCATAGTGTTTATCAAACACTAAACCAACATCTGTACTTCCCCTTAGATACTTCAAAATCCACTTTACAGCTTTCCAATGATCCTTCCCGGGACTTCCCATGTATCTAATTACCACACTAACAGCTTGTGCGATATCTGGCCTCGTACAAACCATAGAATACATGATGCTACCAACTGCGCTTGCGTATGGAACTCGAGACATATACTCTGCCTCATCTGCAGTTTGAGGTGATTGCTTTCTATAAAGTTTAAAATGAGCTGCCAAAGGAGTACTTACTAGTTTTGCATCTTTCATACCAAACCGCTCCAACACCTTCTCGATGTAAGCCTTCTAGGACAAATGCAACTTGCCTTCAGCTCGGTTTCTATGAATCTCCATGCCCAATATCTTCTTTGTTGCGCCCAAATCCTTCATCTCAAACTCACTACTCAACTGCTCCTTCAGCTTCTGTATATCTGACATGTCTTTGCAAGCAATCAACATATCATCAACATACAAGAGTAAATACACAAAAGAACCATCTTGGAGTTTCCTGTGATATACACAACTATCATACTTACTCCTGTAATAGCCATTTGCCACCATAAACGTATCAAAACGTTTATTCCACTTCCTTGGAGATTGCTTCAAACCATACAAAGATTTCTTCAACAAACATACATGGTCTTCTTTGCCAGGAACTTCAAACCCCTTTGGTTGTTGCATATAAATACGCTCTTCCAAATCACCATGAAGAAAAGCCGTCTTAACATCTAGTTGTTCCAATTCTAGATCTTTCAAAGCAACTATAGCAAGCAATGTTCTAATAGAACTATGTTTAACAACAGGACAGAATACCTCATTATAGTCAATGCCTTCTCTTTGCGTAAACCCCTTTTCCACAAGCCTTGCCTTGTACCTTGTTCCTTCACCATCTGAAGTACCTTGTTTCTTCTTGAAGACCCATTTGCTTCCAACAATCTTTTGTCCTTTTGGTCTTGCAACTATCTCCCAAGTGACATTCTTGTCAAGAGACTCAATTTCTTCAATTGCAGATGCTCCCCATTCTGCTGATTCTTCACCACTGATTGCTTCTTCATAGGTTGTTGGATCATCCCTATCTATGCTCTCACCTACTTCAAATGAATATGCAACCAAATCAGCATGGCCGTATCTCTGAGGTGGTCTAACTTGCCTCCTATCTCTGTCTCTTACAAGATTGTACTGATGATCTTGTGCTTCTTCTTCCTGGGAAGGTTCTTGCACGATATCTCGATCATCATCATCAGAAACAATAGTCTCATTGTTTCCTTGAACTTGCACCTCAAGTTCCACCTGGTCACCAAGATCCACCTTATCACTAACACCCTCTTCAGCTCTTTCATCTAGTTCTTCATTCTTTGGCTTCAACATCGATTGCTCATCAAATTTCACATCTCGGCTGATAAGAAACTTGTTTGATATTTCTGCAGGACACCATAACCTGTAGCCTTTCATGCCCTTTACATACCCAAGAAATATACACTTCTTTGCTCTAGTCTCTAGCTTCCCCTCATTTACATGAGCATAGGCTGGACATCCGAATATATTCAAGTCTTCATAGTTAGCATGCGAACCTGTCCAAACTTCATTTGGAGTCTTGCACTCAATGGAAGTCGATGGAGATCTGTTCATTAAATAAGCTGATGTGTTTGATGCTTCTGCCCAAAATTGCTTTGGTAACCCGGTATTGGAGAGCATGCACCGTGCCTTCTCCATTATGGTTCTTTTCATCCTTTCTGCAACACCATTTTGCCGTGGTGTTTTTCTGACTGTGCGGTGTCTCACAATCCCTTGCTCCTTGCAGAACTCATTGAACTCACCCCCACAAAATTCCAAACCATTGTCTGTCCTCAAGCACTTGATTTGTCTTCCGGTTTTCTTCTCAACCATAGTCTTCCATTGCTTGAACTTGACAAAAGTTTCATCTTTGTATTTAAGTATGAATACCCATACTTTCCTTGAGAAATCATCAATGAACATCAACATATATCTACCACCACCATGTGAATCTACCCGAGAAGGACCCCGAAGATCAGAATGAATATAATCCATAATACCTTTGGTGTTATGAATAGATGTACTAAACTTGACTCTACACTGCTTTCCAAAGACACAATGTTCACAGAAATCAAGCTTGCCTGTTTTATGGCCACAAAGCAATCCCTGCTTGCTCAAAACATCCAATCCCCTCTCGCTCATATGCCCTAGCCGCATATGCCACAACTTGGTAGTATCATCATCATAACTTGAAGATCATACAGCTGCATCACCTGTCACAGTAGTACCTTGCAGCGTATAAAGACCATTAATTCTCTCGCCCTTCATAATTGTAAGACTTCCTCTTGAGACACGAATAACTCCACCTTCACCTTGATACTTGCAGCCATTTGAATCAAGCGTACCCAAAGAAATAATATTTCTTCTCAAGTCCGGAACATGCCTAACCTTAGTTAGAGTCCTCACCATACCATCATACATCTTAATTTGAATTGTACCTACACCCACCACTTTACAAGTGACATTGTTTCCCATAAGAACTTTACCACCTTCTCTAGCTTGATAAGTAGTAAACCACTATTTATGAGGACACATGTGAAAAGTACAACCCGAATCAAGAATCCACCCATTCTCTGAGCTTTCGGTATGAACCGTGAGAACCGCTCCATCATCACTTTCTGCTTCAACATTTGCTGTGGTGCCTATGTTGGTATTCTTCTCGACATTCTTCAATTTTGTACAATCCTTCTTGAAATGCCCCTTTTCCTTACAATGAAAGCAATATAATTTACCGGATTTTGATTTAGACCTTGACTTTGATCTACTCCTGTCAAATCCTCCTTTTTGGTTTCCTCTTCCTCTAACAAACAACCTATCTCCCGAATTATCTTTACCGTCGATACCCGTCTTCTTTAACTCCTTAGAGTTCAAAGCCGCTTTAATGTATTCCATGGAGATTGTAGTTTTTCCATACATTACGGTATCAACAAAAATTTTATAAGATGTTGGTAAGGAACAAAGCAAACCCAAAGCTTGGTCTTCATATTCAATTTTGACCTCAATATTTGCCAAATCCAAGAGAATTTTATTATAATCATCAATATGATATATAATATACATTCCTTCATGCATTCTAAGAGTATGTAATTTCTTCTTAAGATATAAACGATTATTTACGGATTTAGTCATATACCTCTTCTCCAACTTGTTCCATAGCCTGTCCGGTGTTGTTTCTGCTGCAACTTCTCTCAAGACCTCGTTTCTCAAACACAATAGAATTAATCCATGTGCTTTCTCCAAGTGCTCATCATTTTCCTCATCCTTCAATGTTGTTGCTAGAGACGTTTTCCCCTTCAAAGTTTTCACCAAACCTTGTTGCACCAAAACATCCCTCATCTTTAGCCTCCATAAATTGAAATCATTCCTTCCATCAAATTTCTCAATCTCATACTTTGTCGCCATCGTAGATCACTTTTACCCAGATCTCTGATACCAATTTGTTATGACCAACAACTCTTCCAAGCACAATCAATAGAGAATATAAATGAAAACAAATGTAAAACAGGCACACACACACCACACAAGGATTTATAGTGGTTCGATCAAGATGATCTACATCCACTTTGGAAGACGACAATAACGTTGCACTATGATTTGAACAAGATTACAAGAGTATGATTTAAAACCCTCTCTTAAGAACAAGCCTACACAGCCTGCCTTACACTCACTCTAGAAAACTTAGTGTTTCTCTCTTCTTCTCACTGATATTGGGATGCTTACAATGAAACTATCATATGCCTTATATAGCATAAGAATAGAGGAATATATGTCGACATTTTCACCACACCGACAGCTCCACTATCCACCGAAAGTACTCCACTTGAGTGCTTCCACCATCACCGAAAGTCTAGCTCCACTTGAGTGTTCCACCATCACCGAAAGGCTAGCTCCACTTGCTCCACTTGAGTGTTCCACCATCACCGAAAGTCTGCACTAGAAAGTGATTAGTTTATTCAAGGCATATTTTACAAATCTCCACCTTGACTTGAATACCATCACCACTCACCATCATCGTCTTCGCTCAGCCCCTCAAGGGATATCAACACCTGTTAACACCAACCAAGTTCAAGCACTGCTTGAACTTGATACTTGGAACTGGCTTCGTCAACATGTCTGCAAGGTTATCCGTTGTAGGAACCTTTAGCATCGCTATCCTACCTTCCTCAACTGCATCCTTGATAAAATGATACCTGACATCGATATGCTTCGTTCTCTCATGATACATCTGGTTCTTGGTCAAGTGAATGGCACTTTGACTATCACAGAACAAAGTTGCATTCTCTTGCTTGAAAACCAAATCACCAACCAAACCCATCAACCATATACCTTCCTTTCACTGCTTCCGCGGCTGCCATGTACTCTGCCTCAGTTGTAGACAATGCAACTGTGCTTTGGAAAACCTACCTCCAACTGATAGTACTACCACACAATATAAAAGTATAACATGTCAATGACCTTATTCTATCAAGATCACCTGCATAATCAGAATCAACCTAACCCACAACATTCGTCGAATCACCATAGTGTTTATCAAACACTAAACCAACATCTGTACTTCCCCTTAGATACTTCAAAATCCACTTTACATCTTGCCAATGATCATTCCCGGGACTTCCCATGTATCTACTTACCACACTCACAGCTTGTGCGATATCTGGCCTCGTACAAACCATAGCATACATGATGCTACCAACTGCGCTTGCGTATGGAACTCGAGACATATACTCTTCCTCATCTGTAGTTTGAGGTGATTGCTTTCTAGAAAGTTTAAAATGAGCTTCCAAAGGAGTACTTACTGGTTTTGCATCTTTCATACCAAACCGCTCCAATACCTTCTCGATGTAAGCCTTCTAGGACAAATGCAACTTGCCTTCATCTCGGTTTCTATGAATCTCCATGCCCAATATCTTCTTTTCTGCGCCCAAATCCTTCATCTCAAACTCACTACTCAACTGCTCCTTCAACTTTCAGTATCTCTGACATGTCTTTGCAAGCAATCAACATATCATCAACATACAAGAGTAAATACACAAATGAACCATCTTGGAGTTTCCTGTGATATACACAACTATCATACTTACTCCTGTCATAGCCATTTGCCACCATAAACATATCAAAACGTTTATTCCACTTCCTTGGAGATTGATTCGAACCATACAAAGATTTCTTCAACAAACATAAATGGTCTTCTTTGACAGGAACTTCAAACCCCTTTGTTTGTTGCATATAAATACGCTCTTCCAAATCACCATGAAGGAAAGCCGTCTTAACATCTAGTTGTTCCAATTCTAGATCTTTCAAAGCATCTATAGCAAGCAATGTTCTAATAGAACTATGTTTAACAACATGAGATAATACCTCATTGTAGCCAATGCCTTCTCTTTACGTAAACCCCTTTTCCACAAGCCTTGCCTTGTACCTTGTTTCTTCTTGAAGACCCATTTGCTTCCAAAAATCTTCTGTCCTTTTTGTCTTGCAACTATCTCCCAAGTGCCATTCTTGTCAAGAGACTCAATTTCTTCAATTGCAGATGCTCCCCATTCTGCTGATTCTTCACCACTGATTGCTTCTTCATAGGTTGTTGGATCATCCCTATCTATGCTCTCACCCACTGCAAGTGCATACGCAACCAAGTCAGCATGGTCGTATCTCTGAGGTGGTCTAACTTGCATCCTATCTCTGCCACTTACAAGATTGTACTAATGATCTTGTGCTTCTTCTTCCTGGGCAGGTTCTTGCATAATATCTCGATCATCATCATCGGAAAAAACAGTATCATTGTTTCCTTGAACTTGCACCTCAAGTTCCACCTGGTCACCAAGCTCCACCTTATCACTAACACCCTCTTCAGCTCTTTCATCTAGTTCTTCATTCTTTGGCTTCAACATCGATTGCTCATCAAATTTCACATCTCTGCTGATAAGAAACTTGTTTGATCTTTCTGCAGGACACCATAACCTATAGCCTTTCACGCCATTTGCATACCCAAGAAATATAAAGTTCTTTGCTCTAGGCTCTATCTTCCCCTCATTTACATGAGCATAGGCTGGACATCCGAATATCTTCAAGTCTTCATAGTTAGCATGCGAACCTGTCCAAACTTCATTTGGAGTCTTGCACTCAATGGAAGTCGATGGAGATCTGTTCATTAAATAAGCTGATGTGTTTGCTTCTTCTGTCCAAAATTTCTTTGGTAACCCGGCATTGGAGAGCATGCACCGTGCCTTCTCCATTATGGTTCTGTTCATCCTTTCTGCAACACCATTTTGTTGTGGTGTTTTTCTGACTGTGCGGTGTCTCACAATCCCTTGCTCCTTGCAGAACTCATTGAACTCACCCCCACAAAATTCCAAACCATTGTCTGTCCTCAAGCACTTGATTTGTCTTCCGGTTTGCTTCTCAACCATAGTCTTCCATTGCTTGAACTTGACAAAAGTTTCATCTTTGTGTTTAAGTATGAATACCCATACTTTCCTTGAGAAATCATCAATGAACGTCAGCATATATCTACCACCACCATGTGAATCGACCCGAGAAGGACCCCAAATATCAGAATGAATATAATCCAGAATACCTTTGGTGTTATGAATAGTTGTACTAAACTTGACTCTACACTGCTTTCCAAAGACACAATGTTCACAGAAATCAAGCTTGCCTGTTTTATGGCCACAAAGCAATCCCTGCTTGCTCAAAACATCCAATCCCATCTCGCTCATATGCCTTAGATTCATATGCCACAACTTGGTAGTATCATCATCATAACTTCAAGAACATACAGTTGCATCACCTGTCACAGTAGTACCTTGCAGCGTATAAAGACCATTAATTCTCTCGTCCTTCATAATTGTAAGACTTCCTCTTGAGACATGAATAACTCCACCTTCACCTTGATACTTGCAGCCATTTGAATCAAGCGTACCCAAAGAAATAAGATTTCTTCCCAGGTCTGGAACATGCCTAACCTTAGTTAGAGTCCTCACCATACCGTAATACATCATAATTTGAATTGTACCTACACCCACCACTTTACAAGTGACATTGTTTCCCATAAGAACTTTACCACCTTCTCTAGCTTGATAAGTAGTAAACCACTCTTTATGAGGACACATGTGAAAAGTACAACCCGAATCAAGAATCCACCCATTCTCCGAGCTTTCGGTATGAACCGTGAGAACCGCTCCATCATCACTTTCTGCTTCAACATTTGCTGCGGTGCCTTGGTTGGTATTATTCTCGACATTCTTCAATTTTGTACAATCCTTCTTGAAATGCCCCTTTTCCTTACAATGAAAGCAATAGAATTTGCCGGATTTTGATTTAGACCTTGACTTTGATCTACTCCTGTCAAATCCGCCTTTTTGGTTTGCTCTTCTTCTAACAAACAACCCATCTCCCGAATTATCTTTACCGTCGATACCCGTATTCTTTAACTCCTTAGAGTTCAAAGCCACTTTAACGTCTTCCATGGAAATTGTAGTTTTTCCATACATTACGGTATCAACAAAATTTTCATAAGATGGTGGTAAGGAACAAAGCAAACCCAAAGCTTGGTCTTCATCTTCAATTTTGACCTCAATATTTGCCAAATTCAAGAGAATTTTATTATAATCATCAATATGATCTATAATAGACATGCCTTCATGCATTCTAAGAGTATGTAATTTCTTCTTAAGATATAAACGATTAGTTACGGGTTTAGTCATATACCTCTTCTCCAACTTGTTTCATAGCCCGTCCGGTGTTGTTTCTGCCGCAACTTCTCTCAAGACCTCGTTGCTCAAACACAATAGAATTAATCCATGTGCTTTCTCCAAGTGCTCATCCTTTTCCTCATCCTTCAATGTTGTTGCTAGAGGCGTTTTCCCCTTCAAATTTTTCACCAAACCTTGTTGCACCAAAACAACCCTCATCTTTAGCCTCCATAAATTGAAATCATTCCTTCCATCAAATTTCTTAATCTCATACTTTGCCGCCATCGTAGATCGCTTTTACCCGGAGCTCTGATACCAATTTGTTATAACCAATGGCTCTTCCAAGCACAATCAATAGAGAATAAAAATGAAAACAAATGTAAAACAGGCACACACACACAACACAAGGATTTATAGTGGTTCGATCAAGATTATCTACATCCACTTTGGAAGACGACAATAACGTTGCACTATGATTTGAACAAGATTACAAGAGTATGATTTAAAACCCTCTCTTAAGAACAAGCCTACACTGCCTGCCTTACACTCACTCTAGAACACATAGTGTTTCTCTCTTCTTTTCAATGATATTGGGATGCTTACAATGAAACTATCATATGCCTTATATAGCATATGAAGAGATGAGTATATGTCGACAGTTTCACCACACCGACAGCTCCACTATCCACCGAAAGTACTCCACTTGAGTGATTCCACCATCACCGAAAGGCTATATCCACTTAAGTGTTCCACCATCACCGAAAGGCTAGCTCCACTTGCTCCACTTGAGTGTTCCACTATCACCGAAAGGCTGCACTAGAAAGTGATTAGTTTATTCAATGCATATTTTACAAATCTCCACCTTGACTTGAATACCATCACCACTCATCATCATCGTCTTCGATCAGCCCCTCAAGGGCTCTCAACACCTGTTGACACCAACCAAGTTTAAGCAGTG
This sequence comes from Papaver bracteatum, assembly GCA_023529315.1. Lineage (NCBI taxonomy): Eukaryota > Viridiplantae > Streptophyta > Magnoliopsida > Ranunculales > Papaveraceae > Papaver > Papaver bracteatum. Next base: position 260,781 of record JAJJWX010005115.1, read on the forward strand.
CTTGAACTTGATACTTGGAACTGGATTCGTCAACATGTCTATAGTGTTATCAGCTGTAGGAACCTTTAGCATCGCTATTCTACCTTCCTCAACTTCATCCTTGATAAAATGATACCTGACATCGATGTGCTTCGTTCTCTCATGATACATCTGGTTCTTGGTGAAGTGAATGGCACTTTGACTGTCACAGAACAAAGTTTCATTCTCTTGCTTGAAACCCAAATCACCAACCAAACCCATCAACCATATACCTTCCTTCACTTCTTCCGCGACTTCCATGTACTCTGCCTCAGTTGTAGACAATGCAACTGTGCTTTGAAAAACCTACCTCCATCTGATAGTACTACCACACAATATAAAAGTATAACATGTCAATGACCTTATTCTATCAAGATCACCTGCATAATCAGAATTAACATAACCCACAACATTCGTCGAATCACCATAGTGTTTATCAAACACTAAACCAACATCTGTACTTCCCCTTAGATACTTCAAAATCCACTTTACAGCTTGCCAATGATCATTCCCTGGACTTCCCATGTATATACTTACCACACTCACAGCTTGTGCGATATCTTTCCTCGTACAAACCATAGCATACATGATGCTACCAACTGCATTTGCGTATGGAACTCGAGACATATACTCTTCCTCATCTGCAGTTTGAGGTGATTGCTTTCTAGAAAGTTTAAAATGAGCTTCCAAAGGAGTACTTACTGGTTTTGCATCTTTCATACCAAACCGCTCCAACACCTTCTCGATGTAAGCCTTCTAGGACAAATTCAACTTGCCTTCATCTCGGTTTATATGAATCTCCATGCCCAATATCTTCTTTGATGCGCCCAAATCCTTCATCTCAAACTCACTACTCAACTGCTCCTTCATCTTCTGTATCTCTGACATGTCTTTGCAATCAATCAACATACAAGAGTAAATACACAAATAAACCATCTTGGAGTTTCCTGTGATATACACAACTATCATACTTACTCCTGTCATAGCCATTTTCCACCATAAACGTATCAAAACGTTTATTCCACTTCCTTGGAGATTGCTTCAAACCATACAAATATTTCTTCAACAAACATACATGGTATTCTTTGCCAGGAACTTCAAACCCCTTTGTTTGTTGCATATAAATACGCTCTTCCAAATCACCATGAAGGAAAGCCGTCTTAACATCTAGTTGTTCCAATTCTAGATCTTTCAAAGCAACTATAGCAAGCAATGTTCTAATAGAACTATTTTTAACAACATGAGAGAATACCTCATTGTAGCCAATGCCTTCTATTTGCGTAAACCCCTTTTCCACAAGCCTTGCCTTGTACCTTGTTCCTTCACCATCTGAAGTACCTTGTTTCTTCTTGAAGACCCATTTGCTTCCAAAAATCTTCTGTCCTTTTGGTCTTGCAACTATCTCCCAAGTGCCATTCTTGTCAAGAGACTCAATTTCTTCAATTGCAGATGCTCCCCATTCTGCTGATTCTTCACCACCGATTGCTTCTTCATAGGTTGTTGGATCATCCCTATCTATGCTCTCACCCACTGCAAGTGCATACGCAACCAAGTCAGCATGGTCGTATCTCTGAGGTGGTCTAACTTGCATCCTATCTCTGCCTCTTACAAGATTGTACTAATGATCTTGTGCTTCTTCTTGCTGGGCAGGTTCTTGCACAATATCTCGATCATCATCATCGGAAACAACAGTCTCATTGTTTCCTTGAAATTGCACCTCAAGTTCCACCTGGTCACCAAGCTCCACCTTATCACTAACACCCTCTTAAGATCTTTCATCTAGTTCTTCATTTTTTGGCTTCAACATCGATTGCTCATCAAATTTCACATCTCTGTTGATAAGAAACTTGTTTGATCTTTATGCAGGACACCATAACCTGTAGCCTTTCATGCCCTTTGCATACCCAAGAAATATATAGTTCTTTGCTCTAGGCTCTAGCTTCCCCTCATTTACATGAGCATAGGCTGGACATCCGAATATCTTCAAGTCTTCATAGTTAGCATGCGAACCTGTCCAAACTTCATTTGGAGTCTTGCACTCAAAGGAAGTCGATGGAGATCTGTTCATTAAATAAGCTGATGTGTTTGTTGCTTCTGCCCAAAATTGCTTTGGTAACCCGGCATTGGAGAGCATGCACCGTGCCTTCTCCATTATGGTTCTGTTCATCCTTTCTGCAACACCATTTTTTGTGGTGTTTTTATTTGTGCGGTGTCTCACAATCCCTTGCTCCTTACAGAACTCATTGAACTCACCCCCACAAAATTCCAAACCATTGTCTGTCCTCAAGCACTTGATTTGTCTTCCGGTTTGCTTCTCAACCATAGTCTTCCATTGCTTGAACTTGACAAAAGTTTCATCTTTGTGTTTAAGTATGAATACCCATACTTTCCTTGAGAAATCATCAATGAACATCATCATATATCTACCACCACCATGTGAATCAACCCGAGAAGGACCCCAAAGATCAGAATGAATATAATCCAAAATACCTTTGGTGTTATGAATAGCTGTACTAAACTTGACTCTACACTGCTTTCCAAAGACACAATGTTCACAGAAATCAAGCTTGCCTGTTTTATGGCCACAAAGCAATCCCTGATTGCTCAAAACAGCCAATCCCCTCTCACTCATATGCCTTAGACTCATATGCCACAACTTGGTAGTATCATCATCAGAAATTGAAGAACATACAGCTGCATCACCTGTCACAGTAGTACCTTGCAGCGTATAAAGACCATTAATTCTCTCGCCCTTCATAATTGTAAGACTTCCTCTTGAGACACGAATAACTCCACCTTCACCTTGATACTTGCATCCATTTTAATCAAGCGTACCCAAAGAAATAAGATTTCTTCCCAGGTCTGGAACATGCCTAACCTTAGTTAGAGTCCTCACCATACCGTAATACATCATAATTTGTATTGTACCTACACCCACCACTTTACAAGTGACATTGTTTCCCATAAGAACTTTACCACCTTCTCTAGCTTGATAAGTAGTAAACCACTCTTTATGAGGACACATGTGAAAAGTACAACCCGAATCAAGAATCCACCCATTCTCCGAGCTTTCGGTATGAACCGTGAGAACCGCTCCATCATCACTTTCTGCTTCAACATTTTCTGCGGTGCCTTGGTTGGTATTCTTCTCGACATTCTTCAATTTTGTACAATCCTTCTTGAAATGCCCCTTTTCCTTACAATGAAAGCAATAGAATTTACCGGATTTTGATTTAGACCTTGACTTTGATCTACTCCTATCAAATCCGCCTTTTTGGTTTCCTCTTCCTCTAACAAACAACCTATCTCCCGAATTATCTTTACCGTCGATACCCGTCTTCTTTAACTCCTTAGAGTTCAAAGCCGCTTTAACGTCTTCCATGGAAATTGTAGTTTTTCCATACATTATGGTATCAACAAAATTTTCATAAGATGGTGGTAAGGAACAAAGAAAACCCAAAGCTTGGTCTTCATCTTCAATTTTGACCTCAATATTTGCCAAATCCAAGAGAATTTTATTATAATCAACAATATGATCTATAATAGACATTCCTTCATGCATTCTAAGAGTATGTAATTTCTTCTTAAGATATAAACGATTAGTTACGGATTTAGTCATATACCTCTTCTCCAACTTGTTCCATATCCCGTCCGGTGTTGTTTATGCCGCAACTTCTCTCAAGACCTCGTTGCTCAAACACAATAGAATTAATCCATGTGCTTTCTCCAAGTGCTCATCCTTTTCCTCATCCTTCAATGTTGTTGCTAGAGGCGTTTTCCCCTTCAAATTTTTCACCAAACCTTATTGCACCAAAACATCCCTCATCTTTAGCCTCCATAAATTGAAATCATTCCTTCCATCAAATTTCTCAATATCATACTTTGCCGCCATCGTAGATCGCTTTTACCCGGAGCTCTGATACCAATTTGTTATGACCAACGGCTCTTCCAAGCACAATCAATAGAGAATAGAAATGAAAACAAATGTAAAACAGGCACACACACACAACACAAGGATTTATAGTGGTTCGATCAAGATGATCTACATCCACTTTGGAAGACGACGATAACGTTGCACTATGATTTGAACAAGATTACAAGAGTATGATTTAAAACCATCTCTTAAGAACAAGCCTACACTGCCTGCCTTACACTCACTCTAGAACACTTAGTGTTTCTCTCTTCTTCTCACTGATATTGGGATGCTTAAAATGAAACTATCATATGCCTTATATAGCATAAGAAGAGAGGAGTATATGTCGACATTTTCACCACACCGACAGCTCCACTATCCACCGAAAGTACTCCACTTGAGTGCTTCCACCATCACCGAAAGGCTAGCTCCACTTGAGTGTTCCACCATCACCGAAAGGCTACACTAGAAAGTGATTAGTTTATTTAAGGCATATTTTACAATATCAATCATAGTTTCATGACTATGTGCATAAGATGATAGTTTCATGACTTTGTTGTTTTCTTTTCCTGCTCTTGTCACAAACATTCAAGGAAACTCCATCATTTCCAAAAAGTATTCCATTTTTCTGATATCTTGTTATCATTTTATAACAAGTTTATCTCACTGAGGTTTTGCTTTATCAAGATCTAAGATTTAGATTTTTCATGTACGCAGTTGGATTTTCCAATCTATATGGTTTCATTCAATAGTTCAAACCCGTAATCTACGGGCTAATCTATTCTTTCGGTATGTAATGTCGATACAAGCACATGATATCTTCTATCAATATTTTGCCATTGTTCACGGAAAAACATTTCTCTTAATATCAATTAATACTCTATACCATAAAGCTTTTATGGTAATTATGGGTATTTCAATCAAGCACATTGTGGATGATCAAGTATACATCCCCTGTAATGTATTTTTTTTTCCTTGGTTTTTCTTTGGCAAGAAATTTGAAGATGTAGATATATTTCAATCCGGCAATTGATTTATTTTTTGGAAATGGTTTTCATATTTTCCATCTTTACCATTTTTGGTAATCTCATTTAGTGAAAATATTTTCTATATTTCTGGAAACTAAACTCATGCTTTCCAGGGATATCTTTTTTCCGAATATTTTCTTTGGTATCAAAAATATTTTCGGAAATCCTTTCATTCCATATTTTGGATATCTCATAATTTCTGAACATATTTCCATGTTCAGTGTTATTATCTCCTTAAATATCGTCTACAAGTGCTAGACTACAATGCTAACAAAGATTATTCCAATCTTTTTTGTTTTCTGCCAGTTTTGGTTCCATATAAGTTTGCTGGCTTATATCAACAATTCAAATTTCAATCAATCTTTGTTTTCTTTTAAAAGAAATCGTTCACATCGGGCTACATACTATGTGAATATGATGTCATTTTTAAACCTCACTTTTGAAGGTGTCCAAATTCTTGTTTTCATTCAGTTCAATAGCAAGTTGTGTTTGTTATTCTACACAGAGATATTACCTGTGGAGCGGAGACGCATTGTTTCTTCCTTAACAACCATCATCTGTTCGAAGTTTTTGGTTTCTCTATGCCTTGTCTTGGTTAAAAAAAAAATCAACAAACCAAGTCCATTGAAGCCATTTCACTCATTTATGCCTCGTGAAGATCATTCTGTTGCTGCTTCTGTACCTTTGTTAAAGTTTCTTGTCCAGTGATTGAAGATCGAAGTTCAACCTACAAAGTTTTGGGTTACAAAGTTCTTTTCCATAAACTTTTCAAGTTGTACACTCCAGAAAACTTCCGTGTTCAACTTGAGGGGGTGTTGGAATAGTGTACGTGTGTGAGACTCCAAAGTTATCGTGCTTGAAGAGAAGACCGAGTCATATTTCCAACTATCAAGGACTGAAATCAAGATAAGTGTAGAATGAGTCGGGACTGTTAAAATATTGTGTAATCTAGTTAGATTGCCTATTAGTTAGCTAGTCAATAGGTTATCTCATCTCTTATCACTATAAATAAGAGAGTTCAGTGTTAATGTAACCATCCCAGTAAGCTTGGAGATCAATCCAATTCACCCTACGGGTTTCTCAGTGGACCTAGGCTTTAGTGCCGAACCACTTTAATTTCTGTCTTCTTTATTTGTCTTTGATCTTTGTGCTCAATCGATGATCCGTCTCAATGATACCCATAATTTATTAGCAGCCAAATCAACAACTAAGCTTTCAGCGACTAGAGGAGTTCCTTACTTAATGTTAATCACATATTGAAGAGTTGATGTATCTTTAGTTACTGCAAGGACTAGCCCTTGAGGTAGAGATGAAGAAACAGGTTGAGCGTTAGAGAAAGACACAATGACAAAAAGAAATGTGATTGCACTAACGAACACTGAATAAAAAGAAGAAGACTGATGAGTTACAGAAAAAGAAGGCATATTTGGATTGATGAAAGACTTAGATGGAATAAGTGTATTTCACTATTTTTTGAATGGATGAACACTTAGTGCTAGGATTTATAATGACATTTTAGATCCCGCAAATTGTTTAACCCATTAATGGTATTTCAAAAAACTATGTGCAGTGTATTAATGATCTTAATTGGATGAGTACCCCAAATCCAAAAGAGAGGAATAAAAGTCAAAATTTGTGGGTAAATCAACCAGGTTAGCATAATATCACCATAGGTAGACTTATTAATTAAGTTCATCAGTAGGAAAAAGGAATCATTTATTCAAACAACAACTTACTTTTATCACATATAGTGGATGTCAATGTAATACAATGGTACAGACTTGGATGGGCGACATACAATATCTTTTTCGTACAGTCTTTGGATGTCAAATTGTGAAAATAAGGCTTTGTAAGACGAGTATATACCCAAAATTTTAATTCAAATACTCACCATTTGAGAAAAATGCCTCCCAACATGTGAAATAATATGGAATAAGAGTGTGAAGGGATCTCCCTCTTTCTAAAATGAACAAATTTACTAAACAATTGAATACTCATTGCAAATGGGCGGATGATGATGAAGTTGAGGATGTTGATCAATCGTTATACTCCGGTAGGATTGATGCCCTGAAAATAATGAAGTGATGGAAACTGATCAAGAAAATGAAGAAGATTGTGAGGATGTTTATGATGAAACAACAGATGCAGGTAAGACTATAACTTCAACAGTTGATAGTCCCACTATTACTGAAATTATACAGGGTGTTGTAGCTGGTAATAAAAGACTGAAAAGATGTAAACTTGGAAATAAATCCAAGGAGAATCTCATTGGAGAGGAAATACGCATGTGTAATTAGTAGAGATTGGAGAAAGAAGGGTTAAAAATGTCGAAGTTCGCTCAAAACATTATAAATACTGCACCAAATAATTTCATTGAAGAATTAGCGGAGAGGGTGGCTAATGAATCTCCGCTGGTTGATAAGAATGACGAGCAAATTGAAAAAGATTATAATGAAGGGACGGAGGATGATACTAACCGATCAGCGATTGTAAATTATATTCCAGTGGTGTCTACATTAAACTCTTCTGGCATAGATAGTGCGTTTGACCCTATTATGGAGGAAGAAACTAAGAGAGTCTTGAACTGGGCAAATATGAAGAAGGCTACATCAACAATTGATGGTAATACATCGAAGAGTAGTGAATTTCGTGGTCCTTTATAGCCACATAAACCCAATTTTAAATAAAGTTTTAATGCTAGTAATCTGTATGATGCTTGAAGTTTGTGTGAAGATAATGCTTGAAGTTTAATAAGAGTTATAGGTTTTTAGGTTTCCTGTAAGGACCTGTTTTTCCCATTTCTTTTAATTTTTAGATATTTAGAGGTTTTGTCTCCCCTTTATTTCTCTAAACGGTCCGGGACCTTCAGTCCCCTTAGGTAATTACTGTTTTTGGCTTTAATATTATGACTTAGCTAAAAAAAAAAAAGGAACAAATTTACTTATTGAAAAATACTCTAATTTGAGCATCCATACTGGGTCATAAATTTGGGAAATATTGTTCAATTTAAATCATAATAAGGGGTGAGCAAAAAGTCCGGAACCGCGGATTTTACCCGACCCAAGCATATGACAAGTTACAAATATTTTAATAGCAACTAACAACTTCTCTCTAATAACCAATACAGCAAATAATGTTGGAAATTATAACAAGTTGTTTGTCTCGCCTAATCGAAAGAACTAACGAATACCAAACAAAAAACAAGTGATCATAATACCAAGCGCAAAACTAACAACAACTGCTTATTATTATTGGAAATCGAAGTTAGAGCAACTTGTTTGTCTACGTCTACCAAGTGTTGTAGTAAATCCCAACCTCATTTTAGCAAGATTGAACTCCAACAGATTGTCTTCCAACTGATACCCACCGATAACTAGCATGTTTGCGTCATTACCTCCATCGACGAATCCCAAACACGATACTTCATCACTAACCCTCACCATAGAATTTGGTCCGAATATCTTCCAAACTACATTCTCTTTATGCAAGACGAGACTGATCATTGGCACAACAGATCCCATCCATGAACCAGAAATATTCCTTGAATCAAAACAAGCACCAAAAGGTGCTACTGAAACCACCCTAGCAATGTTCATAGCTTTAGCTTGCTCGGTAAATATGCTAGTAAATTGATTATAAATCGATGTGCGCATAACAGTGTAAGGAATTAAGGTGTTAATAGTAGTTAGTACACGGAACCGATATTCGGTAGAATTGCTATATACTGGAATTTTTTCTTCGCCGATTTTGATTGAATTTACTTGAATGTAATACTCTGATGTTGAAAACGCAGTAGGATTCGTATAAAATGGTGTATAGGTAAGTGAAGTTGAGAGATCATTTCCTGGTTGCATTATGTAAGGTCCCCCACCAATAAATATGACACCTTTGGACGACGTTGACGATGGTAAGCACATTGCAAATACTCTTGGAATACGAAAAGCCAATGAAAGCTGCGAAGGAACTGAAACTCCGAAAGGTCCGAAACCAGCCATTCCTTTAACCCCCTCGGCAAGCCCCTTTAAGAGAGAAGTTGATCCGCAACCGAACGAAAAATTGCGAACCGTTACATCTGGACCTGATTTAGATCCATTTGTACATGACAGTGTAGATACAACATCTGAATTAAAATAGTTGAAGGGTTCGGTACTTGTGCCGGAGAAACTATTTCTCAGAAAAATAATGCATGTATTGAAGGTTTTTCGCCCTGGTTGTGCAGAATAGGGTCCACATGATTTAGAAATTTTCTGAAGCTTTAGGCACTCGCTTCCGAGGCAATTGAGGGAGCGGTTAGATGATGAAACATAGCCTTCCTGGCAATCAACCCATAGGATTTCACCAGCCAAATTAACAACTAGGCTTTCAGCGACTAGAGGAGTTCCTTGCTTAATATATGTCCGATACTGAAGAGTTGAGGCATCTTTAGTTACTGGAAGCACAACCCCTTGAGGTCGATATGAAGAAGCAGGTTGAGCATTTGAGAAAGAAACAATGAAGACAAGAAATAAAATAGCACTAAAGAACACTGAAGAAGAATAAGAATTAGATGACTGATGAGTTAGAGAAAAAGAAGCCATATTTGGGTTACTAAAAGATTTAGATACTAGATAAGAGAAAAGTGTATTTTGTGAATGAATTAACACTTAGTGGTAGGATTTATAAAATCACAATTTAGATCTCGCAAATTGTCTAAAACATTAATGTTCTTGCAAAACCATGTGCAATCTTAATGATTGAATTGTAATTAGTTAATATAATATCACCACAGGTAGAATTAACTCAGTTTGTCAATAGACAAAAGGAATCATTGATCCATTAGTCAAACAACAATTCACAGCGGATAATTCCGGCAAACTATGTTATCAACTGTTGCCTAATATGTTAGTTTGAAATTTCGCACTATATTTTTTACTTCTATTATAGTTTTCTCTGCAAACTGGAAATTTTGGAAGATAAAAATGAGATGTAAGAAAATGGATGAGCGCTACTAGGGACTTTGGCTAGGATCCATGTGCGCATCAGCTGTGCAAGTTGTATATATCTCGATCTGTAACCTTGAGTACTAATCGGAACCAAGTGGTAATTGATTTTCGACTCTTTTGGTTTTTCTCCGTAATAGAGAAGTGGACTTTTTCACATCAATGCCAAACCAAGCACATGACAAGTGACAAATTTTCTATAGCAACTAACAACTCTCTTTAATAACCAATTAAGAATTACACCTTATTTTGGAAATTCAAGTTATAACAAGTTGTTCGTCTAGCCTACTCGAAGAAACTAACGAACCAATAAAAACATAAGTGATACATTTGAAATCAATTAACAACTACTACACCTTATTATTAGAAATTGAAATTAGAACAAGTTGTTTGTCTACCAAGTACTGAAGTAAATCCCAACCTCTTTTTAGCAAGATTGAACTCCAATAGATTGTCTTGCAACTGATACCCACCAATAACTAGCATGTTGCTTGGATTATGACCTCCATCGACAAATCCCAAACAAGATACTTCTTCACTAACACGCACCATAGAATTTGATCCGAATATCTTCCAAACTACATTCTCTCTGTGCAAGACAATGTTTATTGTTGGCACAAGAGCTCCCACGCGTGTACTTATCATATTCGTTGAATCAAAACAAACTTCAAAAGGTGCTACAGAAGCCACCCTAGTAATATTCATAGCTTTAGTTTTCTCGATATATATGCTAGTGAATTGGTTATAAATTGATGTGCCTATAAGAGTGTAAGGGATTAAGGTGTCAATAGTTGCTAGTTTAGGGGACGGATATTCCCCACGATTAAGATCTAGTAGAATTTTTTCGCCGCCAATATTGATCGATGTTACTTGAATGTAATACTCAGAATTTGAAAACGCATTAGTTTTGGTATAGAATGGTGTGTAGGTTAGGGAAGTTGAGATTTCAATTCCTGGTTGCATTTTGTAAGGTCCTCCGCCAACAAATATGACACCTTTGGATGATGTTGTTGATGGTAAGCACATTGCAAATACTCTTGGAATACGAAAGGCCAATGAAAGCTGTGAAGGTACTGAGACTCCGAAAGGTCCGAAACCAGCCGATCCTTTAACACCCTTTGCAAGCCCCGTTAAGAGAGAAGTTGATGCACAACCAAATGAAAACTTACGAACCGTTACATCTGGACCTGTGCTAGACCCATTTATACATGACTGTGTGGATACAAAGTCTGAATTGAAATATTCGCGGAATAAGCCGATGTCGAATAACTTGCTTCTAGGAAAAACAATGCATGCCAAAAAGGGTTTATGCCCCGGCTGCGCAGGTTTGCGTTGACATGATTTAGAATTTGACTGAAGCTTTAAGCATTCGCTTCCAAGGCAATTGATTGTGCGGTTAGATGATGAAACATAGCCTTCGTCACAGTCAACCCATAGGTATTCACCGGCCAAATCAACAACTAAGCTTTCAGAGACTAGAGGAGTTCCTTGCTTAATGTTAATCAAATATTGAAGAGTTGATGCATCTTTAGTTACTTCAAGGACTACCCCTTGGGGTCGAGATGAAGAAACAGGTTGAGCATTAGAGAAAGAAGCAATGAAGAGAAGAAATGTGATTGTACTAACGAACACTGAATAAAAAGAAGAAGACTGATGAGTTACAGAAAAAGAAGGCATATTTGGATTGCTGAAAGACTTAGATGGAAGAAGTGTATTTTGTGAATGGATGAACACTTAGTGCTAGGATTTATAATGACATTTTAGATCCATTAATAATAATGGTACTGCAAAAAACTATGTGCAGTGTATTAATGATCTTAATTGGATTAGTACCCCAAATCCAAAAGAGTGGAAAAAAAGAGTCAAAATTTGTGGGTAAATCAACCAGGTCCTCTACAATTGTCGGTTAGTATAATATCACCATAGGTAGACTTATAAATTAAGTTTATCAGTAGGCAAAATGAATCATTTATTCAAACAACAACTTACTTGTATCACAAATAGTGGATGTCAGGGGCGGAGCTGAATGGGGACCGGGGAGGGCAGTTTTCCTCCCTAAAATTTTAGAAGTTTCCAAATTAGGCTTGGAAATTACGGATTTTGCACATTTGTCCTCCCAAAATTTGATAAATTATCGTAACATACCTAGATAATATAAGTGATTGCGTCAAATTTCAAAGCATTTGCAACTTGGGAAGTATCTTAAATGTATGTTATGCAGCTAACATTTGAAAAAAGTACTAAAAAATTTCGGGCGGCTTACGGACCCCATAGTATACAATGTTGTTAGTAGTCATTGGTTGTATTTGTCCTCCCAACAACAAAGTTCTGACTCCACCCCTGGATGTCAATGTAATACAATGGTACAGACTTGGATGGGTGACATACAGTATCTTTTTCGTATAATCTATGGATGTCGAATTGTGAAAATAAGGCTTTGTAAGACGAGCATGTACCCAAAATTTTAACTTCAAATACTTACCGATTGAGAAAAATGCCTCCCAACATGTGAAATAATGTGGAATAAGAGTGTGAAGGAATGAACAAATTTACTAAACAATTGAATACTCATCGCAGATGGGCGGATGATGATGAAGTTGAGGATGTTGATCAATCGTTATACTCCGGTAGGATTGATGCCCTGAAAAATAATGAAGTGATGGAAACTGATCAAGAAAAGGAAGAAGATTGTGAGGATGTCTATGATGAAATAACAAATGGAGGTATGACTATAACTTCAACAATTGATAATCCCACTATTACTGAAATTATACAGGGTGTTGCAGCTGGTAATAAAAGACTGAAAAGATGTACACTTGAAAATAAATCCAAGGAGAATCTCATTGAAGAGGAAATACGCATGTGTAATTAGGAGAGATTGGAGGAAGAATGGCTAAAAATGTCGAAGTTTGCTCAAGAAATTATAGATACTGCACTAAATAATCCTAGCATTTTTAGGGGCCAGGAAAAAGGATTTAGGGGCCAACAATAAAACAAAATAGGGTTACCCAAAAGTAAAACGAAGCCACCCCTTATCTCGCGTAATTCATAATGGCCAAATTTCCCTCCTATAATCGGTTGATAAGTTCGGATGTTTGTCTACCGATTTAATTCGGGAGAATTTTTTTTTTATTATCGTCCGATTGTGGACGCTGTAGTATTTGGAAGAATTGTGTTTCATTTTCTTCATTTGTTGTCACTTTTTATTTCTAGAGAAAGATGAAGTGGGAAAGAAGTGAAAAAGCCTTTTTTTAAGAAACAAACCATTCATAAATGGATGGATATGAAGAAGAACGTGAGAATGATCGTGAAGAACCTAATGTTGAAGGATCACGGCCTTTTAGAGAAGACGATTTGGGGTATATGTTGAATGATCCAAACTTTTGTGGAGAGGAAACCCTAGACGACGCTTTTATGGAGGAAGCCGTTGAATCAACCGAGATCGAAGATAACGATTCATCTAACACACAGGTATTGTGTTAAGAAACTCATAACCCACTTTGTATGCGTTTGTATGCGTTTTTAAACGACAAAACTCGATTAATGCATGCATTTAACGCCATGAACCACCCAGAATCGGTAGCTAATGTGTCCAAATATCTACCGAATACAACCTCCTGAGTACCAAATATTTACATTCGGCAGTTTAAAGAATGTATACTACTACCGAATATTTGAAAAACCCCCAAATTGATTTTCCAAAATATCTACATTCGGTAACTATTTTAGTATATTTTCTACCGAATGGCCCCAAAAACGAAATCCTCAAAATTATGAAACTCAGTAATTCTTATCTTTTACATTCAGAAGTATTATAATTTTATATAACTACCGAATATATCGATGGCCCCAAAATCCAATTCTCGCGAACTTGTAAAAATTGTAATTCTTCTTCTAGGAAAATCGGAGGAATATGTTTTACTTTTACTTCCGATTGTATATATTCGTAAGTAATACCAGATATATGTCTTCCGATTATGATTGTTTTTTGTACTCAAGAGGCTGTCCAAATCTTTCTATTAAAATCGTTAGTCATTTGGACACAATATTCGTCCGATTATATTACAATCGGTTGTAAAACATGTTAAATGTATTCCGATTGTCAATAAAAAACGTGTTGCTTCCTTTTGCAGGCTGCTTTAGCGATAGTTGATGATTTCTATTTGAGGCCCGATACTTCCCTATACTATGAAAACGATTTGGTATACTCCTTACTATTCTTATTATTCAAATATGTATGTTAAATGCTTATTCTTATGATATTTGTTTTGTTATATTCGTGTTTAGTCATTTGCAAGTAAGGAGGAGGCAAAGGAATGGCTAAAAAACAAGGTAAAAGATAACATGTGCGTTGTAGTTCAAAACAATCATGTGGATGAAACTCGATTTGAAATGATTTGCGAGCGCGGTGGGACGCGAAAGAGTCATGAGGGAAAGAATAGTAAGTACGTAAGGAAAACGCATAGGAAATACCGAAGCAATACAAAGAAAATCGGATGTCCTTTCAAGATTGTCTTCCATAAGCCGGACGGTTCGGAAGGTTTAGATTGGAAAATGTCTAAAGTTGATAATGGTTGTCATAACCACGATGATCCGGATACTCTACTTGGACATGTAATGGTTGCCAAGCTAAAATCAAGGGAAATGGAGACGGTGAAGTCTATGAGGATCCAAAAAGCTAGTGCGATCTTAAGTAAAATAAAGGCGGATGACCCCAATAACTTGTCTTCTTTGTCTACAATTAAGTCAGCCCTATCTACGATCAAAAGAACGGAATGGGATGGTAGAATAGTCATGCAACAATCGGAGTGGTTAGCGGAGTTACACGACTACACGTTGAGAAGGGAAGAAAAGGATGGTAAAGTGGTTCGTATTTTCTTGGCACATCCCGAAATGATCCAATTGGCCCAATTCTTTCATCAAATTTTGTTGATAGATGACACTTATAAGACAAACAAATATAACATGCCATTGTTAAATATTGCTTGCCACACTTCGGACAAAAACACATTTACGGTTGCATGGGGTTTAATGGATCATGAGAACAATGTGAGTTTCATTTGGATGTTGGAGACGTTGAGGACCATTTATAATGGTGATGATTTTCCAAGGGTTATTATAACGTATAACGATCAAGCCCTAATGCATGCATTAGCGGTAGTGTTTCCGGAAGCCCAAAACTTGCAATGTACTTGGCACATTCAACAAAACCTCAAATCCAATTGCCATCATCATTTCCAAGCTAAAAAACCAAGGAAAGGTACTAAGAGGTCGAAGGAAGAGGATGAGCGCATTAGTAAATTAACCGTGGAAGAACAAGAGGAAGAGAAACGGTTATTTGATGAAAAATGGACGGAGGATGGAATGATTTGGAGTATAATCGGTAGATTGCTAAACATAATAGTGTCCGATTGAATATTATTCAGTAGGTTAAATAACAGACTAACTACCGATTACAGAAAATATTTTGATTATCATAATATGATGTAACGATTATACTTCGACAATTCCATTACAATGAATTTTGCTTAGCTTCGTGGACGTGCCCTAAACGGATTAAATCTGTTCATCGCCTTAAGGATTCTGAAATGAGCTTCGAAACGGAAGTTTGATCTTTTCCATCTCCGCCATTCCTCGAGAGATCGTTATATCACCTCATCATTAGTTTCACCCCTCAATCGATATTGATTCACAAGATAAGTTAAATGGACGAATTGTTTGACGTGTTGGTTTATTGAACCAATTCGGCAGAAAAGATCAGCCGAGTTACGGTTATTTGGGTTTCCCGTGTCGATGAAAAAGATTTCGTGAATTCTCAACAAATAACTCATACTCATTACACCTCCTTGCATGCGTTCTTCTCCCTGTCTTGGATAGAATTGAACATAGCGCCTACATAAAGATAAATCTTCTTCAATCGTGAACTCCGTAGGATTAACGAATGGTTGGGCCATTATGTTGAAGATGATTTATTCGGAGATTAGAGAGAGTAAAAATGTTTTTTTGTTGCATATAGGGGAAGAGATGCCCTCCTTATATAAGTTATATAGCCCAACGGATACTTTTTTTAAAACTACATATATTCGGAGAATAAATGTAGTTCATCATCTACCGAATATAAGATGGCCCAAAAATCTGTTTCTTGGAAAAATGAAGATTTTCTAGAATTTGAACTTGTAATAATCGGAAGTAAACTACTAATATCATACCTCCGAATATAATGGCCAACCCTCTACACTGGCCATTCGGAACCACCCAGAGCCATGGAGGGGCAGGTTTTGAACTACATATATTCGGAGATTAAATGTAGTTCATCATCTACCGAATATAAGATGGCCCAAAAATCTGTTTCTTGGAAAAATGAAGATTTTCTAGAATTTGAACTTGTAATAATCGGAAGTAAACTACTAATATCATACCTCCGAATATAATGGCCAACCCTCTACACTGGCCATTCGGAACCACCCAGAGCCATGGAGGGGCAGGTTTTGAACTACATATATTCGGAGAATAAATGTAGTTCATCATCTACCGAATATAAGATGGCCCAAAAATCTGTTTCTTGGAAAAATGAAGATTTTTTAGAATTTGAACTTATAAGAATCGGAAGTAAAGTACTAATATCATACCTCCGAATATAATGGCCAACCCTTGAAAAATGAAGATTTTTTAGAATTTGAACTTATAAGAATCGGAAGTAAAGCCATTCCGAATATAATGGAACCACCAGAGCCATGGAGGGGCAGGTTTTGAACTACATATATTCGGAGAATAAATGTAGTTCATCATCTACCGAATATAAGATGGCCCAAAAATCTGTTTCTTGGAAAAATGAAGATTTTCTAGATTTTGAACTTGTAATAATCGGAAGTAAAGTACTAATATCATACCTCCGAATATAATGGCCAACCCTCTACACTGGCCATTCGGAACCACCCAGAGCCATGGAGGGGCAGGTTTTGAACTACATATATTCGGAGAATAAATGTAGTTCATCATCTACCGAATATAAGATGGCCCAAAAATCTGTTTCTTGGAAAAATGAAGATTTTCTAGAATTTGAACTTGTAATAATCGGAAGTAAACTACTAATATCATACCTCCGAATATAATGGCCAACCCTCTACACTGGCCATTCATAATCCAAAAAACAAACCATTCATAATCCATCTAACAAACCATTGACAAACCATATTCTGTTTTTAGAAGTTCAAATCCGATCCTAACCTTAAAAACAAAACCAAATTAACAACCAATACATAAATACTATAAAAAGGAAGTTTGTCATTCATTTATTCTTTGCTTTTACTTTACGACGTCGACCACCTCCAAGTCCAGCACGTCCACGAGTTTCAGGACCTTCAGCTTCAGCACCTTCCGTTTGACGGCTCGTAGAAGCTCGAGTTCTTTTACCCAACTTTGATACTGCCATCTTAACCGTATGCCTCTTCTTGGATTTCTCCCCAAATTCTGTTGCATATTCTTCATTGTCGATATTGTCAATTAGGTCTCTAGCCTTTTGTATCTTCTCAACTGGCACGAGATCTCCCTTCCTAATGCAAGAAGTTAAAATTTTGGAAACAGTCTTGAACCTATTCACCTATTTTTAAACATAATGACATAACATCAAACGGTTATTACATTAGATTTTTAGCAATAACATCAAGAAAGTTTGAAGAATATGCACCAGTCTATCATAACCAGTTGGTTTGTCTTTTATGATACAATTATAACTAGACCCCGCCGAAGTAGACTTGGATTTAAGTTCACGGATAACCAAAGGATGTGATACGTTCTTATACCAAATCATATAGCCTGGAGAATTTTCATCACCTCGGGTGGCTGGTCTACCAGTGTTGATAATGAACTCGGTCCTCTTATCCCAGTTATAAGGAACATTAGGTGGGCCTTTGTGAACTATCGTGAGAGTGTCACCACTAGAAGAGCACAACTCCACCTCCAATTTGTAGTAATCCTTGAATTCCTCCATTGGTTGATGTTGTATATACCCGTGTTGTCGCATCACCCTAGAGGGGTTGTACATCACATATCCCGTGGGGTGCCACAACGGTCCAAAATAAAGGGACAAGTCCGACCGAACATTTATATGGCCAGCAGCTCGATCTTCCTTGTATGGATCAAAGCATACGTCTGAGGCCTTCAATTGGTCCAAAATCTCCCTCATGCGGATCAACTCCTGCTCTTTTGTCCTAGAACGGTTGTCTTCGAAGAGATACTTTGTTCCCCTAGGAGTACCTTTCCGCCACTCTGGGTTCTCTCCGGCTAACTTCAGGAGAGGGAAGTGATCATAGATCCATGTCTATATGGATAACAAACCAAGTATTAGTAAATATATTAATAACAATCGGAACCAAATGTACATTAATTTCAACCGAATATATACATTCGGAGGAATTTGACTTCCGAATGAAAAATATTCGAAAGTAAAAATGGTATAATTCCATCCGAATATGCATCATTTGGAGTTCAGTAGACTATATTTTTTTCACCTACAGATTCGGTTGTATTTTATAAACAATAACACCCGATTAAATATAATTGGAATTAAAACTAAATTACATGCTACCGAATGCTAAACATTCGAACGCAAACAAAATGTAAGTCCTACCGAATATCATTCATTTGGAGTTCAGTATCCTACGGTTTGTTGCATATATATTCGAAAGTTATTTCCCATATTAATGTTCCGAATATATACAATCGAGAGTTAATTTAAGTTAAGTCTCTCCGAATAAAACACATTCGGACATAATAAATGAATCATTTACTTCCGAATATGCATAATTTGGATTTCAGTAAAACACAGTATTATGGCATATATATTCGGTAGTTAAATGAACAAGACTAAATCCCGAATCCAAACAATCGTAAGTACGGCTATGTAATTGGTTTCCGAATATACTACATTCGAAGGTTAAAAATTTATGTATCCTACCGAATAGTTATCATTTGGAGTTCATAATATGCATTGTATGTATTGTCTACCGAATAACTATAGATTGACTTATAGAGTAAAAAAATGACCTGCAATAGAGCCACGTTCCCGGCAACTTGGCTAGTTCCTCGCCTCGACGCCTTTCTCAACTCTTCCATCAAGAATGCTAGGAATGCCGTGCCCCAAGAGTAGTCACCGACTTCATGAAGAGGATCCAAAAGTTGTAGAAGGTTGGCGTCGATCCGGTTGCCAGAAGTATTGGGGAAAATTACACATCCAAATACACAAAGGAGATACGTTGTGGCCGCGTGATTCACTTGCTCTTCAGTTAACGTTCCCTTTTTTTCTTTATCCAAGGTGCCTCGAAACATATTCATTAAAACAGTAATGTTAATCTGTCTTGTTCTGTAACTTGCATGCCTCCTAAACTCTTCTGTTGTTGTCTCTTCATCCCAACCTAAGCACTTTTTAGTTAGAACATAAAGTTGTGCCCAACTTAACTGCTTTGTGTAGTTGAACTTCACAGCTGTGCCTTGCTCAGGAAGGTTAAGAATTTGCACAACATCATCTGGTGTAATCGTCATCTCCCCAAATGGCATATGGAAGGTATCGTCTCGGGATACATTCCTCCAAACGGCATATGGATCATGGTCCAAATATGAATTCTCCGCAAGATTAGCTAACCTCGAGTTGGTTACAATTCTCTTGAACGAACATTCACTTAGGATAAAAACAAGATCATTTTTGTTGGTCCAAATATGGTTTGAGTATACGAAGCATTAGCTATTTAACACACAAATTTTTTTAGAGTACATACAAAAACCCTTAATACAACAACTATTATGATAAAAAACATAGACAATACATTAATAAAAAATATAATATTATTATTACCTCGGTTTCGTATATTTCTTTGGCCCAGGAGTCTTTGTATCCAAAAAGAAATTTTCCTCCATCCGCCGGTAGCCCAAGGATTTCTCCGGGTTGAATATTCTTCACCTTCAAGTGCTGAGGGACAAGATGCGATGCTTTCTTAGCAATTTCCTTCTTTCCACCTTCTACTCCTTTATTAGCTTTTTTAGCTTTTTGGGTACCACTTGGTTGTCCTTCTTCTTGAACTCTTGGCACTGGATCAATTGGTTCAATTTCAGGGTGGGAGGTAAGTTGTGGAGCACTTGGTTCTACACCTTGTTGACTGCCGGGTTCACTGCCCTGTGGACCAGTTGGTTCTACACCTTCTTGAGTGGGTTGTTGAGCACTTGCTTGCACACCTTTTTCACTGCCTTGTTCACTTCCATGTGGACCTGGTTGAGCACTTGCTTGCACACCTTGTGGACTGCCTTGTGGTTCTACACTTTGTTGAGCACTTGAATTAGCTATGGCACTCCTTGCTTTCCTAGCACTAGCTGTCACTTTCTTACACCCTGCTATACGAGGCCCTAACTCGCCTGTTTTTGTGGCTTGCTTAGCTCGACTTTGTCTAAACAACAACAAAATAATCAATGTTTACAAACCAAACAATCGGAAGTCAAAGTACACCAATACAAACCGAATGTAAACATTTGGAAGTAAAAATACAACGTGTGTTCCCGATTATACAACAACCGGAAGAAAGTAAAATTAATTTCAAACCGAATATGCATCAATTGGAGTTCAAAACTCAAAATTTTTCATCCTTTAAAATCGGAGGTATAAAACATTATCTTACCTTCCGAATATTACTAGGCCCCAAAATTGGATTTTTCATCAAATTGACATATTCGGTAGTAAATGTCCTACCGATTATTGTGTATCTACTTAAACATATTCGGAAGAAAAAATATTCATTAACTACCGATTATTTCCATTTTGGTATACAGGAACATATGTCCATACATATTCGGGAGAAAATCAACAATTAAAACTTCCGAATGCTGTCGATGTTTTTGAGAAATGAAGAACACGACTACATTCGAAAGTAAATTTACAGGTTTAACTACCGAATCTAAGAAATTGCAGAAAACCCTAGATTTTTTTTTTTTTCAATTCGTCGAATTAAAGCGAAATAAACCCTAAAATTGATATAGTCTTACCTAATTGGGGCCATTTGAAGTTGCCGGAGTGTTAGACTATCAGAATCGCCACCGCCAACTACTTACGCGGATTCGTCTTCGTCGCGTTCTTCGTCATTTTCACCAACAATCTCTTTGTTGCTTGCTAAAATTCCTATATTTGGAACAAAAGCGCGAGGAACGTTTTTTGTTTTAGGTTTGTGGGATGCATTACCAGTATCCATTGTTTTATAAACGAATCGACGATGTTTTTATTTTACGATTCGCGACGGCGATGCGATTAATGGAAGAACGAGGAAAAAAAATTATTTCTCCACAATCGGGAGGCAGGAGGGAGAAGGGAAGAAGAAGAGTTGAAATGAAAAATGGGAGAAACAGTTTTGATTTGGATTATAAATTTATTTTTACTACAAGGGCATTTAGGTAACTTCAATGAATTTTTTTTTGCCCCTTAACCAAAACCTTTGGCTGTGTATAACATGTTGGCCCCTAAATCCTTTTTCCTGGCCCCTAAAAAGGCCAGGTAAATAATTGCATTGAAGAATTAGCGGAGAAGGTGGCTAATGAATCTCCACTGGTTGATGAGAATGACGAGAAAATTGAAAAAAGATTATAATGAGGGGAAGGAGGATGATACTAACCGATCAGCGATTGTAAATTATATTCCAGTGGTGTCTACATTAAACTCTTCCAGCATAGATAATGCGTTTGACCCTATTGCGGAGGAAGAAGCTCAGAGAGTCTTGAACTGCGCAAATATGAAGAAGGCTACAACAACAGTTGATGGTAATATATCGAAGAGTAGTGAATTTCGTGGTCCTTTATAGCCACATAAACCCAATTTTAAATGAAGTTTTAATGCTAGTAATCTATATGATGCTTGAAGTTTGTGTGAAGATAACGCTTGAAGTTTAATAGGATTTATAGGTTTCCTGTAAGCCCCTGTTTTTCCAATTTATTTTAATTTTTATATATTTAGAGGTTTTGTCTTCCCTTTATTTCTCTAAAGGGTTCGGGACCTTCGGGCCCCTTGGGTAATTACTTATAATTAATGTTTTTGGCTTTAATATTATGACTTAGCTACAAAAAAAAAAAAACAAAAAAAAACAAATTTACTTACTCAAAAATACTCTAATTTGAGCATCCATACTGGGTCATAAATTCGGGAAATATTGTTCAATTTAAATCACAATAAGGGGTGAGTAAAAGTCCAGAACCGCGGATTTTATCCTTATCCGTCCGCAAAATTACAAGTGAAACCCAATTCGCAAGCTTTATGGGCCAGACACGGGTGAGATTTTCAGATCCGCATTTTTAGCGGTTTGGTTGTGGTTGTACTTTGAAATTCCCAAATTCACGCGCACCATAAGGCAGTAAGGTTTTATAATAGGATGGATTTTACCCATGCGCACCCTGGATCGTTTTACCAGTGGAAAGTGCTCATCGCCATCTGCCTTCCAATAACTTTCAATTACTTTTTCGGTAGCATTAGTTAACGTATAAATAGTGTTATTACCATTAGTTTGCACTATATGTAATTCGTTTCATTTAGTAATAAATCTCTTTTTAATCTTTGTCTGTCAAATTATTATCCTTGGGGTTTCATAAACAATGAACAATATATTGCTCCTCATCCAGCTATACTTTCTTTGGCAGATCTGATTGATCAAAATGCCTGAATTTAATATTTTGATAAAAGCCGCATTCCTGAAGGCCTAAAATCAAACCCTACTGAGTATGGCTTCTCTTAAATGTATCCCACACATTTATTAACCATAACTCATTTAAACTAAATGCTTAATCTAACTAAACAGACCTTTGTAATCCTCCAACATAGCCCAAGAAATTATGTATAATTATTATATATAACCCATAATAATAAGATAATCATTAAATCCCTAAATTAATATTAAGAAAAAACAAATTAATCAAATTTATGTAAGATATTTGACATAATTAATATTTTTATAAGAATAATCAAAACCCTCAATCAGTTTAAATATAATCATGATTGAGAAGAAAAATAATCATCTTATAGATTTTATCTTTTTACAGATTATGTTTTGGAGTTCTAGGAGAATGGTCCTAGAAAAAGAATTAAAACCTTAGTTAATCCCATTTAGATTGACGTTGTTGTGGAATTTTTTTAAGAGAATAATTAGAACGTGCCCCTAGCTCATCTGGTCATCCCCGTTCCCCAAAGTTTAATGCGCTCCAGGAGGTCCCAGGTTCGATTCCCCAATGGCATAATATTGCAGGAATTAACATGGAAGGTAGTGTTAGTTTGCCCCCCTTGTAACACAATCTCAGCCCCCTACCGCCGTTTCGGCTCCTTTGGCTAGGTTACCCATGAGGCTCGCTGGTAGATTAACACAGCAACTTGTTCAATTAATGTAGTAGTATGTCGTTGGAGCTTAGCTTGTTAGGCTTCCAACTAGTTTCATGTAATAATATTTATCCAATATTAAAAATTTGAAATTGTTTTGAAAAAAATAAATAATTAGAATATACACCATTAATTTGACGTAATCATGATTAAGAAAATTTTATTTTAGAAAAAATAACAATTATAATTTATTTTGTTTTGGGTAAAAGTTTGAATTAGGGTTTATATATATAATTGTCAATTTGTGAGAATACTTAAGAACTATTTTAATTAAATGTAAGTATAATTAGGAAAAAAGTTAGGGTTTATTTTGATTTTGAGTAAAAAGGATTTAAGTTTAATTGTTAGCAAAAAAAATTAAGACTTGTTTGATTTTTCATTTTAATTTTTGGTTTTTTATTTTAACTTAAACTTATTGGGATATGGTTAATTGAAGTGTGGGCTATATTTAAGATAAGCCCTAAATATAATCACTTAGTTAACATCAATTTGGTGCCTTGATAAGAAGAACAGAGTTCCGAGTTCTTTACATTTCCATGAATACAGTATGTTTGATTCATAAAGAAAACAATGTAGTATGTTTGAAAGTTTAGATAAAGTTAATGCATTTTCGACCATTGGTGTGATCAACAATTATATTAGCTACAACATTTTAGATGGTCTAGATGAATTTGAAAATTGGGTTCACAGCAAGTGTTTTCCAAACTGGTTGGTGATAATAACTGCTTGAGATAATTTTCTGTAGTCTGTAATTCTGAAAACGGGATAGGAAATGCATCGACAATTCACGCAGATGACACCAATGATGGCAGCACCCTATGATCCCAACAACCTCACAACGGAGCAAATCCAACAACATCTGGTTGAGAACAAGTTTTTTTTTTTTATACTAAATTCGCATCCGGTCCGTATCACCCATTGATCCACGGATGTCAAATCCACGGGTGATTGGGTCGGACACGGTTGAATTTTTCAAATATATAACTTTGACGAATTGGACACAGGTGACCTCTAATCTGCACCCGGTCATCCTTTGCACACCCCTAAATTCACAGTGAAACTGCCAGGATGGGATATGCCATCGCCCTTTATGCTTATGGGCCTATGGTCACTATTACTAACAAGCTCCAGCTATGGCCGAACTAGAAATCTAGTACGAAGGTCGAAGGGGCTTGCATGACAGGTTATTTGGGCTTGAACATTTTCTTAGACCCGGCCTAAACCTATGTTGTCTATTTTTACAAAGTTTTTTAGGCTAAATTACTAAATTAGAGAAGAGGTTTCCCGTTTCCCATGTTTTTTCTGTGTACCGCCATTAGGAATTAGGATTACAACATAGGTCACCGTTAAGTAAACATTTTTAGTTGTAGGGGTGACCATAATCCGGGTTGGCCTAGTTTTCGCCTCATTTGCATCCAATCCTATGTATAATGAATTTCAATTTTGATATCCTCATCTGACATCCAATATTGGATGGAGTAGAGATTGATGATCCAATTTCTTCTATAATTAATATTTAAAACGTATAATAAAAAAATAATAAAAATGATTTAATTCCCATTACCATCACCATGATTTCTATAGTTAACTCAAATACACATCAATTTTACTAATGTTTTCTTTACTCACTTATCAAATACTATTCTCTGCTACAACATATACAGGCGGATGGGTCAATTCTCTTAAATTAAGAAAAATACATTGAATTTTTAATTTTTAATTTTTTTTCATGTTTTACCATTTGAAAATATTCATCTTGGAATAATATTCCATCTATCTAATAGGACAAATAAAATTCAAAATTTTACCAGTAAAATAGGTACGGAGGGAGTAGTAAAGAAACTAATCCCTCGTAGAAGTACTTCAACTAAGCAATTAATATCAACACTGTCCAACAAATTTTTAACTATGCACTCGTACCGTACCAAAAGCTGTTTCAAATTTTATATAATACCCACCCATAAAGCTGTTTCAAATTTTATTTAGCTTCAAAGTCGTGAAAAGATGGTAAAGGTTATAATTTGTATACAAGCTTAGTAAAGGGGCGTTATGAATCGGTAGAGGGGCGTCAAACTAATAAGACAAAAAAGGTCATTAGAAGTAAAATCAAGTGCCCCTTATCAATGAAAATATGTAAATGACTAATTAGCCCTTATTGTTAATAATCAAGATTAGTAATGATAATCAAGATTAGTGTTAATTATCAAGATTAGTTTTGATAATCAAGATTAGTGTATTATAACTCTAAAATCAGATTTTTAGAGTTATAAAAAAAAAATTGAGGAGAAGAAAACTTATGTGATATTTGTGAAACCCTAGATTTTGATTAACTCAACCAAAATGAGTGATTCCAGTTGCAAATTTGAGGTGGGTGAATCTCTATATGATAGAGAAAACAAGTACTAGTTCCATTAGCTTTTTGTTGCTTAAAATTCTCTAAAGTATGTAAAAAAATCAAAATTTTAAAAATTTCAGAAGAACATAAGAACATACGGTTGTGAGATAATTAGCTGGTTACCAACCAGTATATGTGAGATACGGTTGGTAACCAAACTACCAAACCAACCGTAATCGGTTCAATTTGGAAAACCTGAAATAATACGATTCTGGTTGATAAAATTTATTCTATTACAAACCGTAGGTTAATTACGGTTGGTAACTTTAATATCATCCTCAATAGTATGTAGATACGGTTGGTAACTAACTCGAAAATATGAGCCGAAAAAAAAACTAACATGTTTCTTAGAAATAGGACAAAATACGGTTCGTAACTGTTTAAATTACCAACCGTATCGACCAAAATTCTATTAGAACCAAGAACATACGGTTAGTATTTGATATTTATTTAATTGTTACGAACCGTAAAGCATAGATACGGTTCGTAACATAACCAATTCTAACCGTATAAAGAAAAAATGCAGCATTCTAAAATTTGATTTTTAACCTAAAACTCCAATTTTTGATGGAGAATACACTTCAATTGAACACAACAAAAATACTAAATGGGTTTTCGAATATAGACTTCAATCAACAATTATTAATGTTGCGAATCACCGATTAATCACGATGAAATTTTCGATCGATTTTAATGGAGCTTATGGTGTGAGTTCTAACGATTCATGACGCCCTTTACCAATCTTAATTGTATAGCCTTTTGTATCTCAAATGGACGGAAGAAACAATTACCAAAGACAAAATGAACGTCAGAAACGACATATTTGCGACATCAATTTTTTATTTTTTATTTACGACATATTAGTTAATGAATTTAGTTATTATATGTTTTTATTTTGTAAATGGATATTCATTAATAGAAACTAAGAATTAGCCGAGGCTCAGTTACATCATGAGTAGAGCCATTTCAATATCGAGGAATTAAAGGAACCGCTCGGGATGTTAAATTTATCTACTAACAGTTTTTGCATAATACAATAAGAGGGAATGCTTTCCGAATCCAAATTACCGATAAAAGATTTAGCTTCTTTACCTAGTGTATATGCCACTGCATTTCAAGTTCCAGGACCATAATGGAATCCTAAAAAGTTTGACATGAATTTACTAATTTATTTGCTTCCTCCAAAATAGTTTGGCTACTCCAAAAAATAACAATTTGTTTTCCATTCAGAAATTTAATTAAGCTTTCACAATCACCCTCTATGTTGAAATTGATCAGATTCTTCTGCTTTGCCCAAGATGCTTCCTTTTGCAAACGTACAACTTCCACCTTTTGAAGGTCTGAGCAATTTTATCCACATGTAACATTTTCTTATTTTCCTTCAAAAGTAAATTTTTTGAGAAGATTTCTATATGTGCATATTATGAAAACATAAAGGGAGAGAAGGTCTCTCTGAAAAAGACATATAGATGGATTAAAATATTTTCCGGGTACTCCATTTAGCAGTACAAGAATAGAGATTGAGATACGTTATTCAATTAAGAAGCAGACAGCTGAGTTGCAACCAAAATTCTTTAGAATTTTAAGTAAGAAATTCCTGAAAACCCTATTAAAGTCTTTTGACATGTCTATCTCAACCCCTAACACCCCAGTTTCAGTCTTTATCTTTTAATGGAATGGATTGTTTCATGAGCTATTATACTTTTATCAGATATTTCTTTGAAAGAAAAGAATTTTGATCGAAATGGGGAGATTATTTTATCCAGTATGGGTTTTATTTTATTAGCTAAAATCTTAGCAATCACTTTATAGTTGCATAAGTCTATAGGCCTAAATTTACTAGGGTCGTTAGGTTTTTTCACCTTCGGAATAAAAAAAAAAGATGAGTTCTATATATTGATTGTAGAGTTTATCATCTTCATATGAAAGAATTTTTGGACAGGAAAAGTCAACTGAATTCTAACAGTATCTCAATTATTCTTGAAGAAACTAACTAGAAAACCATCTGGACCCGGTGAATTATTTGGTCTCATTTTTTCGAGTACCAAAAAAAAAATCCTCTTTAGATGGAGTGGATAAATTTATATGCTTTATCACTATCAGTCACACACGTCGAGATATTTGTTAAAGAATTTCATGAAGTGTCTCATCAATTGGTTCAGATTTGAAGAGATTTTGAAAGAAGACTGTTATTGTATCTCTTATCTCAACTTTATTATGGGTCACTACATTTTAGAGCTGTGCTTTGTTATCGATTGGGTATTCCTTTGTTTGTTGAGAATAGTTTGTGCCCAAGCTGCAACAAGCCCATGGATATTTTTGGGGATCATACGCTTCATTGTGCCAAAGATATTGGGTACAAATTCCGCCATGATGTTGTTCGGGATGCTGTCGTGGACATTTGTTACATAGCCAATGTGCCTGCACGCAAGGAGGTTTCTCTAGGTCTTCAGTCGGATGATGGCAAGGATTTAAAACCTGCTGATATCCTTGTCCTCAACTGGGAGAACGGTCAAGATGTTTGTATGGATGTTACTGGTGTCTTCCCTTTCACAGGATATGGTATCCGCTCTTTCGCTCTTGGTAAGGCTATCTCTAGCGCGGTTTCTCGTAAACACGCCAAATACTTGGACAAATGTGCTGCACATGGCTATGGTTTGGGTGTGTTAGCCTTTTCTACCTTAGGGGAGCTTGGGGAGGACACTCTGATCTTTTTTAAGCGTCTTAGGAATTGCTTTCTTAGTAATGATGCTAGTAGTGGTTTTGGTAGTTTCATTTTTTATCATTTAGGTGTTACGATTCAAAGGGGAGTTGGGGCCCAGCTTGTTGCTAGGTTTCCAACCAAAATCTCAGTGTAAAACTTTCAATTTTGATATTTTGGTTATTGGTTATACACCCAATGTTATTTTATTTCCTTCTTTATAAAAGTAACAATGCGAAAGAATTTGATATTCATTTTTCCTAACACTATAGTTTTATCCCTAAATATTTGTTTATCTATTTCTTCTTGGGTATCATAGAGAGATTCAAGTTGAGTTAGTTTGTCTTTTAAGACAAGTAGAACATAGTTTGTGTTCCTGGATGATCTGAGTCTCTCGATTTCTTTAATTTGTTTAGATATTTTCCTTTCAGGAACACCAAGGACTGGTTTTTTCCAATCCAAGAGGTTGACTCCTAGAATTTTAAGTAGAGACTAAGGAGGTAGAGGGGTCATTACATGAATGTTTCCAGGAATCTTGAATGAACTTGGTACAATAAGTCTCTTTTTTCCAAGCACAATAAAATTTCCAAACCCATTCAAGCCTAGAAAATTCTTTATCAAAGGATAAAACAACAAAACAATGGTCAGAGTCAATTGTAGCTATATGAGAAAGATCAGCATTTGGGAACTGTGAGTTCCATTCAGCATCAATTATAGCTCCATGATCAAGTATTTCCTAGATATTTTAGGATCCTACCTATGATTGTTCCAAGTAAAATTGTATGATGAAAAACCCATATCATATAGATCCGTTGTTTCAAATATTCAATGATGATAATCAAAGTCAGATTTCCTAAAAGGAATGTCTTATAACTTTTCAGATGACCAATGATCATGTTGAAATCTCATGTTACTACCTAAGGCATTTTTCTAATGTTTACTTGACTCCCTATTTCTTTTAGATAGTCTCAAGTTATGTTTATGAGGATAAGAACCACCATAAAAACAAGTTAACACCCATTTATTAATGTCAAAATTAGTTTTGACAATGATAATTATATTTATGTTCCATTGCACTATGTCAAAATAGAAACCATCTACCAAAGCTACTATTAAACCACTTGCTAAGACTATTGGGTCAACTATATGATAATTTGCAAAAGAAGATACCAAGGATTTTTATACTGAGTGTTTTTGGGATTTACAAAAAAAAAATGTTATAGGTTTTGCTTTTTGAATTAGAAACTTTAGGCAGTTTTGCGTGAATGGGTTGCCACAACCTTAGTTATTAGTACATGTATTTTCATAAAATTAGTCGACATAACGAAAATAAAGTGGTTAGAAATGGGGTAAAACAAAACAAAAGTTGTAAAATGTATACAAAAAAAGTGATGTATTGCGTCCTTCCTTTTATGTGTTGTGTCTTGTTTTCCAAGCATGCTGTGCTTATGTTGTATTGGTTTATCCATACTACTACGCGATTTGATGTCTCAGTGTGTACCTTTTTTTGAGTTTTGTGAAACGAGCGCTTTGGCGAGGAAATTTGACAACGTATGATTGGTTTAAAAAGAATATAAAATGATTAAAAAAAGGAAACCAAAATTCAATAAGGTGAGGACACTTGGCAACGTATGACTGGTTTAAAACTCACAAACTTAAAAGAAAAACCTAACTTACCGTGTTTAGAATTTTATGGAAGTCCAAATTCAATTTGGAAATCGAATAACTACTATATTAAGACTATTTTTTCCATTCCTGCTACTTGAACAGCGGGACAACAACTGCTTGACGCAATGTTGACATGGAAATGGGTGAGTCGGAGAGTGGCATATGTTGTTGTTAATATGTCACGGTAAAAGAAAAAAAAGTCATCAGTTGGATTTACCATCCTAGACTTCTTCTCTGGGAACATATATCTTCTTATTTTGTTCTTCTTAGCAGCAAGATTAGGATTTAACATCCTATACTAAGTTTTCGAAGCTAGGATTATCATCAAGGATCGAAAGCACGTGAACAATCCATGAAACAAAGTTCAGAAACTTTAAAAAATAGGATTTTTCAAATTGACAATCCCATTTTTCTCCATATAGACGAATATTGTTATTAGTCAATCAAATCTTAAAAGCATCCGATGGGGATTTTATTTTAATTAGAGGCTTAATTAATGTAGTTTGTTCTTATTGATTTTGATTTTATTTTTATACATAATACTATTTCAATTAAGATGAAGGAGTTCATGTGGGTAGCCATTAATGGCGGTGAAAGATTCTGGCAGTATAAGAGGAACATATCAAACGATGACAGATGGCTTGGTTGTTCATGTTGTTAAATTTAGTTTATATTGCCATACGAACTAAGAAGAATTTCCATTCACTATTCAAAAAACTGGTACACTATCTAATTAGATCTGTTCCGATAAAAGTAATTTACAAACAAGGAGAGAAAGAATTTATGGACCTCTTTTTTTCTAGTTTCAAAGTGACATGGCAAAAGTTAGATGTACTTTACTTAGTACATAAAATGGTGATCAAGGATGGATATTAGTAAATCTGGGTTCCTAATGAACTCAGCCTCTGCTACTAAACTTTAATTATTTCTCATTAAAGAAATAAGGGAGACATTCTTACACATTTTAAATATATGATTGACCTAGCAACAACGAACAAATATTGGACACGCGTCAATATCTGATCGGTTTAACAAATACCCTATCACTAACAATTATATAGGCACCCCAAGTAATACTATAGGAAGACATAGTGTTGGCCAGCCAACATGACTATGACATTGCCTACTGCTGGAGATGATCCTTGTCCTCAAGGAAAAAATTGCGATAGTGAGATTTGATGGTAGCCATATCCTCCAAAGTAGCATCTTCGGGTGATGAATTTGTCTACTGGATCAGTACTTGTATGACTAGACCGTTTCCACAAAGAATGGTTCTGAATTGGAGAGATTTAGAATCTTCACCAGCATGATCAACAATAGGTAGAGTAGGAGAGGGAATGTGCTTCTTACCAATATGTTGCTTTAGTTGAGGTATGTGAAAGACAGGATGAATCCTAAACTGAGTTGGAAGATGCAACTTGTAAGCTACTGCACCAATTTTTTATAGAATAGGAAAGGGCCCATAAAACTTAGCAGATAGTTTAAAATTCTTCCTGAGTGAAACTGAAGCTTGTCTATAAGGTTGTATTTTAAGGTACACCAAGTCTCCAACTTCAAAGGTTTTGTCTTTCCTTATTTTATCTGCAAAAAACTTCAGCCTTTCCTGAGCTTTGTGAAATGAGTCTTTAAGAAAATCAATCATTTCCTCTCTTTTCTTCAAGTATGTTTCCACAGTAGCTACAGAAGTGGTGCTAGTATATGGGAAATCCATATGAGGTGGAAGATAGCCATAGAGAGGTTGAAATGAAGACATTTTTAAACTAGTATGATAACCAGTATTATACCACCACTCAGTAAGGGGTAACCACTGACACCATTTACTAGGTTTGTGTCCAGTAATGGATCTTAAGTAAGTTTATAGACATGAATTGGCTCTTTCTGATTGGACATCAGTTTGAGGGTGATAAGAAGTGATGAGATTCAAACTAGTGCCTAAGGCTTTAAAAATATCTTGCCAAAAGTGACTAGTAAACATCCTATCTCTATCAGAAACAATAGAAGCAGGGATACCATGAAGTTTGAATACCTGATATAAGAATGCCTTTGCCACTGAAGCAGCAATATAAGGATGGGGAAGAGCAATGAAGTGGCTGTACTTGGTTAGACTATCAACAACCACCGATATCACACTTTTTCTGTCACTTAATGGTAACCCCTCAATGAAGTCCATTGTAATGTGATTTCATGCATGTTCAGGTATTGGAAGTGGTTGTAAAAGTCCAGAAGGAAAAGTACTTTCACCCTTATTTCTATGGCAGATGTCACATTCAGCTACAATTAAAAGTATGTCCTTCTTCATTTGAGGCCAAAAGAAATGGGACTTTTCCCTAGTATAAGTGGCCTGCATTCCTGAGTGACCCCCAACATTAGAACTATGGACAATATTTATGATTATATTTCTTACCCCACATATAATCTAGATTTGTACTTCAATAGTTCATCTTTATAAGAATAATGCTGAGTAGAATGGGCAGATACCAGTAGTTGAGTAATGACCTATTTAACTTTGGTTTCCCCGACATAACTTTGAAGAATGTCAAGCATCCAATTTGGTTGAGAGACAGATAAGACAGTGCAAGCATCCTGTGTATTTGGTCTTCTAGATAAAGATCAACAACCACATTTACTTTACCTTTTTTGTATTTAATTTCATACTCAAAACCAAGCAATTGAGCCATATTTGTTGTAGAACTGTGGTGAGCCTTTGTTCCAAGAAGTACTTAAGACTGTGATGATCAGTTTGAATAACAAAATTTCTCCCTCGTAAATAATTCTTCCATTTATGCACATCCTTGACAATGGCCAAAAATTCCTTATCATAAGTTGATAAAGCTCTGGCTCTAGGACCCAGGGGTGAGCTGAAAAATGCAATTGGTTTACCTTCTTGAGTTAAGACAACACCAAGACATGAGTCACTGGCATCACTCTCCACAGTGAATTGCTTTGAAAAATCTGGAAGTGCAAGGACTGGAGGGGTTGACATGGCTAACTTTAGTTTCCCAAATGCAGAAGTGGCAGCTAAAGACCAGTGGAAGGAGTTTTTCCTTAATAGATCAGTGAGAGGCTTGCAATTAGCACCATAGTTCTTTACAAACTTCCTATAGTAACATGTAAGACCCATAAATCCTCTCAATTATTTGAGAGAAGTAGGAAGTGGCCAACTCTGCATGTATGCAATTTTGTCGGGATCAGCACAAACATGAGTAATAATGTGTCCAAAGTACTCCAATTGTGATTGACCAAAACAACACTTTGACAATTTAGCATAGAGATGATGCTGTTTGAGAAGTGAAAAAGCTATCCTCAGATGCTCAAGATGTTCAGACATGGAAGAACTGTAAATTAAAATATCATCAAAAAATACAAGAACAAACTTCCTCATGTAAGGAGCAAAAACTTCATTCATAAGGGCTTGAAAATTTGCAGGTGCATTTGTCATCCCAAATGGCATGACTTTAAATTCATAATGCCCATGATGGGTCCTAAAACCAATATTGTGAACATCCAAAGGATTCAATAATATTTGATGATAACCTGCGCTTAAGTCAAGCTTTGAAAGAAACAGAAATCCTTTTATCTCATCCAACAACTCATCCACAATTGGAATAGGGAACTTGTCCTTAATAGTGATGTTATTGAGCTTCCTATAATCCACACAAAATCTCCAGGTATTGTCTTTCTTTTTGACCAACATAATTGGAGAGGCAAAAGCGTTGTGGCTTTTTTGAATGATCCCAGAAGAGAGCATTTCTTTAACAAGATTTTCTCCTACTCCCTTTTGAATGTATGGGCATCTATATGTTCTCTGATTTGGAGGTTGAGTGCTAGGTTTTAAGGTAATAGAATGGTCTAAAGTTCTGTGAGGAGGTAAAGAAGATGGTTCATCAACTATATCATTATAATCAGAAAGAAGTGGTAATATTTGAGTTGGCACTGGAGGGGTTATAGGTGAGGTTGTGACAAAAAAAAGGTGACCAATGAGGCCATGAGTGGTTATTTCCAAAAATTTATTTACAGCTAAACCACTCATCATTAGAATAGAATCAGAGGTGGTAGTGCCTTGTAAAGTAATTTGATGACCATTTCGAAGAAAAGAAACATTGAGTTTAGCAAAGTTAAACACAACAACACCTAGTTTCTTGAGCCAATCAGCACCTTAAACCATATCACAGCCTCACAGTGGACGTAATCTCAAATCTTCAGTGAATTGATAACCTTGCATACTCCAAAGAAGTTATGAACAAATATCAGTACTCACAGTTTTCTCACCATTAGCAACAGTAACTAGCATTGGGACAGTTTGCTCAGCCCAGCATTTGAGCTTAGTATCTAAAGAACAATCCACGAAACTAGTTATGCTACCAGTATCAATAAGAATGGAAATAGATTTACTCTTAAGAAGACCATGGATTCGTATTGTATCACCTGTAACAGTACCAGTGATGGCATGAAGAGAAATATCCATGTAAGATTCGATTGGGGATTCCACAGCTTCCTCAAAAATTTCTTCCTCCTGATTTTGGTCTTGTGAGTCAGAACTCTCATCTTGAACCATAAATAATTGTTGTATACCCTTACACCGATGACCCATAGATTAAACTTCATCACAATTATAACAAAGGCCATTATCTCTGCGAATGCGCATTTGGTCTTGTCTGAGTCTCTTAATAATTGGGTTAGCTGATGTTGGTTTAAGGGGTGTGGGTGAATAAGCTTTTGGAGTTGTAGGAGCTAACTTGGAAGTAGTTCATGAAGTAGAGATTGATTTAGGAGAAAAATTGTTAGTAGAGAAAGCTCTAGAGGAAGTGAAAGAGCTGGATAATGGCTTAACATTCTTATAAAAAATAGATTGACATTTCTGCTCCTTTATTCTGGCTGAGGAAAAAGCTTTTGCCAGTGATTTAGGGTAAAACATAGCAACAGAATTGCGTAATTCCTCTTTCAACCCACTGATAAAACTCATGATGAAATAATGTTCGCTTAATGAAGGATTGTTAGCAAGCATAAGAGCTTTAAGAGCTTCAAAATCCTCAAAATATTCCTCCACGGAATTGAGTTATACTAGTTTATTAAAATTACCAATAAAATTTTCTTCAATTGGATTTTCGAATCTAGGATAAATACCATGAGCAAATTCATACCAAGTTATTCGAGCTCGACCAACCTAAAAATTGAGAAACTATTTATCTGCCTTGCCGTCCAAATAGATCGCTGCTATATCCACACGACGAGATTCATCTATGTTGTGAAGGAAAAATTATCGATCACATTTCTGGATCCAACCACGAGGATTGTCGCCATAAAAATGAGGAAAATCGAGTTTGGGAACTCGATTGTAGTGATGTTTCCACCCTGAGTGAAAGTACCAATGATTGGGGTAGTTTCTTACGGAATTTCTCCGTTTTGACCACTAGAATCATCAATTGGGCGTGATGGTGAAGGTAAACGAGATAGAATTTCATCGAACCGTTTGTTAATCATTGTAAGATTGGAATCAGCCTTTTGTTGTTGTAGAAGTAGCTTGTCTTCCAAAGTAGTGAATCGATCTTCGGAGCTGACCTGATTCCGTTGAACCAGTTCCAAAACATCCTTCACAGTTTTGATATCAGAAGCACCCATCGGAAAAAATGGGTTGGCTCTGATGCCAAATGTATTCTACTCGGTACATAAAATGGTGATCAAGGATGGATATACGTAAATCTGGGTTCCTAATGAACTCAACCTCTGCTACTAAACTTCGATTATTTCTCATTAGGAAAATAAGGGAGATGTTCTTACACATTTTAAGTAAATGATTGACCTAGCAACAATGAACAAATATTGGACACGCATCAATATATGATCGGTTTAACAAATACCTAATCACTAACAATTATAAAGGCACCCCAAGTAATACTAGAGGAAGACATAGCGCTGGCCAGCTAACAGGATTATGCCGTTAGAATAGTCTCTTTCCGCCACATAAGTGGCCACATGGAAAACGTTGTTACTCTACTGTTATGCAGCTGGTTATATAGCATTATTTTCGTATTTTTTCCTAATGAATATATAAAGGGGAAAAAATCCACATATTTTTTGCGAATAAATAAATAAATAAATAAAATCTGCACATTTTTTACACCTATTTAATGTATTTACCCCGTCTCCCCAAATCAAAAATACATTTCCGTGGGGCAAAGCCCCGCGTACACTAAATGAAAATTTCATCGCCAAGAGGTGGGTCGAAGCCCCACACCAAGTTAAAAGAGAAAAAATAAAAAAATTGCACATATTCTCCACATATTTAATGTATTTGTCCCGACACTTCAAATCAAAAATACATCGTCATGGGGCATGACAAAGCCTCGCTTACACCAAATCAAAAATGCGTTGCCACGGGACGTCGCCCCATGCACACCAAATTAAAGGAAAAAATATGTCTGGTGCGTAGCACGGGTACACATCTAGTGACTACTAATAGGAATCCTAGTTAGCAATTCGCCGAATGACCACAATCCCGACCCTAATACGTTTATGGAATTTCCGAAGTTAAGACGAGATTTAACTAGCCGAATGACCACAATCCCGACCCTAATACGTTTATGGAATTTCCGAAGTTAAGACGAGATTTAACTAGTTGGGGGGAAAAATGAAATGGGAGAGTTTCGAACCTGGGAGCTGTCACTCCCTAAACTGCCAGTTAAACCACTAAGCCACCTCTTTATTGCGGTTAACATGGTACATATAGTGAATATAGTTCATTTAGAGTTCAAATTGCAATACCCAAACATAATTTGTACTAAAAATGTCTTAACACACTAATCAATGTACGCCGTATTTTGTGTGA
This sequence comes from Papaver bracteatum, assembly GCA_023529315.1. Lineage (NCBI taxonomy): Eukaryota > Viridiplantae > Streptophyta > Magnoliopsida > Ranunculales > Papaveraceae > Papaver > Papaver bracteatum. The sequence continues at coordinate 297,702 of JAJJWX010005115.1, forward strand.
CGAATTCATATCTCTAAAACGATTTATACACGTACGTATGTCGTTCTGAACTATCGCCGAATCACGAATCGTTGACCGAATAGTAGACCAAATTTACAATCCGTAAAAACAAATAATGCACGTATGTATACCGTCCCGAACATTTCCCGTACCCCGAATTGCTAACTAGGATAGGAATATCAAATTGCTTGAAGGTGTAGCAAATTTTATATGAGATAGAACACTATGCACCTTTGGAATGGTATACCCCAAATAAATTGGTACGGCAGCTTGCAATCTTGATACTTAACACCTCTATGATTAGGTATGGGTAGACATCCTCAAGTATTTGTCTAGCTATTAGATCCTAGTCGGGAATTTACTTGGAAGGAAGCTTGCCTAGCCAGACGCCTATACATACTTTTGGCAGTTGGTTTTGAATATAAATTAATCATACGGTAGCTCTTAAGAAACTTCTCATTACCATTTCTTTTAACACCAAAGTGGATAGGTACCAGCTGTCCATCACCTGTATATTGATTTGTCTTGGATTCCCATCTTGTTAGTTTTTTAGTCAACATAGACCTAAGTGGACACATTCACATGTTTGCTTATGTAATCATACATACGTCACGCTACTAAATTTCGTAAGAGCCCTTGAATATTTTATGTCTATTTTTGTAAATTGCCTAAAAAAAATTATGTCTTGCGAAATCAGATACATTGATCAACAAGTATGCCTGCGGTTGGATCATTCTGACATGATCTGGTTGGATCTTGGTGCATATGTATCTAGAATGTAACTAGAAAAAATTGCGTGAACCAATTTATTTTGACTGACAAAGAACTTTGTGTTTATGAGTTTCGAACCCATATCATTAGTATCATCACCCTAAATAACTGCACTGTATTACATGACATTGGCTATTTAACAAGTAACAACACAATATATTAGTTGATTTCACTACACTACGCAATTGGCTACACTTGCGTTTTTGTAAATTCCACTTAATAGTTAACAGGCGCGAGTAAGTGTTAAAAGTCTTTGGTTTTGGAAGTGGCGCCTTGCACGTGTTTATTAGTCAACTTGTTCTTGTTCATTGCTTGAGCCTAGAGATGTGTATATTCATTTTCATATTTGTTGGGAAATAGGTTCACATGGAGTTTAACTGCGCGTGGTTTACGTCGTGTTTAACAGCATGAAATCAGGCGCTAATTGGGTGCAATAGGTTCCTTGCTGGTGGACAGCATCTGCATCATATTAAGTTATACCATGCATGTGTACCAACTACAAAGTATTGACAACAACAAATGATTGAGACCCTTTAGCTAATATCGCGTACCACTGCTCCTCGAATAAAATAAGGAGTAAGGACATTTTGTTCAACGTTCGGTAGATTTAACCAAATCAGGGTGCAATCTTTTTTTGGATCTGACTTCATCCTTTAAGTTTCGGATAAGATACACATAATACACTGATCAGGTTCAGAGGATTGAAAACAGTTCTCAGAAGCAATAGAGATTCAGCTTCATTCTTCTTCTTTGTTTGTACGGTGGTAAGTATCCTGCAGGTCCATCATTTTGTACTAACAGTTAACGTATTGATCTTCAAGTTTTTCTTTCTAATACTTTTCTGTCCATGAAAGATGGCCGCTGTCGCAACAACAAATTTAGATACATTTGTACCTCCTGCTGACCGTCTTACATCTATCAATTATGAAACTTGGAAAGAGTATATGGAAGTTAACTTGAAAAGGCAAGATCTGCGGGAACCCATTTACCGACGTTACCATCCTGAAGTAACCGTTGGTACCCCGTTGAAATCTTACAGCGGTGAACTGAATAGAGACAAGAAAGCTCTTGAAGCCATACAAAAATCATGTGGACCGGATATGTTGCTGCTAATTTGCTACGCAGAGTTTGCAAGCGAAGCTTGGACATGGTTAGAAGAAGTAGCAGGTGCCAAAGATCATAAAAAAGGTCTGATCGATGATAAAAAAGATCAGATCGACTTCGGAGAAAGAAACCAAATTTATCTTAAATTACGAGGTATATTATCTTGTTTGTTTTTATTTTTGTTTTTTTCCTGAGGAAGTATTTAGATGAGTATGCATATTTATTGTTTCCTTCGCTATGAACTATGATATTCTATTTTTATCAGAGAGGTACATTCAGATGGTAGAAACCGCAGCAACATCAAGAGCAAATTTAGAAAATGTTCCAGAAGTTAATAAAGTTTTAACAAAACGCAACTATGAAAAATGGAGAGAGTACATGCTGAATGAATTGACAAGTAAATGTCTTTGGAGCGTGGTGGATGGTACAGATAAAAATGGATCACGAGGTTACAAGTTGAAAAACCGTGACGCCTTGGTAATAATAAAAATATCGTGTGGGAAAGAAATGTTCAACGACATTTACAGCGATGACAATGCCTGCGATGCTTGGTGCAAGATAGAGGATAAACTAGAAGCTTGGCGCAAGTCGGAATGCAGACCAGACACATTTGCAATTGAAAGAACAGGTTAGATCAATACTATCACTGTAGTACACTATTTTACATTTTAGAAGGAAAAATTGATTAAATATAACATGAGGAATTTAAAGGTACCAATTTAAAAATTCCAAGTATGATGAGTACCCATTGTGTAAATATTGTATTTCAAAAGAGTTAATTAAGTATTACTATATCCAAGATGATCTGTTCACCGTGAGAAAAACGGGGATAATCCCGTGGCATTAACAGGGTGTACCGGTGCTAATTTCGAGGATGAGTGGGGCCCACCCTTTATTAGTGATATGGGTTTATCTCCAATTTTTCTACGGTGAATGTAGAATTGTTGTTATTATATTATAGGTGCGAAAAGCTTTCAAAAAAATAAAACTAAACTTGGAAAATTATTAATGCAATTATTTTTTATCAATTTTGGTCCTATTATGGGTAGAGTCTGACGAGTGATTGAAAGTCTTCATTACACTGCAAACACTTTATAAAACTCAAACTAGAAAAAAAAAATCTATATATACATATATATGGTAAACAATTTGTCTTATGGAATTAAAATGTAGTATAAACAACAAACAATTCGCGTTATCAAATTAAAATGAAACAAACCGGCAGATAGTTTGCCTTATGTAACTTTAATAAAAAAAACCGTCAAATAACAGTTTTCCTTGTAAAATTAAGATGAAACAAAATACGGGAAATAGACGAAAATGAAACAAAAAATATGGCAAATAATTTGCAATATGAAACTAAAATGAAGAAAAATAGCAAATAGCTTACCAAAAAAAAAAAAAAGTTTATCTTAAAGTCTATTATCCCTCTATCCCATGGCACTCTTTCAACCGGACTCTTTTTGTTTTGGAGGGAGTGACTCTAAACAGTCAATCCCATAGTGATCACTCTCAGAAAACTAGTGGGATTATCCCCACTGATCCCTGTGTGGCCGTGTCATGTTTCCTATCCGTTTCAGAACAGATCATAAGAGTTCCACTGGCATTCCTGGTAGTGGGAATCAAAATATCGCTCTTTTATTCTCAAAGATGAGTAGAATGATAGTGAGAACCAAACTAGTCAGTGAGTTCAATTTTCATTATCTTTAAAAAAGGTAAAATATAGGGTTCATCATGTTGATAATTCATGCATGTTATGGATTACGAGTGATATTAATATTTATGAATAGTTTTTCGTATTCTGAACGTGTTTTGCAGATTCAGTTCCTATACAGACCAGTGATTACAAAAAGTGGAGTGAATCTATGCAAAAATACTTGACAGATAAAGGTCTGTGGGGATTTCTGGAAGAGCCTAAGCCTGACAGATTAGATAGCGCAAAAGACGAAAAAGCTCTTGATGTGATAAAACTTCATTGTCCACCGCATATGCAGAAATTCATTTGGTACGTGGATTGTGCCAAAAGTGCTTGGAAGGAGTTACTAGCAGAACAAGATGAATTCGCAGAAGTTCATCATGGTTTGATTTTTTCTATAGAAAAATCTTATTTATTTTAAGCTCATTATATTTTCGGATCCCATTAAGCAACTATTAACAGCTTAATCCGGGCAATTTGAGCCAATCGATAAGTAATTTTTTTACTTTTAATATTATTTTGAAAATCTAATTAATTTTTTATCAAAACATATTTAAAAATAAATATATCGAGGAATTCAAAAAATAATTTCATTTTTAAGCTCTTTTGTTTTATTTTTTACTCTTAAAATATGTCTTTTAAAGTTCTTTTAAAATCTTAACTGACTCTTCTTGTTCTCTATGAAACAATTTATTTATTATTATTTTTTTTTGCAACATCTTTTTTTCTTTCTTTTACGTTAAAAATGAGAGCTTATAAGAAAATCATTTAAAATGTAAACAGCTTTTCTAAGAAATTAAATAATTTTTCTAATTTTTATTTATTTTAAATTTAATAAGATTTTTATATTTTTTAAAAATGGAAATCTTTGCATTTCAAGAACAGAGAAAGGAACTAGAATTATTATCTAAATTCTCAAAAAAAAAAAAATTTACTTTCTATTTTTCTTTAAATAACTAGATATTTTAAATAATATACCATCCGTTCCAGGGAAAAAAATGTTATCGGTATTGGACGCTTTACACTACTGCATAAGTCAATTAGAGTACCTTTTGTTCGAACTAATACAGATAGATTTCTTATATATCAGAAACACGTGATGGTGAGCACATAATACCAGAAGCTTATCGAGTCCTAACACGAAGCAATTACAAAGAATGGAGTTCCCACATGAAACTGCGTTTTCAAAGTCTGCGACTTTGGAGCATCGTGAATAATGCTAAAGACGACTCTAGTGAGTCAATTTCCAATATTAAAGATGCTTGTGCTCTTAGAATTATAAAAGAGGCATGCGGGCGACATATGTTATTTAGCATTTTTACAACAGATTCAGCACACAAAGCTTGGAAAGTTCTGGAAAAGGACGCTTCTCTGGAACAAAGAGGTTTGTTCCAAACTATAAAAAGCAAATTCAGACATTGTTTATGTTGATCATAATTGTGCGGGTGTCAAATTTTTTGTTGATTAAAATTCTTCTGTTACAAAATTACTGGGGAAAAAAAGTTGACCATAGAAAAGACCTGATTAAGTTCGCTAATAAGTAAGAATTGATGGTAATCACAGATGTATATTCTAGGTATTCGCGTCTACTCCACGCCGTCAAAATAGATAGATTTGGACCAGAAGAACAAGACCCAAAAAAAGAATTCTGGAGGGGTGCGAATTATTTTTTTCGAGATTTCCCAGAAGCATTGACGGCTGAAATAACAGATGATGGATCGACAACTCTTCATGTTGCTGTCCGGTTAGGCAGAGCCAATTTCGTGGCAGAGCTACTAAAATTGATGAGTACAGCACAACTAGAAGCAACGACTATAAAGGGTAATACTGCCCTGTCAGTGGCAGCCAAGGGTTATAATAACTTAGAAATTGTCGAGAAGATGGCACAAATCAACCGGTACTTGCTACAAATAGAGAACGTAGAAGAACACAACGCACTTGCTATTGCTGCAATCAATGGAGACGAGAAGGTTTTTCGTTATCTTTACGGAGTAACACCCACAGCAATGTTGTGGCAGTCGGGAAGTATTGGGAAACGCATTTCTAATCTACTTACTTCTGCAGCGAGAATTGATGCATTTGGTAGGATCTACATTAAATTTGAGTTAATTTACTGTCTTAATAATATAATTCTGACAGAGAAGGAACTTATCTATCTATATATCTACAGATGTGGTTTTGAAGATACTGAAAACACTCAAAGATGAGAAGCAAGAAGAATATGTTTTCAGCCGAGATGACTACGGAATGAATCTTTTGACTGTATTGGCTGGAAAGCCGTCTTCCTTCCCAAGTGGAAATAAGTTCGGACTTATAGGAGGAATTATATATCGGTTGGGTTAGTGTGATCTATTCTATTTACTCATTAAAAGTGCTATCTTTGATGAAATATGCCGACAATTTTTGACAAAACCAATCATTTTAAAGTTGTATTGGCACCACATTGTTTGACTTGTATGTATTTGGAATCATTTACGTGACTCTAATAACCTCGGAACTTCCTTCTGTGGTTTGGCTTTATTACGAACAGCTGGAGTTAAGCCGGATGGAATACTGTTGAAAGCTCTCAAAGCAATAGGTATTTCTCCAACCTAGCTAATTAATTTTCCCTTTACATCATCATGTGTGTAGACGTATATCTATCGATTAGTTTTTTGTTAATTGGAAACATGCGTCATTTTATACGTACATTGTAACAGTTCCATGCATAAAAATACAACCGCTTTACAGTAAGGTGCAACATCATCAAACTATGGAAATAGTGTATCGTATTTGTCCCTTGGTTTGCAACTACCAGCCCGAGGAACTCAACGAAGCGTTAATAAATGATGCAATATATCTAGCAACCATTCATGGCATTATTGAGATATTCAAACTTCTTATTGATACCAATCTATATCTGGAAGATGTGAAAGACAACGAGAAAAGAGGTTTATTTCAAATTGCTATAATATCACGTCAGGAAAAAATCTTTGAATACATATCTCAATTGGGTCAGAGAAATCAGAACATTTCTCTTCTGGATAGTTTTGGTAATAACACCTTACATTGTGCTGGAGTTTGGATGCAATCGCCGCAGCTAGATAAAGCTGATGGTTCTCGTGGATGTTGTAAGCAACTGCCGCAGCTAGATAAAGCAGATGGCCCTGCTGGATGTTGTAAGCAATCACCGCAGCTAGATAAAGAACATGATCACCCTGCTGGAAGTTGTAAGAAATCGCCACAGCTAGATAAAGCACACGGCCCTGCTGGATTTTGGATGCAATCCCCGCAGCTAGATAAAGCGCATGGACCAGCTCTTCAAATGCAAAGGGAGCTGCAATGGTTCGAGGTAAAAAAAAAATTATATTAGTTCGATTGAATAGTACAACTCAAGCAATATTTAATTTTTCAAAAATAATTCTAGATGATATCATGAGCATGGGATTGACTAATATCTGAAATTCCTTTTTCCTTTCAAGTACTCTTACCCCCATTACTATAATAACTAAAATTGCTTTTACATAATTTAGCTGATCATAAATCACGATAAAATTTATAGGTTGTCCAGAGAGTGGTTCCACCAAGATACAGAGAGGCGATAAATAAGGATCGGATGACACCTAAATCTCTATTCTCACTACATCACAAAGGCCTAGTTGAACAAGGGGAAAAGTGGATGAAAGATACGTCAAATGCGTGTATGCTAGTCACGACTCTTATTGCCACGGTCATGTTCGCAGCTGCTTTTACACTGCCTGGAGGCAGCGATCAAAATACAGGCCGCTCATTGATTGCAAAATCAGCGGCTTTCAAGGTCTTCGTAGTTTGTGATGCAGTTTCACTTTTTGCTTCGTGCACATCAGTTTTGATGTTCTTCTCCATATTAACAGCACGCTTCGCAGAACGTGATTTCTTGATATCTTTACCCCGAAAGTTGATACTAGGACTTTCCACCCTCTTTATCTCCATTGCGACTATGATGGCAACTTTTGCAGCAACCCTAGTAATTGTTCTTCGTGGAGAAGCTTCCTGGGTATTTATTCCAGTATGTGTCTTAGCTTCCATCCCAGTTCTCTTATTTGGTTTGTTACAGCTTCCACTTTTTTACCACATTGTCAAATCTACTTATGGCCGTGATATTTGTCGCTGGACGAGATTTACTTTTTCCTTTCTATGTTGTAGGAAAAGATTATCTTCATCCCCGCTTATCTGTATTACTTGTTGTCAGTGACGATGATGAAGTTGAATTTTCGTATCATTGACAACTGATTCATGATTTTCATTTATTTTTTTTCTGGTTTAGCTCAAAACTTGTTTAGTGTCTGGTCATTTAATTTAGAGAGCAAATATCTTTGTTGTATATATGTGTTGATAGGATTTCATATGTCTGCTCATCTGCACCATAACTCACCAAACAAAAAAACAAGTTCATAATCTTTGTAAAGTAATTGGAATAAACATAATCAAGTCCTCATTAATTAACATCTAGCCCAAGCAAGATCGGAAAGCAGTGATGTGAAATTTCTTTCTTGAATGATATATATATATATATATATATATATATATATATATATATATATATATATATTTATTTATTTACTGCTAAAGAATTTAATGCTGGCAAGTTTCGAACTCAGGTCACTGACATCATCACTTATCATTACTCCGTGACTTTACCACTGTATGACACTGGTTTTTTCTTCAAAGATATAGCCTTGCACTCATAAAACCGACGTGAGATACAATAGATGTACATAATCTTTAGACAGCTGAGTGTAAGAGTCGGTAAGGATTTCGACTTGCTTGTAACGAAACAGAAGAAACAACGAGCATATAAATAGAGTTTACCCAACAAAACTCAGAATTTTCTCACATTTATCTTTGCTTCAACCTTTGTAAAAGTAACCGCATTTCACCAAATATAAATACACAGAATTATAATTATATTATAAGGTCAGATTCTAGTTCTTCAACCATTCAGATAAATAATTTGGTAATTTTAGTACACAAGTGCAACTTTTTGTCTATCCTCCTTCTCTGTGGGCACTTCATAGCCGGGAGATGTGTTAAAAGATTCGGCTTGCTCGATGTATTGGTCCATAAGGGGAGTGTTGAACATACGCACCTTAAAGGCATTATCACTTGTGAAAGTTGTGGCACGTTGGGCTTCATGAGATTTCTCAAGAGCAAGCACAAAAGCACGCCCTTTCGTGTCATAAGTTTCTTGGGATACCATGAAATGAAAGAGTTGATCCAGTTGAGCAATCAGGGTAGCATCGCCCTCCGTGAGTGATGTCCTGGCAGCAACCAGCTTCTCCCTAGCCTTCTCCAACTCCCTCTTGTCAGCTAATAATTCTGCTTGTTTCATCGAGTTTAGAGTTCTGATTCGTCTCTCCTCAGCTAGCACCTCCTCATTCTCTTCCACTGCTGAAATATCTTTGCGGGTCACATGTATGCTCTTGGTATCACAATGAATTGTATTTTCCACGCCAACACTGAGAAGAAAAACATATTCATACTTATTTTTACATTATATGATATAACTCGTTACAAATTACATATGACAAGTAGTAATCAGTTGAAATTGAATATATATATATACCTGTACTCGTAAGCAATTTTGAAAATATCGACGCCCGACTGTTCTGTAACCTCTGGGAAATCAGTAAGTTTCACAAGGACTTTGCGGGTCTCTCGGTCGTATAAGGATCCGAATCTGATAGTTACATGGCCGTCAACCTCACCAACCTTCTCTTTAGGGTAATTTCCCGCATACACTTCCGTGATTTTGTAGTCATTTGATGGTGTAATTGTCAGAGACAGGTCCTCGATAGCCACGTTTAGAAGCCCAGCCAAAGATAAAGAGAAGGCAGCAGTCAGATTTTCCACTTCTGAAACAGCTGCAAACATTCCTCCATGACTTCGCTTGGCGATATCAAGGAGCAACTACGATGCAAAGCAGAGACATGAATGCAAATATCTTTAAAATTACTCTAAAGTATATAACCATTTAAATTCGAAATTCAAATTACCCCTGGATCGTAGTCACAGTCAAGACCGAACGTGTATATGGGTACTTTTTCGGCTGGAAAATTGGCAGCATGACTCTCCTCATCTTCCATGCCATCCGACAAAAGCATGATGGCTGCACGACGCCCACGGGTACAGTTCCGATTGTTAAGTATATCTATGGCCATTCTAAGGCCAGCTTCGGTGTTTGTAGAAGACCTGGCTTCCAATCCAATGACCAGATCTTCAATCTCCTCTCGAGTAGAAGCTTTGTTTAACTGTAGCAGGCGGCACAATCTAGTTGCCTTCCGGTTGAAAGTGACGACAGATAAACGATCCATATCCCCAAGTTTCTTGAGCAAGAACCGCATGGCAAGCTTCATTTTTTCCAATCTGATTCCGGTCATACTTCCGCTGATATCTAAGACGGTCACAAGATCTACACCTAATCTGCCATTTTTGGATCCGACCCCTTTGAACTCCAACAACACCTTAAATTCACTTATTGCCGCCATCGGTGCCTCCGGCATGTAGGTGGTTCTGACCACCATGTCTCCATCTAGCTGATCAAGAGATGCTTCTTCTCCCTCTGAGATAAGAACCAGATAAATAGTTATATTATATGTAAGATCTAGTTCTGCAATGAACATGAAAAGGAGGAAGATCAAAAACAAACAAAGCTAAGTTCAATAAAAAGCCACTAATCAAGTGTTAAAACCTGTATGCTCTAGCTCTTCATCATCGTGGTAGATCATCTTTCTTCTTCTGTGATAAAAAATAAAGTCTCTATGTTCATCTGAGGAGCCTTCAACTGCAAATTTCAATATATTGAAAAAAACAAACTTAATTAGAACTGAGTGGGAACCATTAATTAAACACTAATTAATTAAGATTAAATATATTACATGAATCCAATATGGAGTTGTTCGATGGCAGTTGGCTACGCGGCGTTGACTATTATTTGTTTTGTACTAATAGTGATCACATGGCTTGGCCGTTTGGGTTGCCGGTATCATTAGTAAGTCACTACGTTTACAGACACGCCGGGAAAAGCGCCGTGTCGGACATCGGTCGGACTAGAGAATAGTAATCAAAGAAGACTATAGAGAAGAATTGATCTTAAAATTCCATCCTCCATTTTGGATCCGCAAGAATTTGCGTTATTAGTTAGGCAATTACAAAACGCTTTGATTCTTTATAAATCAAAACCGAGAAAAACACACAACAAGACTATTGACTCTAGCTCCCCTGCAAGCATCACCGTAGTAGTGACTGACTGACATCCGGACTAGTTTGTCCACCACCATCCATTTGCAAAGGGAATATAAGAAGGGAATTCCACCACGTCTCCACCATCTTAACAAAATCTGGATGTTCCAACCAATGATTCTCAATCTTAAAGCTAGGGTGAGTTTTTGTTGAAGGCTTTAAATCCAGAAGAAGAGCATTGTGATCCAGAAAACAGAACAAGAATTATCCCAAAATCAAAACCAAAGTCTGTCTAACAAACCAATGAGACATTGAAATCATCTTAGTCTCTTAAATGCAACAAATGATGCATTTATGCAATCATGTTCTTGCAATTTGATGCTTTGGCTTGTACCTCGTCATTGAAATTCCTCCCATCCCAAAGCATAATTCCACCACAAGTTTTGAGGTAGAGAAAATTACCTCATTTGAATCAATGTTTGCATTTTGAATCTCCCCGAGTTTGGTCATCGACCACATTAAACAGTTCCACATGTTGTAAGCACCATTTGTGGAGTTACCGACACATGAGTATTCTCCAACTGGCTTGATTGCAGTACCTCAGCATTAATGATAGGTGCATCTCCTTCACCACCAATCATGCGATGTGACCCAAGTACCTCGGCCGGAATTGTGAATTACATTACTTCCACACTCTTGTAGAACTTGAAAGTTATTAACCGTATCGATTCTGAAACCACCTTGGGAATTACTCCGTGCACCAATATTCACAACAGTCAGGTCGGAGCTAGAGTCTAAACGATCATTACTCGGGCCTTTCTCTCTCAGCCGAGTTTGGGTCGATCTTGTGAAAGAATCCAAACCACCACCTTGCCGATCAGATTTGTGGATCAAACTTGAAGTCCCATTCTATTGTTAATAGGCTTCCAAAGATCGAGCCAATAATCTCTATCTAAAACAATTCTTGCAGTGCATTCATCTATTATCTCCATATCTACAAACGATTCCCATTCCATCTGCCTTCGAATCTCTCTTGCAACAACGGACCTCACCTTCTACACGGACAATACCTTCATAAGATTTTTGAAGAGACTCTCTTAGGCAGATGAGCTGCAAAATCGATCTTGATGGGATTTGTTGAATCGGCTTGTTAATTAGGTTTCTCTCAAAGTCTCCTGATTTCTTTATAGCAAGAGCCCAATAATAAAAACCACTTGGAATACATAGTGCATAAGATTTTTTTTCGTCCCCTCTCGAACGGTAGTTTTTTGCTTCTCTCTCCATGTTGATATCCTATAGAGAAGAATTGATCTTAAAATTTCATCCTCCAAAACTGAGACACGGACTAGTTTGTCCACCACCATCCATTTGCAAAGGGAATATAAGAACCAGAAAACAGAACAAGAATTAGGAAATCACATACAACGGTAAAATGAATCCTCAATTTTCATAATAAGAAAGTTCAAATTATAGACTTCAAGATGATAAACTACCAAGAAGCGGAAATGATTCGACCAAATTTTGATGACTAATGTGTACACTAGTTACTAATAAAATCTAAAGTACAGATGTAACGTTAAACAACTTTGATACATCCACGGAAACTTTGTACTACTTCGGGTGATCCAACGGTCCCGCAACACTTTTAAACATTGGGATAAGGAGTGGGGCAGAAGTAGGCCCCACCACATCTCTCACAAAATTAATTACGGTACACCATGCAGTGTAGAGTGTCGGTGTACTAATCATTTTTGAACGTTAAAGACACCCCAACTTTTTTAATTCATATTTGACGTGTAAATTAGACTAGCCTGTATATGATGGATAAGAATTTTAGATTGGTAGTCATGAATGTTGTTGATTATGGGTTTGGGCAATTCCTATGGTAATGTTCAAATTCAAAATTTTGTTGAGCCACGTGGATGGATAAACGGGTTTCTCCATTATGGCAAAGCAGAGCAAAATAAACAGATTTGGTTTTCTAGGACTCCACTAGTATTTTTTTTTAATATAAAATATTTTGTAGGATAAAGATGAAAAATAAAATATTTAAGTGAGATAAAATAGGATGAAGTGAGATAAAATAGGATAAAGTGAAATAAATTAAGGTTAAAAAGTAGTAAAATAATCATGGATTGTACTTGGCGTGAATCCAAGAGTCGCGGGCGTGAATGAAAAAGTCACTGGCGGATTTCGCATGGTCGCGCGTTGGTGCTTTCAATGCTCGCGTTTGTGGCAAGCTCGCCTAGCCCTACCATAGGCGCGCGCTGGGTGGTCCATCTCAATGTTCAAATCAACAAATTTGTTGATTTGAACATCCACTTTTCATGTTTGTTGAGTCCATAGTGGGAGCAAAATGAACAAACTTGGAGTTTGTTCATTCCATATGAACTGCTCTTAACAACAAGAGATTATAGTAGTTGATGATCTCTATTATATTTTAGCAACAAAATTAGTCCCAGCAATGATATCCCCCATTCTCTTCCACCATTAGGTATCTTCTTCCAGGCCTTAGATTTCGTCCACTTTGATCCCATGGAATAACAGAGGATCTCATTGTTATTGGATTTAGCCAATACCTATATGACACATAGACGGGGGAAGGGAGTGGGGGAAGGCGGTGGAGAATATATATCATTTTTGGATGTAACATCAGAAGTTAAGGCTTTGACAGTGTTGTGAGCCTTAACGGAATCTATTTGATTTAATCCCCATCAGCAACATCCTTTACAATTAGGAAGTTTTCGTTCAGTGTTGTTATTGTAATCAGGTGATGGTTGTATACGGGAAAGCCCTAGAACTCGGAAAATTAAGGACAGATATATGATAATCAATTCAGACTTTTGATCATTCCAATCTTCACCCCACTACAAATCTCAATGCTCAAGTCATTTCCCTATTCACCTTTAAAATTGTGACACGTCATTCCCAAATCTGGACAAGCCCCTGTTGTCCCGGCTGTAGCAAGGTCATTTAATCAAATGATTGAATTCATTGCTGCAAGTATAAGTTCCTTCATGAAGGTTTAAATGATTGACCCTCATGCTAAGTATCTGGGTTTCCTTAATCTTTAGCAACAAAACCAAAAGTCAAGATATGCAGTTAACGTTGGCAAGATGGAAAAGTAAATTTATCTCTCCTACCTGTAAAGCCACCATGATAACAAATGTCACCTCCTCCGGTATTTACCAGATGATTTATTGCTTCATGCTCCCTAAGAACACTTCTCGAGAATTGAACAAACTTCATATGATTTTTTTTTAAGGAGTAAGGACCCTGAAAAACGCAAAGGAATCTCCTACATTACCTTGGATTCTTTGTGCAAACCTAACGATATATGGGCCTTGGATTCAATAATATGGATTCCTTCAGCACTACCATGATAACAAAAATAGGATGGAGACTGATCAACGAACCATATTCTTTATGGTCTTCTGTTATGAAAGAAAAATATTTGAAGATAATGATGTGTTAAAAGAACTGATTTTTCGGTCTGGAAAGAGTGGGGAATATTGAAAAGTATTATCGATGAAAACTAAGAAAGGGTACGAAGAATCACATCTGGGGATACAGGTGGATCAAATCAAACACAACGCAGAACTCATTAATAAACCTATAAATTTCTCTCTGATTTAAACTTTGACTTCAATCATTTATTCAAAAACATGGGGAAATGAGATACTAATCTCATCGGTTTCTATAAATAGGCTATCCAATAGACTCCATTCAACCTTCAAGAAACCGACTCCATCACTAAGATTTAAACGAAAATGGAGACGTCACTGTTAAATATCTTTACAATCAGAAAATTCAGGACAAGTACAAAGATGATATCGCAAACTCTGCAAGAAAGAAATATGAAAAATTGATACCTCTCCGTCTATTTTAATTGTTCTTATGGAAATGCTCTCGTAGAATCCTCCTCATTAATGTCAAAAATGCTAGTATTCTCAACTATATTGACGTATATGCGATGTCTATAAGAGTAATTAATGAAGAAGACTTTTCCCTAAATATGATGTTCCCTCTGTTACTTGTGTATGGAACCTTCTTTTTGGATAGAATCATCAAGCTTTCGAATACTCAAATAACTTTCTATATTGGCTCACCAACTGGTTCAATCCATCCTTATTCCCTTAACAGTTGGGACAAGGTCTATGCTACTATTTGTGGGTTTATCTGGAATACTAGATGTGATTACATCGTCAGGAAAATCCCTCAAAAATATGATCACACTATCAATACATCAGACAACATCCTTGTTCCTTTGACTAGAGTTATGCACTACCAATTCTATATTCTTAATAGAGATATTTTGTAAAAGGGTCGCATGTTTATTGGCTAATTAGGGTTTGGGTCGTGAAACATGCAATTGCTGCGTTAGGGTCGTGAACTGACTTTGACCGTCAATATTTTTACCAGGATACCCTTAAGAAGTAGCCAAATGACATATTATCCTAACCTCAGTTAAATACTTAACTAAGTTGTACAACTACATTTCATCGAACACTTGAGGGTCATGAATATAAAACAAACTTAACTGAGTGAATTATCCGTACACAACTGTGTAAATTTCATTCATTCTTCTATAGCTACAATAAAAGTAATTTGCTAAGGCTAAACGATGTTTTGAAGATTGGGTATCATGGTTGGATTTGAATGGTTTGATTGGGTTTTTTCCCCCTTCAATTTTCTACAACAAAATTGGGCTCAAGACATCGATAAAAACTAACTTTGACTTTAAATGAGTTTATGGATTATAGGAATTAAATGGCAAGTTAGGTTTTCTAATGTGGA
Source organism: Papaver bracteatum (assembly GCA_023529315.1). NCBI lineage: Eukaryota > Viridiplantae > Streptophyta > Magnoliopsida > Ranunculales > Papaveraceae > Papaver > Papaver bracteatum. The sequence goes on from JAJJWX010005115.1 coordinate 313,270, forward strand.
GAAGGATACAAAAAATGAAGATTGGTTTTCTTTTCTTTTTTTCCTGGAGTTGGTGGTGAACCGGGAAGTTGGAGACCAAAGAATGAATATTTTTTAAACCTTTTTTATTCTTCATCTTTGTTTTTGTTGATAAATCTAACTGAATCTGACGTTTGGGTTTGTTGTTTTGGTGGTTATGTGGTGTATTGATTTAATAAAATGTTTGATTAAATTAAAGGAATTGTAGTGCTGGAATAAAAGAAGTTAAAAGAGGGTTTTATTGATGATAATTTGTTCATCTTAAAGTCAACATATGTTTTAATAGAAGAGGCGACATGGCTATGGTAACGACGATGTGGGGGTGACAATAAGGACGATGGAACTTGCAAAAGTAAAAAATCGTATTAGGGATTAATTTAGATAGCTGAGATGCCTTGTTTACAGAAACTCTCGTGCCGAATAGCGGTGCACATCGGAAAGAAGTGGAAGAAAACGAGAATTCAAGGAAGAAGATGGAGAAGAACGAGAGTTAAATGTTTTGACAGAATGTAAACTGTCAACTTTAGTCAAGTGATGGTCAAGGTGTCTAGCAAAATAAAAATATTCAACTGTCAATTTTTAACGGTCTTCCGTTAGTCTACGACCCAAATGCATCAACTGCATCTTCTACGACCCAGACCCTAATTAGCCAATAAACATATGACCCTTTTACAAAATAACTCATCTTAATAATATTTATTACCAAAGAAACAACACTGAAACTATTAAAAGGATCCTTTATACTCATAACAAAAAAATTGGCATAACTATTATCATCAGTTCCATAGATACGTCTCTAACTATCGAAAGCAATGTTAATCAAACAACTTGTACTAACTATGCTCTAATTGTTATATCCTTGTCAAGTAGCTGTGTGGGACCAGGTAGCTTCACAAATCTGGCAAAAATAGAGAACAAGCAAGGAGAGAAGTTAATGTAGCCATCATCTGGGCCAAAGAGTTGAAAGGAGCTAATATATGTTTTTAAGCTGAAGATGATACAATTCTTGAGGCTATCAAAGAAGTTTACAAGACATATGTACTAGACAAGTTCAACTCAAGCTTCCATCAAACTTGTGGACACAAATCTAGCTAGTCTAACTTCTACTACAAAGACTATACTATATAAGAAAACAAAATTGGAAAGGTCCATGACTTGTGTCTTTGTTACGTAGTTTACAAACTTCAGCAAATAATAATGTAACCTTTAATACATCTACCAGAATGGAATTGGATGAAGCCTGAGAATTGCATGAAGCGACTCCAAGCTCTATATGACCAAATTAAACCTTCTTGTTGAGTAATTGGTGTCTATAGGCGACTTTTTCTATAAAAAACAAAAAATCTTGTTTAATAAATGAATTAGCGATTTATTTAAAAATAAATAAAATTTATAATGTAAAGTTTTACAAGTAGGTATGTAGAGATTTGCAAGAGAAACATATCCCAAAATATTAGCTTCAAGTCTGATACCATTTGGTTTTTATTCACAAAAGAGGTGCCTAAAGTGTGAGATAATATGAAAGGACATCTGCTTGTACCCAGATATATTTTCAGGCACTAAATATCTTCTTGCCTACATCCACGGACGAATCCCCGTAGGGAGAGATATTTCATTGATGTGATATCGGTTGATATAATTGATTTATGATCCCTTTTAGGGTTTGCGGGTGCATTTTCCTCTACCGGGCTTCTCCGTTTAGGGTTGGAATTCCCCTCTATTTATACAGTTGAATACATGGGTTAAACCCTAATTTAGAGATAAACTTCCTCTACAAGTAACTTGGCCAACAAGTTATCCAGAAACTTCCAGAATCTTCTTCCGGGGTTTTTGCACTGGATTGGTGGAAACGGTCCAAATCGACTTGGGCTTGCGGGTTTGACCAACGACTTTGACTTTGGCTGGCAGACTGCCTTGACTGAAGACATGGCTAGAGATTAAATGGAGACTGGATGGCATCTCGGCTGAGTACTTGGACGGAAACTAGTTGGAAGCACGACTGGCAACTTGGTTGGATGCTATTGGAAGCATCGCTGGCAATATCGCTGGAAACTAGTTGGAAGCACCGCTGGCAACATGGCTTCGACAATTGACCGACGGTTGACTTTGACATTGACTGTTGCACGGCCGGAATATTCAGTAGCCTGCTATTTATAGGTGAAAATAGATTATGCTGATTTCGGTAATTGTGGGTGTGAAGGTGAGAAACAGTTTAACCCTAAACAATGTACTACAAGGGAGTACTTTAGATCTGAGAGATCAATATGTACATGTCCGGCCTAAACCAAGAAATGGTCGTTCCAGACTTGCTTCGGTCACAAAGTGGAGGAGAATGGGTTGGTTTTGGGAAGGGAAGCAAGGAAATTGGTGAGACCAGAATAGTTAATTCTGGAAGAGTAGTTGGGCTACTATGACTTGTTATCAGAAAAGTAAGAGAGCTCACGAGGAGAGCTAGCAAGTAAATATTTCTGAGTGTTGTCTTGTCCGAATGAACTTGTAGTTCAAATGGAAATAGGTAAGACCTATTTATACAAGTCGGAGTAGAAACGTACCCTGGTCTCATTAAGGAGTGGGGGATTAAATGGGAGGAGGTGGTAACCGTATGCATAGACTTGATGTTCCATAAAGTGGTTAACGCATGAAACTGGTTTTCATGAAACGTTGTGGAATTGATATCCATAAAGTTTTTAACGTATGTCTTTATGTTCCACGAACGTTTCTCACATAACTTCCCATATTTACTAGCCTCCTCACCCTTATGACACTTCCTTATGAAGGGCGTAGTGTACGCCGCACGCTGTAAACCGCCAGACCAATACCCAAAAAGAATCCTCCAGTTTGTGTTAATGTCTCGAATGTTTTTGGAAAACATGTTGTTGTGGCTTGGCAAGTCGTTCTCGGGGAACTTGTTATCCTGGTGACCTTCGACGGTCAAGATTTTGCATCTTGAGAGGAGGGGCAACCGTTGATCGTTGCGCGCCTTTGTTTTGGTAGCCACGTAGTGAGAACCAACGTGGTGGCGCGGCTAGGTTCGATTTTGGCTTGGCCTGTGGGACCAAGGGTTTTCCATGGGCATATGGCGTGGCCAGGGCCAAGGCAAGGGCGCTTAGCTTGGAATGACGTAAATAGCATAGCTAGGGCCAAGGCACAGTGTGTTTGGCATGGCGCGGCTAGCTTGGCTAGGTTTGGTTTGGTTGGCATGTGGTCCAAGGGCTTTCCATGAGCGTAGGGCGTGGCTAGATTAGGCTAGGTGCGTGACCAAGCTAGGGTTTTGAGCCAAATTCGTGAGGAGACCTAAGGAGGCCAGGATTTGCTCCTGGGATTGAAGGGAAATTATTGATTGTTTCCCGCCTTCCCTTTAGTAGACGCGAGGGGAAGGCCAGCATGGTGGCACGGCATGAGGGGCCATGGAGAGATGTGTTTTGCATAGCGTGGCTAGCTTGGCTAGGTGCGTGACCAAGCTAGGGTTTTGGGCCAAAGTCCGTGAGGAGACCAGGATTTTCTCCTGGGATTGGAGGGCAATCGTTGATTGTTGCACGCCTTCACTTTGGTACCCTCAAGGGGAAGGCCAGCATGGTGACGCGACATGAGGGGCCATAGCAAGATGTGTTTGGCATGGCGCGGCTAGCTTGGCTAGATGCTTGACCAAGCTAGGGTTTAGGGCCAAAGGCCGTGAGGAGACCTTAGGAGGCAAGGATTTCCTCTTGGGATTGAAGGTCAACCGTGGATTATTGCACGCCTTCACTTTGGTAGCCGCGAGGGGAAGGCCAGCATGGTGGCGCGACATAAGGGGCCATGGTGAGTTATATTTGGCATGGCACGGTCGGTGTGGCTGGCATGATTTTCCATTGGCACAGAGGTGCGGCTAGTATGGTTGGCATGCCTTGGCGCGGTTGGTGTGGCTGGCATGATTTTCCATTGGCACAGAGGTGCGGCTAGCATGGTTGGCATGCCTTGGAGCGGTTGGTGTGGCTGGCATGATTTGTCATTGGCACAGAGGTGCGGCTAGCATGGTTGGAATTATTTGGCGCGGTTGGTGTAGCTGACATGATTTTCCATTGTCACAGAGGTGCGGCTAGCATGGTTGGCATGCCTTGGCGCGGTTAGTGTGGCTGGTATAATTTTCCATTGGCACAGAGGTGCGACTAGCATGGTTGGCATGCCTTGGAGCGGTTAGTGTGGCTGGAATGATTTTCCATTGGCACAGAGGTGCGGCTAGCATGGTTGGCATGCTTTGGCGCGGTTGGTGTGGCTGACATTATTTTCCATTGGCATAGAGGTGCGGCTAGCATGGTTGGCATGCCTTGGCGCGGTTGGTGTGGCTGGCATGATATTCCATTGGGACATAGGTGCGGCTATCATGGTTGGCATGCCTTGGCGCGGTTGGTGTGGCTGGCATGATTTGCCATTGGCACATGTGCGGATAGCATGGTTGGCATGCCTTGGCGCAGTTGGTTTGGCTGGCATGATTTGTCATTAGTACAGAGGTGTGGCTAGCATGGTTGTCATGCTTTGGCGTGTTCGGTGTTGCTGGCATGATTTTCCATTGGCACACGTGGGAATTAGGGTTTGGCTTGTCGTAACCCTAATTTGAAAAATATACCCCGGTAATTATTTATTAGACACATTAAAGGTTTCATTAAATGTGCCTAGTAAATGCTTGTTGCTTTAAATATTGTGACATCACTGTATGCTAGGTTTTAGTGTTTTACTGTTTTAACCCTAAACCAAAACCCACCATCAACATTAAGTCCCATGCTTATCTCGGAACAGGTGCCTTTTTGCGAGGTAAGCATATGATGGTGACAGACAAGGACGGAATCGAGGCGTAAATCATTGCAAGGATGTTCAGGAGAATCTGACTAACCTTTTGAGTGGTGAAGAGAGTTTTAGCTTCCCGGTTTGGCGGCCCTGCATAAGTTGTACTTGGAATGAAGACCGTGGAGTGGTGAGATAAAAGTTACCGGCTTGGTCTGGTCGTACATCTCCAACGCAAAGGGGGCGCGGTATTGGAAGGCGGAGCAAGTGTACGGCTTGGCTCGAGGGGCCAAGAGGTGGATTGGTCTTAGTAAGGCGAACGCGCATGGATGATAGGGTCACAACACTGCAGTAGGTGGATTGGCATAGTGTGGCCTTGGAAAGACGAGATGTACACAGACGGCTAGGCGTGGTGGAGCCGCGGTGATGGAGCGAGGGCTTGGCCTGGGCCGGGGCCGTGGCAATGTAAGGCGCGGTTTGGCATGGCGTGGCCTTAGTAGGGGACGCGACAATGGCATGAGCGGTCCTGGGTATGGAAATTGGTCTTTGCGGGACCGGTTTCCTCTTTTCCCTACTTGGCTCAAAATAGGAAATCCTTACTTTGTTCAAACTCCCACGTACCATGTATATATAAAAAGAGGGTAGGCTTCTATTTTGTTTCACGCCTATTCATTCTTCCCAGCCGTGCGACAACAGTAAAGTAGAGCGGACGAGCAAATCCCAGTTATGTCTTCCAATACTTCTCTTCAACTCGTTTTTTAATTTTTTGCTGGTGTAAACCCTAGTTGTAGGCGTGCCTTTTCATGACCTTATAGAAATGTTGGCGTGAATCTTAGGTATTTTTGCCTGAGCTTGTTGTAACACCTAGGCATGAATACCAGAGTAATGTTGACCACCCCTACTCACTGTGCAAGGTAGGCACGTGATAGTAATTGCCATGTCTTCCCACGAAAACCTAGTTTTTAGGGTTTGCTCCTTGTTTTGGTGTAGCCGTGTGCATGATCCCCCCCCCCTTTGTTTTTGGGCGCGTCTATCTGGCCGGTAATTGTGGGTGTGAAGATGATAAACAGTTTAAACCCTAAACAACGTACTGCAAGGGAGTACTTTAGATCCGAGAGATCAATCTGTACAAGTCCGGCATAAACCAAGAAATGGTCGTTCCAGACTTGCTTCGGTCACAAAGTGGAGGAGAATGGGTTGGTTTTTGGGAGGGAATCAAGGAAAGTGGTGAGACCAGAATAGTTGATTCTGGAAGAGTAGTTGGGTTACTACGACTTGTAATCAGAAAAGTAAGAGAGCTCACGAGGAGAGCTAGCAAGTAAATATTTCTGAGTGTTGTCTTGTCTGAATGAACTTGTTATTCAAATGGAAATAGGTAAGACCTATTTATACAAGTCGGAGTATAAATGTATGATGGTATCATTAAGGAGTGGGTGAGTAAATGGAAGTAGGTGGTAACCGTATGCATGGACTTGATGTTCCATAAAGTGGTTAACGCATGAACTGGTTTTCATGAAACGTTATGGAATTGATATTCCATAAAGTTGTTAACGTATGGCTTTATGTCCCAAGAACTTTTCTCACATAACTTCCCATATTTACTAGACTCCTCACCCTTATGACACTTCCTTATGAAGGGCGTAGTGTACGCCGCACGCTATAAACCTCTAGACCAATACCCAAAAAGAATCCCCCAGTTTGTGTTTATGTCTCGAATGCTTTTGGAAAACATGTTGTTGTGGCTTGGCAAGTTCCTCTCGGGGAACTTTTTAGCCTGGTAACCTTCGACGGTCAAGATTTTTCATCTTGATATGAGGGGCGACCGTTGATCGTTGTGCGCCCTTGTTTTGGTAGCGCATTTGTTTTGGTAGCAGCATAGTGAGGGCCAGCGTGGTGGCGCGTCTAGGCGCGGTTTTGTCTTGGCCTTTGGGGCCAAGGGTTTGTCATGGGCGTATGGAGTGGCCAGGGCCATGGCAAGGGCGCTTGGCTTGGAATGATGTGACTAGCATAGCTAGGGCAAAGGCAGAGTGCGTTCGCGGCTAGCTTTGCTAGGTTTGGTTTGGCTTGGCATATGGGGCCAAGGGCTTTCCATGAGCGTATGGAGTGGCTAGATTGGGCTAGGTGCATGACCAAGCTAGTGTTTTGAGCCAAAGTCGTGAGGAGACCTTAGGAGGCCAGGATTTGCTCCTGGGATTGAAGGGCAACCGTTGATTGTTGCACGCCTTCACTTTAGTAGCCGCGAGGGGAAGGCCAGCATGGTGGCGCTGCATGAGGGGCCATAGCGAGATGTGTTTGGCATGACGCGGCTAGCTTGGCTAGGTGCGTGACCAAGCTAGGGTTTTGGGCCAAAGGACGTGAGGAGAACTTAGGCGGCCAGGATTTTCTCCTGGGATTGAAGGGAAACCGTTGATTATTGCACGCATTCACTTTGGTAGCCGCGAGGGGAAGGCCAGCATGGCGGCGCAGCATGAGGGGTGATCGAATTTTGAATAGTGGTAAAAAAGGGTTATCGTTCACTCGGACTTGATGAGATTTATTTTAAGAATTAATAAACTAAAATAATAGAAAAATATATATACAAAATATTGTCATGGGATGAAGAGACACTAGGACGCGGGATTTCTCTACTTTTCATATTCTTGTGGTTCAGTCATTAACTCTATACAATATAGCTCAAACAAAAGAAGTTGTGACTCTAATTATTTGCCAAAAATAGATTTCATAAAACATTATATGTAAGTCGTAATCATGACGCATCAAAAGTAATTTAAACTAAGCATGCGACATCAGACAAAATAGCAGATAATTAATAGAAATCATAAAGCAATTAAATCTATGCAAAAAGTCATATAAAGAATTAATTTATTTACCACAATCATGAAACGTTGCTTCCTCTGTTGTCCCAGTGATAGGTTCTAGCTCCAAATTGTGAAAACACACTCAAAAAGATATTTCATAGCTCGAATGTTGTTTTTATTGAAGAAATAAGATAAAACAGAGATTCGGAACGCTGTATGAGCGTCACAGAGCTCACTGTTACAAATAATACCTAAAGAAGTGTTTCTAACGAAGATAAGCATTACAATACTGAACAAAGACCGTTACAAATGTTCTGCTGCTTCACTGTTCATAAACGACGGCTTTTGTTAGTCTTTCTTCGTGTTCTTCACAACGACACTCACTGTGCGTCGTCTGCAACTCTTCCTTCCTGTTTCTGCTGCAGTTCTTCTTCTCTTCTCTTCAGCGTCTCTTAACAGCTCTGTCGCTACCCCTAACACTCCATAACCTCTCTATGAACCGTAGCAACCTTTTTATACTTCTCAGGCACAACAAATCCCTCTCATAATTCCAAATATCTCTGTAATAAAAAGAATATATTTTCACGCAATAATTTCCTTATTCTTCCCCTCTTCACGCGTTTTTTGTTGGTTATAAAACTTTCCAAATTTACTGAGACAATCAAACAAAATCTGACAGAATATCTTCTCCCATTACCGTGCAAAATCTCCACTAGTGGAAAATAGAAGTTAAACCACTACCAGGAATAGATGTAATATCACAAAAAACGACTGTGTTCATCAGTTGGAATCTGGAAGTGGTTTTTTCCAAAACGACTGTGTCTCACAGAAGTTGAAATCTTTAAAAAAACCACTGCTTTTGACTGTCAATTGATTCCACTGATAGAAACTGTGGTTTATGTGGATCTTTTTTTATAAAAAAAAAAAGGATTTGATTCAGCTGAATCTGAAGCTGAGTCAACTGAATTTGAATTTAGAATCAAACCATTATCAGATTAGTAATGACTTCATAACTGAAATTTACAAAATTAAATTGATAACAGACTTCAAAAACTTGATCTATATTAAAATGAGTTTGTTTACAACTTCTATTATCATACCTTTTAAGTTCTAAATCTGAAAAGTTCAACCATAAGTAAAAAAAAAAAAAATCTCAACCTACAATCCTTTAACAAATCAAAAAGCTTCAAAATATTCCATGCGAGTTAGCATCTTACTACAGACAACACTTTTATACTTATACCTTCATTTACTAGCAAACTAGCACAATTCAGGTCCATCACTCCAGTCTTAAGCTGCAATCAAAAACCAAGACTATATCAATTAACAAAAACTTGACACCTTCGCCATCTACATATACAAATATCCACTGAAATTGAAATTACAGGAAATAAATTAATTGCATCTACTTCGCATACAAAACCACGAACAAAAGAGATAATATTGCACAAGAATTACAAACCATGATTCCAACATGTGACTGAAAATATTATAGAAATAAGGATCATTTCTAGTTCCAAACAAAGAAAAACAAAAACCAGATTCACACTTGTTTTATCAATAGATAACTAAAATTTTTAAATACTCGTCAAACACAAGAAGTCTAAGGCATTACCGACCTTCCAAACGAATGCACCTGCCGACTGCCATCTGAAACCTGTCATTATTTGTATGTCATAGAAGTTCTGTATCAGGATTTACGATTATGAGGACTTCTCTTCATCCTTCTTATGTACCTTACAATTCTCTGGAATTTATGAAAGTAAATGCATCAATTTACAACTAAGGTTCTTGAGAAATACAATAATAAAAAATTAGTACCGTACAATTACAGAAAGATTCACTTTCTTATCTTTTTCAGATGCATAAAGTCTAAACTAAATGTACACGTTACCAACCTTCCAATCAAACATAACTTATAGAGTTTAATTTACAAGTAAATCTAAATAAATAACAAACATGCTAGAACCACGGGAATGAGTGAAATGAAAGATCTTCATCACATACAAACAAAATCATGATGAACTAGCCAGACTGTAACATTTATATACAAATAATACTGAACCCTGGAATAGTAAGATATCGAACATACCGGAATATAAATCATTGGTGCCCCACCAAAGTAGGTCAAAAAGATCTCTGCATTCAAAGGTTGTAGTCATCAAAATAAGCCTCAGTTATGGACGCCGTGGACAGAAAATTTCAATCTTCCAAATGATTTTTATATCACAGCAAAACTCAAATAGATAAGCTCACTTAACACAAAAATACATTGATTTACCTTGATGAGCTCAGATCTTTTGTCGAGTAAATGTTTTTCCTTGCTCCCTCTTGGAGTTTCTACCACCTGAAATTATGAAATCCAAATACTAGATACTTCACAAAGTGAAAATAAAACCCAACACTTAAGGAAAGTATAGCGCCAAATACTAGATACTTCACTGCAAACACAATGCTCTCCCATCATACCACCCTTCTCTGGGACCCTAGAAATGTGAAATTAAATAGGTAAGAACATGATGTTCTTTAACAAAATTGAGAAACATATATAAATTAAATAGCTTTCTGAAATTAAATAAAATAGTGAATCAAGAGAACAGAATCCTTTTATAAAATAGTTAAATAAAATAGTGAATCAAACCCACAGAAGATTTCAGTTACAATTTCATACAGGCATTTACAAATCTATTCACAATTCATATTTCGAAACATAATCATTACCATTGAAACTAGTATAGAGAACAGAATCATACAAACAAAATACCACATAACCAATCCACTTCCCCTTATATGCTTAGCCCATATAAAAATCTTCCTACATTCTGAAGTATAAAACATGTTGGACTTTGTTTGGAAATTCTGCAACAAATTTATCTTATTAAAAGTATGAACTTAAGAACCATGTTCACTCACCATATAGTGAGTGTTCAAATAACTGGCTTCCCTTTGTTCAAGACTCTGCACTTTCAAATAACATAGTTCAATGGATAGCCTTTGGCTGCCAATCTGCATAAGCAAAATAATCTCAATATTCCTAACTCATATTGAGAAAACAACAGTATACTCTATCACATGAACATGGCTAATAAATATTCACTCAGGGTGATATTATCCACTAATTGATGGACCTGATACATTAATTTAGATGCCACATAAATTGTGCAGAAAAAACACCACTAATTGATGATCCCGTATAATCGAACTCAGTTTCTTAATCATTGACAAATCAAATGGACTATCTAATAGCAAGACATCAATCATATTTGTCTTTACAGATTGAGACAAATATAGACTACCCATAATTTAATATTAAAAATCAAGTGATAGCAATTCTAGTCATCTGGTGTAGCACGTCTTGTTAGCAATGAAATGAAAGGGAGAGCACTAGTTCGTAACAAAAATGCCCCCTTGTATAACGACTGTGGATAAAACAGGTTTAATTTTTTTTTAAGTACTACTTTTTGAACCATCTTTTGGGGACTACCCAAAAAAGGTGGGGGACTACCCAGTCCTACAAATGTCCACCCTAAAATGATAAGGGGTGTCCTAAAATGTGGAAATGACTAACCTACCCTTAACCTATATATATATTACCACCTCCTCCCATCACCACCACCTATATATATAACCACCTCCTCCCATCACCCCCTCCGCTCACCACCACCACCGACAACCACCACCACCGACCACAATATATAGCTTAATTTAAATCATTAACAAAACAAAATCAAAAACAAAATTATAACAAACCCATTACTTGTCATTCGTTTTTGGTTGCAAAAATGAGAAGTAATCATTAAAATGAGTTGAAAATGTAAGTTGCAGAGAGAAGTTCGGTTAGGAATTATGTGAAAAACTTTGTCGAACTAGTCGAACTCAACTTTTAATGGAGGTTTTTCTTTCAGAGAAAAGTTCGGTTACGTCGCAATTTTTTTCCTAACCGAACTGAAGTTCGGTTACGTCGCAATTTTTTTCTCCTAACCGAACTTTTCTCTAAAAACCTATATATTGAGTTCGGTTACGTCGCAACTTTTTTCATTTTTTTTTCCCAGCTGAACTTTTAGTTCGGTTACGTCGTAAAAAAAAATTCCTAACCGAACTGTTCTCTGAAACTAAAAATTCCATTAAATCTGAGTTCGGCTACCTGTGTTTTTAGAAACATTAACCGAACTACACTTGCAGATGAGTTCGGTAACCTGTTCTTCAAATGTTGTAGCCGAACTTTGTAAACCAAACGAAAATCAATTTGTAAATTGTTCATTTTTAGGAATGTTTTGGCCAATTCAAGCACCATTAACTAAATTTGAAGTATCCATGAGTACCCAAAACATCATACTCTTGTTCTTCCTATTTCCTTCTTCTTCTTATCTCTCAAAAAAAAATGTTAAAAACAAAACAATCCAACTTATAAAACACTAATCACTAATCCCTAATCCCTAATCAGTTTTTAACTAATCACTAATCAGTTTTTAACTAATCATTAATCACTAACTAAGTTTATCATCAAGGGTAAAGTGGGTATTAGAAACAAAAATTATAAGGGGTGAACAAATATTACTTCTAATATCCTCCACAAAAACTGATGGGTAGTCCCCCAACTTTTTTGGGTAGTCCCCAAAAGATGGTTCTACTTTTTTTGACAGCACATATAGTTACCACCAGCCCAAGGAAGTCGTTTTATTAAAGCCCAGGAAGTTTTTTAAAACCCATTATCCACTAGTGCTCACAAAGATAAATACCAGAAACCCGTGAATATCTCCTCCCTGTTTTAGCTCATCAAGCCTCTGCAGAATTCAACCTCCCTCGAAACATGTTGAAACTCGTCAAAGACTAAGTCCAACACATGCCAATCCAAAGTAATACTCGGAAAATGATAGAAGATTCGATGAATATAACTTCGTACACACTTCCATGTTTTGTGTGTTTGCACGTTTCATCCCCATTTTTTTCAATTCGACAACTCATACCAATCCTGTTTAGGTAAAATAGGATATCTTCAATTGAAATCCAAGAGAAAATCTCATGAAATCACCTCCAAATTTACTCCAGAATATCACGCAGATGAAATAACATTTTCCTGCCAAAATAATTCTCACGGTGATGAAGATAGGTGTCCCCTTTTCTAGGTGTGGGGCGGGAATAGAATCTGGGGTACCCCTTATCCAAAGCGGGGGGCCGGATAGCAAGTGTCCTCCGGGGGTATTCCGAGTAACTTTTCGAGCCGAATTTTCCAACAATCTTTATTTCCAAAAAATACCTACAAACACACAAAAAACCATAATAAGGACAACAACGAGTACTAACAATACGAAACATTGAGGACAAATTAGACACATAAATGCGTATATCAAGGGGCCATGGAGAGATGTGTTTGGCATGGCGCGGCTAGCTTGTCTAGGTGCGTGACCAAGCTAGGGTTTTATGACAAAAGCCGTGAGGATACCTTAGGCGGCCAGGATTTGCTCCTGGGATTGAATGGAAACCATTGATTGTTGCACGCCTTCACTTTGGTAGCCGCGAGGGGAAGGCCATCATGATGGCGCGGCATGAGGGGCCATGGCGAGTTATATTTGGCATGGCATGGTCGGTGTGGTTGGCATGATTTGCCATTGGCACAGAGGTACGGCTAGCATGGTTGGCATGCCTTGGCGCGGTTGGTGTGGCTGGCATGATTTTCCATTGGCACATAGGTGCGGCTAGCATGGTTGGCATGCCTTGGCGCGATTGGTGTGGCTGGCACGATTTTCCACTAGAACAGAGGTACGTCTAGCATGGTTGGTGTGGCTGTCATGATTTTCCATTGGCACAGAGGTGCGGCTAGCATGGTAGGCATGCCTTGGCGCGGTTGGTGTGGATGGCATGATTTTCCATTGGCACAGAGGTGCGGCTAGCATGGTTGGCATGCCTTGGCGCAGTTGGTATGGCTGGCATGATTTTCCTTTGGAACAGAGGTGCGGCTAGCATAGTTGGCATGCCTTGGAGCGGTTGGTGTGGCTGGAATGATTTTCCATTGGCAAAGAGGTGCTGCTAGCATGGTTGGCATGCCTTGGCGCGGTTCGTGTGGCTGACATGATTTGCCATTGGCACAGAGGTGCGGCTAGCATGGTTGGCATGCCTTGGCGCGGTTGGTGTGGCTGAAATGATTTGCCATTGGCATAGAGGTGCGGCTATCATGGTTGGCATTCTTTGGCACGATCGGTGTGGCTGGCATGATTTGCCATTGGCACACGTGGGAATCAGGATTTGGCTTGTCGAAACCCTAATTTGAAAAATATACCCCGATAATTATTTTAGAGACACATTAAAGGTTTCAGTAAATGTGCCTAGTAAATGCTTGTTGCTTTAAATGTTGTGACATCACTGTCTGCTAGGGTTTAGTGTTTTACTATTTTAACCCTAAACTAAAATCCACCATCAACACCTGCATACTGAGTTGGTTGGCTGAATGGTAGACTTGAATGAGGGCCAAATGGTGGTTAAAGTAGCAATCTGGCCCAATATGTGGTAATTTTACTCATGGTGCAGATAACATCTTTCTTCAAAATTAAATGTTTGATTTTCTATTAAAAAAAGAAACCTATGATAATGGCTCCAAACTTTTGGTTTTGAGGGCTCCTATATCATAATTACATAGAGTTGGGAAAATCAATATGTCCTAACCGTAAATAAATTACACGGTTTGGAAATATGAACTCTCAAATGAAGTTATGGTTGAGAAAATTTAAAAATATGAACCGTATGTTAAATTAAAAAAAAATTGATTTTGATTTTCAAACCCTAAATATAAGTTAGTCTAACTTAATCACTAATCATAATTAATTCAGTTAATCTACTCATTAGCACTATTCGTTTTTGTTTTTTTTTGTGAATAAGGCATTTCATTAAAAGGGACTAAAGTTCCTCTGAGGAATGGGTTACAAAATGAGTAGAGCCACCTAATATTGATCCGCTAGAGGATATGTTGATATTAGATTTATCTACTACTAATTGGTTTTCAATACAAGTTGAAGGAGTTTTTCCCCACAAAATAGAATAGTTCAAGGATCTAACAAACTTTGCTAGAATGTTTGCTACCTTGTCTAGGGACATAATAAAATCCTAGAAAGTTGTTACATAATTGATCTAGTCGTTTTGCTTCGTCTAAATATGCCTTTGAACGCCAATAGATATCCGAGTTTTTTTCATGCATGTATTTGAAGAGGCTTTCACAATCTCCTTCTATACTGAAGTTTTCCAATCCATTCTCCTGATCCCAAACTGTTGCTTGATACACTCCTATAGCTTCCGCTTCTTGTGAGTTTTGTTTCAAATAAAACAGCCAAAATCCAGTTGAAAATTAAAGGTTTTGAAATGATAAAAAAGTTTTGAAGAAGTATACAAATCGATGGAAAGGAAGAAGAAAGAAAATTACGAAAGAAAGATGAGAAACCATTCTTTTAAATCTTTTTGCATGTTAGTAACATTCCCATTCTTGTACCCCTTTCAGCTTCGGGTTCAACACAAGTCAGGAAGATTACTCCCTATTCATTGCAGTAGCAGTAATAAATTTTTTTTTTGAAGAATATGTCATTAGCACTAACTAACGGATGATATTATAATTAAGGGTTTTGTTGATTATTATTCGATGATTCTATTTTGTCATCTTGTGAGCCCAAAAATCTAAATTTTGGAGCTTTGTTATAGGATTCTAAAAAAAAATACCATTGTGGGTAAAAATATAAAAGAGCACGGTTCACTATCTAGTCCCACATTGACTTTTCCGGACGACTGCAAAAGAGGACGATTATCGGATTGACACAGTGGTAAAGAACTTGAGATGGCTTTAATTCGAACGCTATTATTGGGGCGTCACATTCCATTAGAGGGGCGTCACCTAATAAGACAAAAACGGGTCACTCATAAGTCATTTCAAAAACCCCTTATCTAAAATAATTTTATAATGACCAAACCACCCTTATTTAATTAATTTAAATTTAATTTAATTAGATAATAATTAAATTAATGAATTTTGTTATATACGTGAATTCTGGGACAAAGTTTTTGTGGAAAGAAAAAGAACGCGCAATTGGGGGATATGAAAACTAATTGGGGGATATGAATTACTTCCCCCAACCCATGGTATGTGTTTAGGGGTTATTTTTGGTTATGAAAATACTAAAATACCCTTCCCACAAAATAAAAATCAAAAACTTAAAATCAAAAAACAAAATCATATCCCCCATTTCCATCTCCACTTCTTATTAATCTTATTTAGGGGTAGAGCTTTGAAACCCATATATTCCCCATTCCCTTTCAAATTCTAAACTCTCCCCGCTCTATATCAAATTCTCTTCTCCTCACTTTGGAAACAAATTTTTGTTTTATTCGGAAGTGATGAAGATCATGCTGAAAGTGATGATGACCAAGCCGGAATTGATGAAGACCATGCCGGTACCATGTTCCGGCATATGGTCTTCATCAATTCCGGCATGGTCTTCATCACTTCCGTTTTGAATTTTTCTAGTTTTAATCAGTCCACTGCCGGATTGGTCAGTTGATATAAAGACCATGCCGGTATTTTTTTCCGGCATAGAAAATAAAGCAACATGCTATACCGGAAAACAATACCGGCATGGTCTTCATATCAACTGACCATGCCGGCAGTGGACTGATTAATACTAGAAAAATTCAAAACGGAAGTGATGAAGACCATGCCGGAATTGATGAAGACCATATGTTGGAATATGATACCGGCATGCTCGAGAATTTCCTATCAATGCCGGTAGTCAAGTGAAAAAAAAAATCAACATTCTGGATACTTTTCATCCTGTTCCAGCATAGAAATTTAAGCAAAATACTATGCCTGAAACAGTACCGGCATGCTCGAAAACTAGATTACCATGCCGGTACCTGTTCAAAACCAGAAAAAATCAACATTCTGAAGATCAAAACCAGAAAAAAAAATCGTAACGAGAGGGGGGATATGCCCCTCCTTCCCCCCCCGAACCCTCCCGGATAGTGACAAATAATTTATGAACGTTTCCAACAATTGCCGGCATGGGTGTTTGGTTGAATACCATGCCGGCACCAAGCTTTTTCAGCTGCAACAATGGTGGATTCAAAGAAAAAAAATCAATTTTTCAACCTCTTATTAGCAGTAATACTCTCATCACAATCATCTTCCATTTTCAAAAAAAGAAATTCCTCTCAAATATTTTTTTCCCTCCTTCTACTCTCACCCAAACACAAATAAAAATACACACTAATCTATCTCCCAAATACTTAAGATTTTTACTAATTATTATTAACCACTAAACCTAATTAGTGAGGGGTAGATTAGGAATTAAAAAAATAATTACATAAGGGGTGACCCAGAATTGCTATTGGGACTCCTATTTTGTCTTGTAGCTATATCCCCCAATTAGTTTTCATATCCCCCAATTTCGCGTTCAAGAAAAACTATAGAAAAGAGAAAAAAGTATTTTTTCGAGATTTCTTTCAAAACCTAGATTTTGATTCACTCAACCAAAATGAATCAAAGTGAAGAACTAATGGTTGAAAATCAACATGTATGCCTCTAAACTATTTCGCTCAAAATTAGCTAAAGTACGTTAAAAAAATCAGTTTTTTCCACTTACTACTCATGTTACGGTTGGGTTGAAGCTTCGTTCCCAACCGTAATCTGTACTTACGGTTAGGTTTGGATGAACTCCAAGCCGTAACTTCTTTCCAATAGGACAAAAGGCGTATTACGGTTGGGAAGATGTCATGCCAAACCAGACCGTAATTAATTTTTACGGTTGGAATTAATCCAAACCTGGACATAAAACTATATGCAAATCAAAATTTACGGTTGGAATTTATCCAAACCTGGCCGTAAGTTCTTCATAAACTAAAGTTACAGCTAGGACAAGAACCAAACTTTCAGCCGTAGACATAATCCCTTGTGCTATCTACGGTTAGTTATATATAAATCCTAACCGTAACTGGTACCCCAAATACATTCTTCTTCTCTCTTACCTTATTCTTCTCTCTTATATACCTTGTATAGTAAGATCTGTATTTTCTCAAGCTTTGATTAGTGATTTGGCACATATATATAGTGGATTTCATGATGTTTTCTATATGGAATATAAACATTGACCATATTTATTCGTTTGGTCACTGCCATTAAAGTGGGTTTGTAAAGATTAGTATATCCTAATCAAACGGAGGGATAACTTACATAAATCCTTCAAATATTTGGATAAATCTTCCTTATATTGTAAATCTTTTCTTAAACAAACTTAACTGCAAAAAGACTTGTTAAAAAAATGGAATGCGAGATTTCGCAACTTACGGTTAATTTTGGTATAAGCCAAATCTAACCGTAAAAATATTATGGTTGGTTTATATCAATCAAACTTAACCCTAAATTAGTTAAAAAAATAATTTTTTGTATCCAGAATATTTTACGGTTAGGTTTTGTGAGACTCGAATCCAACCGTAAATCTATTTACGGTTACAAACCTAACCGTAACAAATACATATATATATATATATAATTTTTAATTTACGGTTAGTAGTTCTTTGTTACTTAACCGTAACAGTTCAGAGAACAAGTTTACGGTTAGGAAATTAAGAATACCTAACCGTAACTGGTTCTCCAAACCTAATTTTTTCTAATCATTTCAATCAAACTTAATTAATTGGTTTGTTGATTACCATCACTTCTATCAATTTGCTTCTTCCGCATCTTTAATGGAGATTGCAATCGACGATTACGAGTTCTTTAAATCACCAATTAATCAAAGATGGTGAATTGAAAAAAGTGGGAAAGATTCATAGTTGACGAAGGAGGGGAAGTTTAGATCATGAATGTTTGATTTTAATTTTTAGGTTTTTATTTTAGATGGAGGGTAACTTAGACATTTGCTATAGCATCAAAATACCCCATAACCAAATTTTTATGCACTAGAAATCCATGTGAAGCCTCTCTATTGGAATGTGAAGCTCCAATAATAAGTTTCAATAATTCAGACTAATAGTTATACCAGTCAGAAATGGGATTTTCATATCCATTTGCGAACACATAACTGCTTCATCTCCTTGAACGCTTGCTGAGCAATCGCAGAGTCTACACTACACAAATTTCGTGGTGCAAATATATCATCCTTTTTTGCACGCAAGATCAAGGTGAACCCGTTTTTGGGAATTTGAGCTTATTTGGCTACATCGCCGAATTCCACTGCGAGCGAAAATCTCTTGTGTCCGAAACGCAGAGAAGAAGAAATCTGGGGGTTTTAGCGTGAGAAACCCCTAACCTCAAAATCCTTCCCTGAAATGAAACATTGGGGATTTATATGAATGTTTTATACTGCTGCTTCAGTGCTTCTCTGTCTGAGATTCATGACCAGAAAATTTTCCAGTAAGTATTTTCATTTTAAACTCTAGTTGGTAATTTAATCATGTCACCCCGAATATTAATTCTCATTTTGCGGTTGTTGAATTTTGATTGATTATTATTAATTTAATTGTCGTTGAATTCAACTATGATTATTCAAAGCTTTGAACTAAATTAGTACTAGCAAATGTTTGTTTAATTGCCTGTGAGAGAGGAAACGGAAGAAAAAAACAAATGGGGCTATTACTTGAAAATATCTTCCCAATAATTCATTCTGGTCTTCTTTCTAAGTAGTTAGGGATAAGATGAAGATAGTAGGAATTAGAGTAGGTACTGAAGGGATTTTCCTTGGTATACAAATTCCATGTTATAATGTGATTTATTGACTTTGTCTTTCTTTGTCTGTGATTGCCAATTTGTGTCATAGATGAACCCAAACAAGACCCAAAAGCCAACAACACTAAACTTGCCTTTTCCTTGGATTACCATGCTGGATGCATTTCGGGGGAACCATATGGTAAAAATGTAAATCCTCCCCTTGAGTAAGTTATTAGACCATTTCATCTACTGCAATATATGCTATTACAGTGCGTAAAAAAAATTCCTACTGCAAAATTAAGTGCTTGAAAACCTCAGTGGCCATGTTTTCTACGAGCATTCACATTCTCAGACATGGGGGAAGAATAGATGAGTTTTCTTTTCTTATTATTAGTGCCATGATAGTTGACAAAGTCTCACTAATTAAACAAATATCCACTACATATTTATTGAATCATTTTTCCTTGTTTCGTTGACTTTGATTTCTATCTTCTGTATCCCAGTACATCTCATTTTTCTTATCACACTATCTTGAATAAACATAAATCTCAATCAAAATTTAGTATTCTTGTTGCTTTGCTTCTTCTTTTGCAAATCAAACTTGTTCATTCATTGTTCTTACTCACAATTGCTTTATCTCTGACATTACCAATTTCATTTTTGTCATGTCGATGGAAAATCTGTCTGTTAATGTTGCATCAGTGATACTAAAGAAGTTGGTTTCGACTGTTAGCCAGGATATTGGCATGAGCCGGGGTGTCGACGGCGACTTACAAAAGCTTAAAAACACCCTGGAGATGATCGAGGCTGTGACTTTTGATGCCGAGCAGAAGCAAATAAAAGACGCGGCCGTGGGACTTTGGTTAAGAAGGCTTAAGGATGTTGCTTATGATGTTGATGATGTTCTGGATGAGTTATCCTATAAAGCTATGAGTCAATCTGAAAAGGGCCGCAAGAGAGATAAGGTACGGAACTTCGTTTCATCTTCTAACCCACTTGCATTTCGTATTAAGATGTCTCGTAAAATTAAAGATATCAATACTAAGTTTGACGAAATTGCTAGTGATAAGGTTAGGTTTTTTCTGGAACCAACTAGTAGCAATGGTACTGCTTATGATCTAAACATTGAACAAAGGAATCGAGAGACAATGTCCTTTGTAGGTGAAATGAAAATTGTTGGAAGAGAAAATGAGAAGTCACACATAGTAAGGGCGTTGTTGAATACATCTTTTAGTGAACCAGAAAAATTGTCTGTAATGTCCATAGTGGGTATGGGCGGTCTTGGGAAGACTACACTAGCCCAATTGGTTTACAAGGATCACTCAATTGAGAGAAACTTTGAACCAAGAATTTGGGTTTGTGTATCTGATAATTTTGATATCTATAAGATTTTAATAAATATCGTAGAGTCCATTACCCAAACCAAGTGTGATGATTTTTCAAACATTGAGGTATTGGTACGGAAAGTTCATGAGAAGTTGGCCGGAAACAAATATTTGTTAGTGCTGGATGATGTGTGGCATGAGAACATCGAGGACTGGGAGAAACTTAAGGGAATTATAGGCGTTGGTGCTGAAGGTAGCAGAATCTTAGTCACTACTAGAAAATACCAAATTGCATCTATTACTGAGACTTCGATTCCACCATACACTTTACAAATATTAACCCAAAATGAATGTTGGTCTATTATCAAGAGCAGAGCATTCTCTGTTGGTGGAGCAGTTGAGACTCCAACAATGGCCAATATAGGAGAGGAGATAGCGACAAAATGTGCTGGTTTACCACTTGCAGCAAATTTTCTAGGAAGTCTTATGCGCTTGAAGAAAACCGAGCTTGAATGGCTGTCAATTAGAGACAATGATGTTCTGAATACACCAGAAAATCAAAACAAAATCAATCTTATATTGAAATTGAGCTTCGATAATTTACCCTCTCATTTAAAGCAGTGCTTTTCCTATTGTTGTGTATTTCCCAAGGGCTGGGGGATTAAGAGAGAAACTTTAATCCAATTATGGATGGCTGAAGGGTTTCTTCATCCATCTCATTGGGACTGTAAAAGATCCGCTGAAGAAATTGGAAATTATTATTTCCATGATTTGTTGTCTAGTTCTTTCTTTCAAGATGTAGAAAAAGATGAAGTAGGCGAAATAATATTGTGCAAGATGCATGATTTAGTACATGATCTTGCACAAAGTGTCTTCGGCAGTCATGAGTTCGTCAGTGTGAATGCAAGTAAATTGGAAAATATTTCTGAGATTAGGCGTCTACGATTACATCTAGATGAGAATTCATCAAAAAAAATTGTGAAGGTCTTGCATAACTCTAGCAAATTGCGGTCCATATTTTTTCTGAAAAACGATTATTTGGGAGTTAAGGATTTGGTTAATAATAAGTATTTGCGGGTCATATGTTTGTTTGGTGTACACAGTCTGAAAAGTCCATCTGCAGCATTCAAGTTTAAACATTTGAGGTACCTCGACCTTTCGCATTCTGAAGTTGAAGAAGTAGAAGATGTATCAGTTAGTCAACTTTTCAATCTACAGACATTTGTACTTCATAGAGGCATTAATGTTCAAAAGATTCTGAAAGACATCGGATCTTTGAAAAACTTAAGGCACTTAGATCTTTCGTATTCGGATATAGTTGTGCTACCTGATTCCATCGGTTTACTCAGTAATCTGCAGACATTAAATCTCAGAAGATGCAATTTAGACGGTTTACCTGTCACCTTTCAGCGTTTAAATCATTTAAGTCACCTTGATGTTTCACAGACAAACATCACAAATCTAGACTCGATCACTGAGGTCGAAAATTTAAGGAAGTTGAATTTCACTTACTGCAAAAGCTTAAAAGCATTACCAAGAGATTTTGGTAGGCTGACAAGATTAAGATGCCTTGATTTGGAAGGTTCTAACATTAAAGTACTGCCTGAATCTTGCATTAGCAGTCTCTGCAGTTTGGAGATCGTGGAACTAGGCTCTGAGTGTAAGCTTCCTAAAGAGATTAACAATTGGCCAAAGCTGAGACATCTTACGCACAACAACTGGAAGGATGAAATGCCTGCAGGTATAGAAACGTTGACTCTCCTTGAAGTATTAAGGTCATACAAGGTGAGGAAAGAAGAGGTCTCGAGAATTAATAATTGTAGTGGGATGGAAGATTTAGCAGGCCTGAACTTCCTTCAGGTGTTGTGGATACACAATCTAGAGAATGTGAGAGGTGGAAAAGAAGGCGCCGAAAGAGCAAAGTTAAAGGACAAGCAAAACATTCAAGATTTGCTGCTCTGTTGGGATTACAGGGGTACCACCGATAGTAATGTTTTGGAAGGTCTCCAACCTCACCCTAACTTGAAGAAATTGGAAGTGAAAGAGTTTAAAGGTTTGGAGTTTCCAAGGTGGTTATCTGATTGCCTTCCGAATTTGGTAATCTTAGATTTGACGAATTGCAAGAGTTCTGAGAAGCTTCCAGCGCTAGGTATGCTCCCAAGTCTTAGGGAACTTAGCCTTGCGAGAATGAATGCTGTGGAGTGTTTGGGTCATGAGTTTTATCACCATGAAGATGAAACAGAAGAAGACGGAGAAGAAAGCAGCAGCAGTGTTGGGAGTTCTAGAATGATAACATTGTTCCCTTCCTTAACTGAGTTGGATCTGTATTGCATGGAGAACTTAGAAGAGTGGGTTGCTCCTCCTCCACCTTATATTTCCTTCCCCGTACTCGAGACTCTGAGTATCGAATGTGATAAATTGGGAAGCACGCCTGACTCATTTCCTTCTCTAAAGAAACTGACTTTAGAAGCTGCCAGTTTCCAGTTGGTAATCTCAATGGCTAGTAGAGACTTGTTGTCTTCTCTCACTTCCATTTGTCTTAAAGATTCTCCAGAAGTACAATATTTTCCACTGGATGTACTCCTGAACAATAATATTATTCAATCTCTGAAGATACAATGCTGTGATGATTTTCGAGGTTTCATTCTTCTAGACAGGGATGATGATATGAATGAATATGAATCGTTATCAGAATTCCCAGAAAACTGCTGCACCATGGGCAACAACTCTCTCCGCACATTGCTTTTGGATAGATGCCCTGAGTTAATAGTACTGCCGGATTTACGATCTTGGACTTCTCTGCGGAAACTAGGCATCATGGGCTGCGATGAATTGGTGGAGTCTTTACCCTATGATTTGGAGTCCCTCGACTTCATTGAAAAACTTTCTTTTGATCACGCAGATCTAGGTCTCTTCTATTTTTAAACCAGGAGCAGCAACAGCAGGTCAGTTATCTCTCTCCCAATCTATCTATCTGTCTGTCGTTTCATTACTACTTTACATATGTTTCATTTATCTTGTTGCAACCTATTGCTGAATGTTTTTAAGGACACGGATTTAATAGACGTTTTGTTTGTTCGTATTCAGGTATCAGATTTCTCTGATGGTCTTACAATAAAAATCTGCAGCGACACCAAAATCTAGAGATTGTGAACAAAAATGATATCGACAACATGAACAAGTTCTTCTTGCTGGCAGGTACATAACCAGGAGATGAGAAGTATGCATATATATGTACACAGGTTTTTTCCAGTAAGTTTGCTTGCTTGAACTGTAAGGATACTCTGCTACATCTGAGGATTCATTTTTACCCTTTTTATGTATTTTCCTACTTGTTGTCCTGGCTCTCGTATTCTCCCCTTTGCAAATGATTGGTGGTGGCTGTAGGTGCCAACCTAGTATACAGTTATGCTTACGGGGTTGTGTTTTTTTTTTCGGTTTTGAATTAAGGAATGGAAACCTGTTGTAGATATTTATGCAATTTTTGTGGACCTAATACTGAGGTTGGTTTAAAGATAAGTTTTTCAGTATAGTCTGTATAGCTAACGAGATTACTCTTCACTGAGCTGCGTCACAGATTCAGTGAGTCTACTGACTTAGCACAGCTAGCTGCCTAGCCATACCGAATTCATCCCTTTCTCCTCTCTTTTATCTCTTTCAGGCGGAACTACAGCTAGACCAGGCCTGGCTGAAGTTACCCTTACAAGCCCAAAAAGTCTTTTCTTTCACTACCTATTTTAGAAGGACCATAATTTGGGGCATACCCAAAATTTTGGGGCCTCTTTAATAAAACAAAAACACAAATGGAAATAGTATTTCTAGGTGCCCCTTATCTAGCTATTTTTCATAATGGCAAAAATGCCCTTATTATTTATATATTTTTAAATTAAAATAAAAAGATATTTTCTTTAAAAAAATATTCTATTTTTTTTTAATTTAACTTTTAACTTTTTTTTATTTACGAATCTAAGTTCGGCGGACAAGTGATATGTCGAACCTAAACATACGTAGGTTCGGCTGATAATATGTTAGCCGAACTTGTGTTTTATGAAAACATATCTAGGTTCGGTAGATTCGATAAAAAAACAGGACATCCGAATTTGATTGTGTTTAATTCAGCCGAACTTTATTGTTAGTCTAGTTTAAAAAAATAAGAAAAGAAAAAATAAAAAAAATTCAAAATTTTCAGGAAAAAAATTATTTATTAATTTTTTTTATAAATCATATAAAAAAAATAAACTAAAAAAATTAATTAATTAATCAAGGGTATTTAAGTAACGTAACCATTCATAAGACACCCCTTATCACCCCACACTAGTTAAGGTTATCCATATGCATGCCCCAAAATTTCTATGTATTCCCCAAATGAGGGTTCTTTTAGAACCATTTTTTTTTTTTTTTTTTTTTTTGGAGACCATGGGTTTTTTGAGGGGACCATGATTTGATTGGGCCACCTTTCCTATAATTATAAGGGGTGTCCTAAAAGGTGGAGATGACTAGTTTACCATTTTACCTAATTTAAATTATAACTAATCTACAACTTCCTCTTCCTCTATTCTATAATTTTTCTTCTTCTCTTCTTCATCAATTTATGATCATCTAAACCTGATCATATATAAATCTAATCAAAATCATCAATTTTTCATCATCGTCGATTCATTGAATTTTCATCGTCGATTAATCAATCTTTTATAAACAAACCTATCCATAAATATTTTCCCACAAACCCATTACTTCTAATTCGTTTTTGATTGAAATTTTGAGCCGTAGCCATCAAAATATGTTGAATTTGGTGGTTACAGTAGTAAGTTCAGTTAGGATACTTATGGAAGAAATCCTAGTTTTACAACCGAACTTTTAAAAATGAAGAACACGAATAACACCTCGGCTAAGATTTTTTTTTTTTTTTTGCCTAACCGAACACCTGAGTTCGGTTGAGTCGCAAAAATAATTTCAAAACCGGACTCTTCTTTATATAGCCAAATGTTGAGTTCGGTTTAATCGCAAAAAAAAAAAAAAAAAAAAAAAATCCTAACCGAAATTTACTCTGAAAAGCTATATACTGAGTTCGGTTAACTCGCAAAAATAATTTCAAAACCGAACTCTTCTCTATATGGCCAAATGTTGAGTTCGGTTTAATCGCATTTTTTTTCTTTTTTATGAACTTACCGAACTCTTTGTTTTAAAGTTCGGTTACTACGTGGTCAGTCGACTGAACCGAACAAAACTTTGTAAACTCAAGCATAGTAGTTCGGTTACATTTGATTTTTCATCAGCCAGCCGAACAAACAAAAACTCCATTAAAGCTCTGGTTTGGTTACATGTGATTTTGGATTTATTAACCGAACTGCATTTGCAGAAAGTTTGGTTACATGTTCTTCATATAATATAACCGAACTTTGTTGACCTGGTTAAATTTTTTTTATTACGAATTTGATTTTGAAGATATTTTAGGCCATTTATAGCAACATTCACTAAGTTACAAGCATACTTCGATATCCAGAGGATGTTTTTTATCCATATTCACCCATCTCAAAATAATTTTTTTCTCCATCTTCTTCTTCTTCTATCACTTTAGTCACTCAATAATTCTACTTCTTTAAAAAAAATTAATCTATTAATTTAACCTTAATCAATGATTAATCACACTAACTAATCATTATACAAAAATAATCAGGAGGGTAATTTTGGTATTAATATAAATATTTAGATAAGGGAGATTCAGAAAATAATAGGCTTTGGCTGGGTTTGGTAATGCTTTTATTTTTACAAAAGCACTTTCAAAACCTATATATGTCAATAATTTTTGAAATTGGTGTTTGGTAAAAACAAATCAAAGTGCTTATTATCCAAAGCACTTCCCAGATTCCTCAGTTTTTAAAAGCTGGGGAGGAGGAGTTTTTAAAAGCTACAAAAGCATAAGATGTGGTCCCACCAAAATTTAATGCTTGATTTATCGTTTTTGTCCCTATTTTATTTTGTAAATGACAAAAATTACCCTTATATATATATATATACAATCAATTTTTATTTCTTATATTTTATTCTTTAAATATTATTATATTTTATTTTCAAATTATTGTATGATACCATTTCATTTAATTTGTCAAAAATAAAAATAAAAACAAATTTTAAATAATTACTTAGTTTTAGTTTGATAATTATATATATTTAAATTTGGTTAAGTAAAAATAATTTTTCTTAACAATCATAATAATTAGTAAAATTTAATATTTAATCTATTTATATTTAATAGTAAAAATATTAATTATTTTTAACCCCAATAAAATTGAATAAAACTATTTTTAGAGATGTCTGTTTTTATCATTTGCCACAACAACAATGGTTGAATCTAGTATTTTACCAAACACACTTTGATTATTTTTTTAATCAGCTTTAACTTTAATTAATATTTTACCAAACATCTAACTACTTTTTTCTCACAGCACAGCACACGCACAACAGAAAAGTGCTTTTATAAAAGTTGCAGCAATACCAAACTAAGCCTTAAAGCTCAAAACCCTCCCAAGTTAAATTTCCAGCTACGCCACTTCCTTGAGAACAAGCCAATAAAACTTTGGATGACTATTACCTGTTAAGATGAAATTGGACAGTGAATATAGGGTATGAACTGTTAGGTTGAGGAGGGCCCAAAACAAATCTCGACCAAAAGTAAAAAAAATATCCTGACATTTTTAAGCACACACTTTTAGGGGCGACCAATTTGTAATTAGGGTCTACGCCCCCCAGGACCCCCCTTAGTAGCGGCAAATATTATTGAAAATATCCAACACATATAGCTACCGAATATAGAGTAGTCCCAAAATCAGATTTTGCAAAATTTCTCTTTTTTTCTGAATTTTGGTTGAGCCTATAATCGGTTATAAATGAATTGTTATCATGACTTCCGATTATACAGTGGATCTCTTTGCAAATATCCTACCATATTCGGTAGTCAAGATAGTTCATATGACTACCGAATATAGAGTAGCCCCAAAATCAGATTATGCCAAAATCCTCTATTTTTCGAATTTGGTTGAGCCTATAATCGGTAGTAAATGAAGTTACCATGACTTCCGATTATACAGTATAATCTTTGGAGAAATCTACCATAATCGGTAGTCAAAATAGTTCATATAACTACCGAATATAGAGTTGCCCCAAGCTACCGATTATGGATTAACCTCCCGATTATGAAAGGGCATATAGGTATTTTCAATCTATTTTGTCTTTTGTGTCGCCCCTAATTACAAATTGGTCGCCCCTAAAAGTGCCAGGATTTTTAAGGGTAACCCCATAAAAAAATTAGGGGCGACATAAAAGGACAAAAAAGTCACCCAAACCTAAAACAAAGCCACTCCTTATCTAGTTTTTTTTCGAAATGACAAATATGCCCTCCATAAGCGGTAGTTAAGTCTACAACCGTGAGAAATTTGTTATATAGAGGAGATTCCATTTTCACATGATTGAGAACAACTAGAATCGGTAGTTTCATGATGTTTATTTCCTACCGATTGTACAATCGGTAGTTTCATGATGTTTATTGTCTCCCGATTATGTTAATAGCCCCAAATTCGAAATTTTCAAAAACCAATAGGAATTTATTTGTTTTCACAATCGGTAGTTTCATGATGTTTATTGCCTACCGATTGTACAATCGGTAGTTTCATGTTGATTATTGCCTACCGATTATGGTAGTATCCCCAAATTTAATTATTTCAAAACAAAGCTAGGAAAAGAAGAACATAGTCACAATCAATGTAGTTAATATCGGATATCGGTTTATATCGGCCAGGATGGATACACTGGTACGACTTTATATCAGGGATATTATCGTTCCAATATCGTTATAATATCGGTTCCAAATTTAGAGACTATAATTTTATAGCTACCATCAATTTTATCAAACCATCAATTTTATCAAAAACACAAGAGTAATTTCAATAACTTTAAAGTTCACTTCCTAAAATGATAAATAAACAAGTTCAAACTAGAAGCAGGAGAGTAACTTCAACAAATATAAAATTTACTGCCTAAAATGGTAATTAAACAAGTTCAAAGTTCAAACTAGAAACAAAAAAGTAACTTCAACAACTTTTAAGTTTACCACCTAATCAGTGTCTAACATCAATTAATCAGTATCATATCCATCATACTAATAATCGGTTGGGTAAGTAGACTTACTTCGAGAGCTACATGCACCTCTACTACCAACTGGCCTACTTTCTTCACCAAGAATATCTTGCAAATCATCCAAAGTTCCATCAAGAATATCTTGAAATATCCCCGATATATCAGCCGATACGGCAGATATTTGACTATATTAGACGATATTATCGCCAAGATATCGTATCCCCGATACAATGCTTATCCTACCGCTCCAAGGACGATATCCGAAATATCCCCGATATATCGGCCGATACGGCCGATATTGACTACATTGATCATAATCGGCAGATAATTTTTTTCTTCTAAACTACCGATTATGAAGGGATATATAAGTATTTTCAACCTATCTTGTCATTTTGTGTCGCCCATAATTCTTTTGGGGTCGTCCCTAATGACGTCAAGAAAAAAAGATGGAAGCGAGCTTTATTAGTTTTTTTATTTTATTTTCTTTTCATTAGAAGCGAATTTTATTGAATAAATCAAGATTTGAACATTTCCCATCCATTCTCCAGACGGAAATGCTAAATCAACGATGGAGAAATCCCCAAGTTAGCACCGACTCAAATAAAAAAGCGGACCGTATTTTTGCATGTACCAAGGGGACCGTACTTTTACATGTACCAACCCCAATGTTAAGCATGCTAATAGGAGCCATCGGATTATTTTTCGGGAGATTTTTCGATGTAAAAAATGGTTAAGTTTAGCAGTTTCTACTCTCCAGAGGTTCTAGACTTTCTTGATTAGTAAATTAAAGATACTTAATTTTATGTTTATGCTATTGGCTGGCTGTTCATTTCTTCGTTTACTTTTTTCTATTTATCTAGCAACTGTCCAACAAGCGCCATTCAACAAATAACAGACGGTAGCTTGGTGGCAGAAACTTTGCTTGTCACTTGAGGAGGCAAAGGCAACTAGTCATCATCCTTTGAACATAAATTTTTCACTTTTCGATTTGATATTTTCAAATAATTGTGACCAAACAGCCACCAATAAATGACAGAACGATCATTCTTTTTTTTATTAATTTGGAGGCAGGCTATAGCCTGATTTCCCTAATAGGATATCCTTGTTGGAAAATACAGGGTAATAGATGATGAAAAACAGAGATTGAAAAGAATGTTGTAACACAAGTTTCAAGCCCTTACGATTCTTTTCAGCAATTATTTCGACCCTTCCCAAATAATTGGCGAGTACAATTGGTCAGTGAAATATTGCCTTTAGGATAGAATGAAGCCCAAACAACGTTGTTGAATTCAAGAGTTGTACTCCCTTGACCCAACCAAGAACACACAGTATTTGTTTCTGAAGATGCTTAGAGAGAAAGAAGTTTTTGATGATTTGAGATGGGAGAAAGCCTTTACTATTTAAAGAGGTATTCATGCCTATTCTTGATGTCTTTTCATCACGAACAGACGCTTTCAACGGGCATCCATTAATGGTGTCTTTTCAGAAGAAACCTAATGGGAACGGACATGTTTATGTAGAAATTTCTGGAAACGATTTTAACTGTCGAAACAGTTATGTATAACCAAAGCCTGGGGGCGTAGCCCCCAGGACCCCCTTTGTAGCGGTAAACATTATTGAAAATATCTAACAATCATTTCCTAGTTTTAGTCTTTACCTAGACTTAGGATGTTTACTGGTTTAAGCAATTTCCTTTTCCTAGTCTTATACTAACAGAAATTATTGAACCCTATTCAAGAAGGCCTAATATATTTTCTTAGCTTATATTCTCAAGGTTTGTTATCACTTTTGTATTTACTGGCCAACTTATACATTCCTCTAAGTTTGCTCTAAGGGAACTCATAAATAATATGTGCATAAATAGCTGGCTTCCAGGCGGGCTATCATGATTCTTAGAAAGAGGAAAAGTGTTATTGGGATTAATTAAAGTATAGTGCTCTATTATCATTATGTGGGCAGCATCATTATGTAGGTAGTGATGCGGGTAGTATGATTATGTGGTTTTCCTTTTTCATAATTAAAGTATAGTGCCCTATACTTAATATGTCAATTGGGGTCGTTTAGGGTAGTGTCATAGAGAGTGCTCTATGTCGACATATTTGCATCCATGTATAAAAGGATTTGATCCTCTCTCTATAATGCAATGCATCAGAACATTTTGAAAGGGCATAACCATTTACGTTATACATTTACGTTATGGTATCAGAGCTGTAACCTAAGGCTTCAATCCCATGAATCACCATCAGTCATCATCAATCTCTTTATATCACACGGCAGCAACAGTTCTTCACGGGTTTGATTAAACAAATTCCACATAAAGCTCCAACTTCGTTTCTTTTCTCGTTCTAAGTTTTAAAACTATTGATCTTGCCAGAATCAAGTCACCAACACACACGTCTTTGGATTTCCATCAATGATTACGTACAGCACTACCAACTGTCAATAATGGCGTCTAGCAATTGGTGGTGAACGAAGATAGTACAAGTCGTTTATGGAAACCAGGACATGATTCTGCGAGTGTTCTGGGTTAGCTTGCTGCCATTAATCTCCATCGGTCATTATCACCTAAGCTATCTCCGGCAATAAAACAAACTCGACCAAGCTTTCGAGAATTTCTGAAATACTTTTTGATAATAAATCTTCTGAACGTGAAGTGGAAAGGAGGAGAGTATAAATAAATATCTAAGAATGAATTTCAATACTCTTTATTTTTGTTCCCAATGGTACAGGGACAGTTAATACACCCAAAGTGAATGATGTATTGGGTGAAATGTCTGCCCCTACCAATCCTATTCGATTAACTGGTAAGGGAGTTTATACTTGGATCGTTGATACTGGTGCTTCGAATCACGTTTGTTGTGATGAAAATCTGTATGATTTCTCTCGTGCCATAACTTCTATTCACAGTGGGTTGCCTAATAGTGCTACTATAAAGGCCACCAGAATAGGGGAAGTTACTTTAAACGATTCTTTGATTTTGAAAAATGTGTTATTCGTCCCTTCATTCACTTGTAACTTGCTCTCTGTTTCGCAACTTCTCTCTTCTTGAAAGTTAAGCATACAATTTACATTATATTTTTGTGTTGTACAGGACCTTGTCTTGAGGATGAAGATTGGTATGGGTGAGCTTATTGGGGGGCTTTATCATTTGCCGATGAGGGAACCAACTCGTGTTAATGTTGTTCATGGGAAAGACATGGCAGATTTATGGCATAAACGGTTCGGACATCCTTCTCGACAAGTAATGGATCTACTACCTCAAGTTTGTCGTAGTAATAATAACAAGTTGGAGCATAAAGCTTGTGTATTTGTTATCGGGCTAAACAAACTCGTAGTATCTTTCCGTTAAGTGAAAATAAAGCGGATGGTTTGTTTAATCTAATTCATTGTGACGTTTGGGGTCCTTATCTTGCAAATCCTGCCTGCAATTCTCGGTATTTTTTTACTATTGTGGATGATTTTTCTCGATGTGTGTGGGTATATTTGATGAAAACAAAGGACAAAGTTCCACGTTTATTAATAAAAAATTTCG
The DNA here is from genome assembly GCA_023529315.1 of Papaver bracteatum. Taxonomy (NCBI): domain Eukaryota; kingdom Viridiplantae; phylum Streptophyta; class Magnoliopsida; order Ranunculales; family Papaveraceae; genus Papaver; species Papaver bracteatum. The sequence continues at coordinate 345,514 of JAJJWX010005115.1, forward strand.
CCTTGGTTGATCGACAATTCAACAAAAGAGTAAAAGTTTTGTGAAGTGATAATGAGACAGAATTTAAGGGTCTTGGTACTTATTTTCTTATGAATGGGATAATTCACCAGACATCGATGGTTAAAACACCTCAGCAAAATGCTAGAGTAGAACGTAAACATCGGCATATTCTTAATGTTGCTCGCGATTTACGTTTTCAAGCTTGTTTACCTATTGATTTTTGGGGTGAATGTGTTATAACCGCTGCATATCTGATTAATTGCACTCCTTCTCGTGTGCTTGACTCTAAGACACCATTTGAAATTCTTTATGGTCGTGCTTCTAATCTCGATATGCTTAGAGTTTTTGGATGTTTATGTTATGCGAAGAATATTAATCCTTGTGATAAGTTTGATAGTCGAAGTCGTCGGTGCATCTTTCTTGGATATCCTTTTGGGAAGAAAGGATGGCATCTATTTGACCTTGAGACGGGGGATTATTTTCAGTCTCGTGATGTTAGTTTTGTTGAAGATGTTTACCATCTCGCTGATCCCGACAAAATGGATCGTCTTCACTCATTATATCCAGCAGAATTTGGTGACTTAGATAATTCTGCGGACTGTGGAGATTCTTTTGAGGACTGTACACAGTCAGCATTCCCTGAACAGTTGCAACAAGGGAATACAAACGCTCCCATACTTCCATCTAGCACGACGGTTTGTGATGCATCTTCAGACAATACTTTTGAAGATATGCCGACTATTATTCCGCTTCATACACAGGCACTTCCCAGTGACGCCCAACCTTCTTCCGGTGGAAGTTTGTTTGAAAACGAAAGTGTTTCATAAGATACTGATGATAGTTATGGTACTGAAAGCATGGAATTGGTTAATGTGAACCTTGGTCGTGGAAAACGTACAAAGTTCGAAAATGTCCGACACAAAGATTTCGTAAAATGGCAAAATGTGGAGCAGAAGACTAACACGACTTTGGTTCCCCCTCACACGTCACACATACCAATCCATTCCTCAGGTACTCCGTATCCTATAACACATTATGTAAATTGTAATGCTTTCTCTGTTACACATCAACATTTTCTTGCAGCTCTTTCATCTGATGTGGAGCCTACATCCTTTAAGGAAGCAATGAATGATCCTTTCTGGAGAAAAGTGATGGAGGAAGAAATGGCGGTTCTTTATAACAATGGAACTTGGACAATTGAAGACTTACCTTCGGGAAAATTGGCTATTGGATGCATGTGGGTGTTTCGGATCAAGCGTCGTTCTGATGGTACTGTTGAACGATACAAGGCACGACTGGTTGTCTTCGGTAATCATCAACAAGAGGGAGTAGATTTCAGTGAGACCTTTGCTCCTACTGTAAAAATGGTTACCGTGCATACTTTGTTAGCTGTTGACGCTATTCAGAATTGGGAGTTAGTTCAAATGGACATTTATAATGCTTTTCTTCATGGTGACTTGGACGAAGAGGTATATATGCGCCTTCCTCCCGGTTTTAATAATGGCATGACTCTAAAGGTGTGTAGGCTACGTAAGTCTCTGTATGGTTTGAGACAGGCCCCTAGATGTTGGTATGCCAAGCTAGCCACATCCTTACGTGCATATGGTTTTTCAGCAAGAAAATCTGATCATTCATTATTTGTTTATCGTAAAAAGGGCATGATATTGAATATCCTTGTTTATGTGGATGATCTTGTTATTGCTGGAAATAATAGTGATGCTATTCGCAAACTGAAATCATATCTTGGTGATTTATTTCATATTAAGGACTTGGGAAAATTGAAGTATTTTTTGGCATTGAAATAACAAGAAGTTCGAAAGGGATTTTTCTTTGTCAACGTAAATATGCTCTTGATATATTGTCTGAAACAGGTCTTATGGGTTCTAAAATGGCTAGTGTTCCAATGAAAGAAAACCATCGCCTAGCTCTTGCATCGGACACTCCTATGACAGATCCTGCTCGTTATAGACAACTCGTGGGGCGTCTAATTTATCTTACCATTACTCGCCCTGAGATTTCTTATGCAGTTCATATATTATCTCAATTTATGAAGCATCTAAAGCACTCTCAATGGGATGCGGCTTTGAGAGTCGTTCATTATTTGAAATACCGTCCCGGACAAGGTATATTACTTCGTGTTGATTCCACTCTAGTTCTTGATGTTTATTGTGATGCAGATTGGGCTAGTTGTCCAATCAGTAGACGTTCCCTTACTGCTTATTTTGTATTCCTTGGGAACTCTCCTATCTCTTGGAAAACAAAGAAACAAGCAACTGTTTCCCGCTCCTCTGCGGAAGCGGAATATCGTGCCATGGCCTCATCTACTTGTGAAATTATGTGGTTCAAGAATTTACTTCGGAGTCTTGGTGTGGAGCATGATGCGCCCGTATATCTTCTCTGTGATAGTAAAGCTGCGCTACATATTGCAAATAATCCAGTCTTTCATGAACGTACGAAACACAATGAAATATATTGTCATTTTGTACGTGATGAGATTCTCAAAGGTACTATTGCCCCTGCGTACGTTCATACTACTGTGCATCTTGATGATATTCTTACTAAAGCTTTGGGTCATTAACAATTTCAATCTCTTCTTGACAAGTTGGACATTTCCAATATTCATGCTCCAACTTGAGGGAGAGTATTGGGATTAATTAAAGTATAGTGCTCTATTATCATTATGTGGGCATCATCATTATATGGGTAGTGATGCGGGTAGTATGATTATGTGGTTTTTATTTATCATAATTGTTAGAGAATTGAAATAGAAATGAAAATAGATGTAAAACAGGCACACACATAACACAAGGATTTATAGTGGTTCGATCAAGATGATCTACATCCACTTTGGAAGACGAAGATAACGTTGCACTATGATTTGAACAAGATTACAAGAGTATGATCTAAAACCCTCTCTTAAGAACAAGCCTACACTGACTGCCTTACACTCTCTATAGAACACTTAGTGTTTATTACACTCTCACTGATGCTCTCTTAATTGTTTTGGGATAATTTACAATGAAACTACAAGGGAATATATAGGATGGGAAAGCAAAGGAATGTCGACATAATTCACTAGCTCTACTAGCTCCACCACCGACAGCCTACTCTCTCCACTGACCGACAGCCTACTCTCTCTACTGACCGACAACCTACTACTACCACCGAAAGTTCCATTAGTTTATTCACCCACCGAAAGTGCCACATCTACTCCACCTTCTCGGTTAATCATTCAAGGCATATTCTACAATAATTAAAGTATAGTGCTCTATACTTAATATTTCAATTGGGGTCGTTTGGGGTAGTGTCATAGAGAGTGCTCTATGTCGACATATTTGCATCCCTGTATAAAAGGATTTGCTCCTCTCTATATAATACAACGCATCAGAACATTTTGAAAGAGCATAACCATTTACGTTAAGTGTAGATGAAGTGAAAAACAACAAGGAAAGAGTAATTGTCACAAAAAGAAAAACATTTGATGTACTGAAAAACAAGGAGGAAAGAGTAAAAGTGAAAAAAATAAAATCAGTTCATGAAGAAGAAGATCAGAACAAGAAGAATAGAGTAATTTGGAGAAAATGCAAAAAAATTGATGATGACGAAGAACAAGAGCAGGAGATGCAGGAAAAGGGATATCTTCCGGAGGAATTAATCATTGAAAATATTCTAACAAGATTACCAGCTCAGAAACTAGCCCAGTGCATATGCATATGTAAGTTATGGTACAATACAGTTTTTAACGATACACGATTTGGTGAGCTTCACTTTGTTCAAAACAAGAATAATCCATACCTAGTGTTTAATCGCCTTAATGTGATGCTCGAAATCCATCATAATATGTCTTACTTTTCAGCTTAGAGGAACAGGAGGATAATGATCATCTTTTGTATTGTAAATCATTACTAGACCTGAGTATGGTACGCTCAGATGAACTAGTAGGTTATTGCAATGGATTAATTTGTGTTAGACAAGTTAGTTACTATAACAGTGATGTTAAGTGGCCAAGTGATGATGCACATGGATGACGCATCACTAGTGGCTTGGACAAGGTGTCAGAAGTGCAAGTACACCGTCGTAATGGCGCAACGAAGGCTATAATAGCGGTATTCAGTAAAAGTATGGATCTGAGTTGCAGCAAGAGTGGCATGTACCAAACAGGGTTTAGACATGGCCAAGGATGCGAGATTAGCATCACGAGATGCCAAAAGAGTTTGGGATGTTACCTGTATGCAAGGGGAGTGCTGGCACGCAATCAAGACCTGCATTTAGCACAATTGTATCATTGGCAGAATGGTACACAGCCGTAATGGCGCATTATTTGGCTGGCAGATGCGTTGGTATGGAAACAAGGCAAGATGACATGTGCAGGGCACATGGCCTTGACAGTTTAGAGTTGGTTACACGAGAGTGGGTTTACTTTATGATTTCTAACTGTTAGGAAGGTCCCGTTTGGCTAGTAAAACGGTTTGGCAAAGGTTGGCATAGTTAGCTAACTGACACATGTAAAGTGAATCTGTAACCGCCTGGTGGTTACTTGTAGATAGATTTTTGTAAGGATATAAAAGCCTGATATTGTGAAGGGATTGGGTAATCCGGAACAAGAAGAGTTTGTAACCCTAAGTGTGCAATAAATAAAAGGCTAAGGCATGATTTAAAGAAAAGTTCTGTTGGTGCATATTCCCCTTTGGTTTTGGCTTATTGTTTATGCATCAAGCGGAGTGTGTGCATGAGATTAAGGAATTGAAAGATTGGTGAACAGAACCTCTATTTAATATGGGATAAATAGAGATTTAGCCAAGAAGTTGAAGTATTGGCTAAGTGCGAGTTGGCTGAAATTGTGCTGTGGAGCATAGTTGCCATTGTCAAGTTGGTTGTAGCATAGGAGTGTTGCGAACCTGTGAAAATTCGGGTATCATATCCCTGGTTAAGGGTCTCTCTGTTCACGTTGGATATAAGGCTGATTGAGTTCGCTGATTTCCTATAGTTTGCTGAGAATTACATTTAAAGTGAAGGATCCACACTGAGAGTGTAAGGCATGGGGAGACCAAGTAGAAGATCAAATCAGAAGATCACATTGAGGATATGTGAACCCTTAATTCCAGAATCTACAAGTGATAATCATGCGCGAAGGATGTCCTCAAAACAACTAGATGAGGGTGAAACAAGTTGTTTTACATATCAGAACTGCACCAAGGGTACCGGAGACGCTGCAAGTGCTGATGAGAAACATCACGGTGCTGGGAGGGCTCACCATGATGTTGGATGGGGACAACGTCCATACATCAGTCGTTTGCAAGGGAGAAAGACACACAGTAAGAAGAGAATGTCTTTTGGACTGATGTACGTTGATGTGAAGATCAACGAAAAATGGGTATTAGCGATGGCTGATACCGGTGCTACAAAGTCCTTTATTCATCCAGATGTTTCCATGGTGTTGAACTTAACAGTTACTAGAGAGGCTAGCACCATCAAAACTGTTAACGCAGAACCACAATCCAGTCGAGGGAAAGTTCGCAATGCAGATGTGCAAGTTGGAGAATGGAAAGGAAAACTAGATTTGCTAGTTATGGTCATGGATTATTATGACATGATTTTGGGCATGGATTTCTTTTGCGCGGCGAAGGCGTTGCCATTACCTCATAGGAATGGAATATTGATACAGCACAGTCAATACCCATGTTTTGTCTCTATGGTGAGGCAAACAGAACCAGACGAGATACATAAGCCATATCCGTCTGCGATTCAGGTGAAAGAAGGCTTACGCCAAGGCTTGACTACTTTCCTAGGAGTGTTGGTTGAGATCAAACCAGGAAAGGTAGTAGAAGTTGAGGAGGGAATAGCTGAGGTCTTAGAAGAGTTTGCAGACATGATGCCTGCAGAACTTTCTAAGACGCTACCACCGCGGCGTAGAATCGATCATATGATTGATGTGGTGCCAGGGGCGAGGCCGCCTGCACAAGCGCCTTATCGTATGTCACCATTAGAACTTGAGGAAATGCGCAAGAAAATTTCTGAATTGCTGGAGGCGGGATACATACAATCGTCTAAAGCTCCATTTGGTGCTCCGGTTCTGTTCCAAAAGAACCAAGATAGCTCGCTTTGTATGTATGTTGATTATAGGGATTTGAACAAGCTAACCGTGAAGAACAAGTACCCAATTCCGCTAGTGGCTGACTTTTTTGACCGTTTAACCAAGGCCAAATACTTCACCAAGTTGGATTTGCGCCCAGGTTATTACCAAATGCGCATAGCAGAAGTAGATGAACCAAATACTGCAATGGTGACAAGGGATGGCTCGTTTGAGTACCGTGTGATGCCATTCGGCTTGATGAATGCTCCAGCAACATTTTGCAACCTGATGAATGATGTGTTCGCAGAGTATATTTACCACTTTGTAGTGGTATACTTGGATGACATAGTCATATACAGTGAGACTTTGGAAGAGCATGCGATGCATCTTCGCAAAGGATTTGCAAAGCTTAGAGAAGCAAGTTTGTATGTGAAGAAGGAAAAGTGTGAGTTTGCCCAGACCACGATTACTTTCCTTGGCCATGTGATATCGCAAGGGTGCGTACATATGGACCAGAAAAAGGTAGAGGCCATTATGGATTTTCTAGAACCTATGAAGCTTGGAGAGCTTCGATCTTTCTTGGGTTTAGCTAACTATTACCGGCGTTTCATAGTTGGCTATTCAAAGAAAGTCGCCCCTTTGACAGATTTGTTGAGGAAGGACATATCTTGGGCATGGACTGACGAGTGTTAGCGGTCATTCGATGCATTAAAGGAAGCGGTCTCGACAGAACCAGTTCTTCGCTTGACTAGCTTCGACTTACCATTTGAAGTGCACACGGATGCCTCAGACAGGGCTATAGGGGGAGTCTTGATGAAAGATGGCCATCCAGTGGCTTACGAGAGTCGTAAGCTTAATGATGCTGAAGGAAGATATACTGTGCACGAGAAAGAGATGTTGGCAGTAATACATTTCCTAAGAATGTGGCGCCATTATTTGTTGGGAACTTATTTCATCATAAGGACGGATAATGTGGCCATCACGTTCTTTTCCATCCAGAAGAAACTTTCGCCAAAACAAGCAAGGTGGCTTGACTTTTTGAGCGAGTTCGACTATAAGTTCGAGCATAAGCCAGGAAGGCTTAATTCTGTGCCAGATGCGTTAAGCATAAAGGTGGTGGCAGAATATGTAACAGCACTGACCACGATTGAGACAGAATTGTTGTCTCGAATCAAAGAAGAGATGAAGAATGATCAGGCATGTGTGCGCCTGACTAATCAGATCTGTGATGGGATCGTTCGTCGATATTGGATAGATGATAGAGTCATTTATGCCAAGGGAGGAAGAATTTATGTGCCTAATTCAGGTGTATTGAGAAGGGAACTCTTGCGAGAGACGCATGATTCCATTTGGGCTGGTCATCCAGGCACGTAACGGACTCACGCTTTGATAGCCAGTTCTTATTACTGTCCTAAGATGGAAGAAGATATTGAATTGTATGTGAAGACATGCTTGGTGTGTCAATTGGATAAGACGGAAGGAGAAATGTGGAAGGATTGCTACAGCCTTTTCCGATTCCAGACAAGCCATGGCAGTGCTTGTCGATGGACTTTATTAACGGGCTGCCAAAGGTGCAAGGCTTTAGCTCGATAATGGTCGTCGTTCATCGCTTTTCGAAGTATGATACATTCATTCCTTGTCCCCATTCTTGCAATGCAGACGTCGCAGCGGATCTGTTCTTCAAGAATGTAGTGAAGTATTGGGGACTTCCTCGAGATATTGTGAGTGATAGAGACTCACGGTTTACATGAAGGTTTTGGACTGCCTTGTTTGGAATGCTTGGTTCCGAACTAAAGTTTTCTACTAGAAATCACCCCCAAACCGATGGTCAGACGGAGAGGATAAATGCATTGCTAGGAGAGTACTTGCGTCATTATGTGACAGCAGGTCAGGAAAATTGGGTAGCGTTGATGGACACGACCCAATTTTGTTATAATTTGCACAAGAGTTCATCAACAGAGTTGAGTCCTTTTTAGTTGGCTACGGGACAGCAACCACTAACCCCTCATGAGGTGCCAAAGGCTAAGAAGCAAGGCTCATGTCCAGCAGCTTATCATTATGCAAGGTCAAAGACGGAGATGACCGAGCAAGCGCGTGATAGCTTGGCTAAATCGCAAAGACGAATGAAGAAGTATGTTGATTTGCATCATAGAGATGTAGAGTTAGAGGTGGGAGATATGGTGTTGTTAAATCTAACGCCCAAAATTTGGAAGAAGATTTCTAGCAAGACAGTGCATAGAGGCCTAATTCCAAGATATGATGGTCCCTTTAAAGTGGTGAAGAGAATTGGTAGTGTGGACTACAGGCTGGAGTTGCCGGAACGTTTGAAAGTGCACCCCTCTTTTCATGTCAGCTTTCTAAAGAAATATCATCCTGATTTGCTGGACACTTCGAGACGACAAGAGAAGCGTGCACCACCAGTAATCAGATCACAATTCGATAAGAAAGTTGAGGCAATACTTGATGATTGAGTTATGGGGAAAAGTAAGAAGAATAGGAGAACTTATTTTCTGATTAAGTGGCAAGGATTGCCAGACTCCGAAGCTTCTTGGGAGAAGGATACTACATTGTGGCAATTTGAAGAACAAATTCAGGCCTACCTACAGCAAAAAGAATCGACGAGGGCGTCGAGTTCATCTGGTGGGGGAGGTCTATAACAGTGTTGTTAAGTGGCCAAGTGATGATGCACAAGGATGGCGCATCACTAGTGGCTTGGCCAAGGTGTCAGAAGTGCAAGTACACCGCCGTTATGGCGCAACGAATCCATAATGGCGCAACGAAGGCTATAATAGCGGTATTCTGTACAAGTACGGATCTGAGTTGCAGAAAGAGTGGCATGTACCAAACAGGGTTTGGACATGGCCAAGGATGCGAGATTAGCATCACGAGATGCCAAAAGTGTTTGGGATGTTACCTGTATGCAAGGGGTGTGCAGGCACGCAAGCAAGACCTGCATTTAGCACACTTGTATCATTGGCAGAATGGTACACAGCCGTAATGGCGCATTATTTGGCTGGCAGATGCGTTGGTATGGAAACAAGGCAAGATGACATGTGCAGGGCACATGGCCTTGACGGTTTAGAGTTGGTTACACGAGAGTGGGTTTACTTTATGCTTTCTAACTGTTAGGAAGGTCCCGTTTGGCTAGTAAAACGGTTTGGCAAAGGTTGGCATAGTTAGCTAACTGACACATGTAAAGTGAATCTGTAACCGCCTGGCGGTTACTTGTAGATAGCTTTTTGTAAGGCTATAAAAGCCTGATCTTGTGAAGGGATTGGGTAATCCGGAACAAGAAGAGTTTGTAATCCTAAGTGTGCAATAAATAAAAGGCTAAGGCCTGATTTAAAGAAAAGTTATGTTGGTGCATATTCCCCTTTGGTTTTGGCTTATTGTTTATGCATCAAGCGGAGTGTGTGCATGAGATTAAGGACTTGAAAGATTGGTGAACAGAACCTCTATTTAGTATGGGATAAATAGAGATTTAGCCAAGAAGTTGAAGTATTGGCTAAGTGCGAGTTGGCTGAAATTGTGCTGTGGAGCATAGTTGCCATTGTCAAGTTGGTTGTAGCATAGGAGTGTTGCGAACCTGTGACAGTTACCCTAGTGATGAAGGAGGTTTAGTAAGTGTGATTATCCCGACTATGGGTGAATCACTTGGCCTCTACTATTTAACTCCTAATAGGAGATGCGCAACTTTATGTCATGGTTTTGGTTTTGATTCATCCTCTGGAAAATACAAGGTGGTAGTTATTTATACTACTACTGCAGCCACCCGTAGTGGGGGTCAGTATGAGGAGGAGTTTCTTTGCATGGTCGGTACATTGGGATCTAACTCCTGGAGTAAGGTAGTTACTAGAACAAGTGAACTGTTACCACTACCAGGTTGCGATCTTTTTCCTTTCAGAACGGTGGTGGTAGAAAGAACTTCGAGATCAGCCACCGTATGTGGGGGTCATCTTTTCTGGAGGGTAACTAATATATCTAAAAATGATAAGATTGAAATGTTTCTCTCATTTGACATGCACACCGAGAAGATTGAGTTCATTCGACTAGCAACTGAATGTACTCTTACTCCGGAGATGACTACCGTGAATGAGCATCATCATCATCTTATAGAGTTTAAAGGATATCCACGTGTTGCACGTTCTGAGAAGATAATGGTGAACAACAGAGATGACTATCATCATTGCCGTCATTGTAGTGAGAACAGGAGGTGTTTGTTTTGTCACCGTTTTAAAGTTCATCTATATATACTCAAGGACAAGATCAAGCAAGTATGGGTCAAAGGGGAGACTTTTGATGTTCAAATTAAGGAGGAAGGTTTGCTGACAACTCCCGTGTGTTGTTTCTCTGGCACTGCTACTGCTTCTACCACCCCACCTACATGTATTGCGAGTTTCTCTGATCAGCTCTTACTGTATTGGTTTGATGGGGTATGTCTTACATTCTACAATTTGCAGACGAAACATCTCAAGGTGGCAAACGTCTCCAAGTCCTGTAATAAGCGATATCGGGATGATGATGATAATATTTATTGCCGGAGCTGGGATTATCAACTGCACACCCAAGTGGAGAACATTCTGTCTATGAAAACCTTCATTTCTGGAGGAGAAGTTAAAGAGTTCGATTGCTGGGATGATGTTAAACAGGCTTTTGGATGCATACCTGCAGCATGGGTGCGTACTAAAAGAGAATCAGTAAAATATTATGCTATGTTGTGAAAAGCGCCCTAGGGGCACTGGTCATGCAAAGGGAGCTTAGACAATAAAACGCCCAAGGCGCAAGATTTGACCAATTATTTAAAAAAAAAAATTTCCTCATCTCGCCTAGCCTAATATAACATAGATATTATATGCACGTTTATAGACTTTTAGCGAATTATTTTTTTTTTTATTTTTAATTGCAGTATCAGCAGGTCAGTTTATTATTCACATTATATTTACTTTTATTGAAGACTTCAACCTTCTATAAGCTTTTTTAATCTTGTCTCTTGGAAACGATCATCTTGCTGCAGCAACGGTCCAAAACACTTCGATTGAAATTTTGGACAACTTCATTCAAACTTACCTCTGATTTCCTGTCAAGCTTCATATACTAAAGTATGGTTTCTTTCTTGCATTACAAGATGTGTACGTTATGATTGGTTTAAACCTAATGCTTTCAGAATTATTGAAGCCTATATAAGTTTTAGCTAGTATTATTCGCAAAGACATCCTATAGCTTGTTATTTGATTAGCCTAGTAATATATAATCATGGGATATCTTCCGGAGGATATTCAATTAAAAATTCTGCCATATATTCATCGTGAGTCCGTCCTAGAATGCAAACTTGTATCAAAAACGTGGAATACTCATCTTTTTCATAGAAAGACTGCAAGTGGTCTCCTTATTTGTAGATACAACAATTTCTTTTTGAATCCAGACGTTGAATTTGGCTTTGGATATTATGATGAAATTCTTGGTCGGGCTAAAGATCATGATAATGATTGTTTATACAAAAAACTTACAGAGATCAAAGTCAGACGTCGTCTTGATGTTAACGTAATTTCTTCTTGCAACGGTTTGGTTTGTTTATTCGAACGGGATGAAGCAGCGACCATAATTCATATTTTTAATCCCTTCACCGGAGAATGCTTTGACCATAATTTACATGGTCATGGGATTTGGTTACAATCCTTCTAGTAGCAATTACAAGGTTGTTAGAATTCACTACCCCGGAGGTTTCCGAAAAAAAGGAATGTTCCATATATATACTCTTGGCGGTGACAGCAGTGGCTGGAGAGATATCGGAGAAATTATCTATACATTGGTTCATAGAGGTATCCTCTGGAATGGATCCATTCATTGGTTGGAATTTGATGACAGCAACCAGCTGAAGATTGCCGCATTTGATTTGGAGGATGAAGAGTTCCGATATCTTCCAGCAACACCAGCTTCCAAGCATTCTATGTATACTTGGTCCGAACTTACACTATTGGGAGGGTATTTGAGCATTTTTAAGATAGACCGAGTTGACAAGCGCACGTACATATGGTCGTTTAAAAAGAAGCAGAATGATGATTTCGTTGTCGAGGAGGACTATAATTCATCTTGGGATTGGATTTTGGAGTTCAGTATACCATTTTTTCCTATCCATGTAGATGATTATTTCGACGACATTCCAAGTCAGGATAGATATGCGCCCATTGGCCTTACAAAGAACAATGAAGTTTTCTTATGGTACAAGAAGAGAGAGTCTGCGGGAGGATATGGTCAGCCCATTATTCATTGTCGCTATGACCCCAAAACTGACTCACTAATCAAGGTTATGCATTGGGGCCATAAGGAATTCACTGCATTTCCACACGTGAATAGTTTTGTTTCATTAAAAGATATGGGAGTAGATTCAAAGACAATTGGATTTGCAGCAGAATGCGAATCATCACTGGGAAGCTGTTGCATGGATGCTGCTAGATCTGAAGCAGACTGTGCAGAGAACAAGTTGCAGATTTAACAGGAGGCTAGGATTCTGTTTCTTTCTCTTCTCGTAATATATATATGTGTTTTGTTTAATAATTTATGTTCTGTATTTTGATAATACGATGAAACAGGAATATGCACCTCTAAATTTAAACTCAAACACAAGTATAATACTATGTTGGAACTTTTGTGCTTAAAAGGGGATGAAATATAAAGTCTTTCAAATCTTCATTTGACAAATACTTCTACCCTTCTCGAATAAGTGGCGAGAATAATATGCAGGGGTGGAGCCAGCCTAGTTAAACTGTGCAAGGGTGTGCACTTGCATCCCATGCCTAGCTGACTCCAAAGCTTAAATTAGGCCTAATAACAAATATTAAGGTATTTACAAGCTAAATTTTACGTTTTTGCACCCCTAAAATTCTTTTTATATCCCAAACCAAATTTTTGCACTCATAGCCTAATTTTTTTTGGCTCTGCCCTGATAATAGGTTAATGAAATATTGTGTTCCGGATACAACCAAGCCTTAACGACATATTATATTCAAGATTTATAGACTCTTGATCCGACCAAGAAAACAATCTAAAAGAAAAACATAAAGATTTTGATATTTTTGAATGAAAGAACACCTTCGCTGCTTACATCGAATTAGTTTCCATTGGAGATGGCTTTTCATATCCAACAAACACCTTCAAAACAATGTCAAAATCAGTATCAGTCGTCGATATCTCTTCCGGTTATAAGTGATAGTCCTGTATTTGATTATGTTGATTGTTCTCATAAGAATAATTCGACATCAACTGATCCCAATATCACTTTATCTCAAGAATCAATATTAAGAAATGTACCAGCATCACCTGTCCAATCTCCAAGTCCTTCCCACTTGGACATAAGTATTGATGGGAACTCTCGGCCCATATCAAATTCAAATCCACGTTCTCCTTCAAGGTTGGAGGTTCAAATCCCAAATATTGATGTAACTTCTCCATTCACATCAAATTCCAGATCACATTCTCCAGGTCCTTCACAGATAGATCCAAATACTTCACTTTCCCCTAATATTTCTACATATTTGGATAGACCTTCTCGACAACGTCAACCACCTAAATGGTTGGAGAATTATCATTGCTCTAGTATCTCTACAACACCATATCCATTGGCTAATTTTATTTCACTTGAATCATTTTCTCAAACTCATCGGTACGTCTGTCTTCATGGTCACCTCGTTCCTCGGTGTCTTGTATATGGAGAATATATTCCAATACTCCCCCTCAAGTTGGACATGGAGAGAAACGTAGTGTGCAACTTGACCAATTAACATCATTGGCTGAACTTCAAAACTTGAACGCACCGTGTTGGTTTAACTTGAAAAATATCTTGAAAACCGTAAAATTTGTATGTTGTACATCGGCATAGATCTTCGTTCAGGGACCTTGGAAGTTGAACTATATGGGCTGACTTTTAAGGAGTTGACACCAGCAACTTGATTTAGGTTTCTTTGTCTTCTTTTCTTTTCATTGTTGGAACAAACCAAGGAATCTTCATTTTAGCAGCACCATTTTGGTATTGTCCAGACATCTCCGAGCAAATGAAAATAAATAAAATCAATCAGAAACATCATCTGTGATGAGAAACTTTTGAGTAAAGTTTGATTGAAACTTATGCTGGAAAAGCATAAAAAATAAGGAATCGATTTGATCGATCATAACCAATATTGGTGAAAGATATGTTTCAGATTATGATTAGGATATTGAGAATAAATCAATCATCTGATATCGAGAATAAAAGCCATAATTGTGGGAGAGTACCAATTGAATTCAGTGGTGTTAGAAAAGGATGATAGATACCCGTAGTAAAAAACTATGAAAAGAAACTCATGATTTGAGTGAGAACAATAAATTAGTTTGAGAACACAAACCTTGATACATGAATGATGAATGTCATATACAACCTCTTGTATGTTGGATTGTGATTTGATAATTAATCCCTTAGATATAGGGAGAGTACTAAAAGTACCGGCCAAACTCAAATTTCACAATTGAAGAGATGGTCAGAAATGACATCAAAATAGCAAACATCTTCGGCAAAGTGGTAGAGAAAGTCCAAAAGTGCTTCCGATGTAGGCTCTTGCTTGAAAGTCTAGACGCCAAGGTGGTGAAAATTGAACCACCAAGGTAGCTGTACTTGAAGTTTAAAGAACGAATCAAGTTTGCAAATAAAATTATACAAACACTATTAAGATTTAACATACAGAGATCCTGAGGCAAATCTTGAACACATAAACAAACCATAATGGCAGAAGGAATATCCGCAAAAAATAAAGATGATAATGAAAAGTTTCGGAATAAAAATGTTTACCCAAAAATATAACAGGAGATCTTAAAAATAGGAATTAATGGTTTAATTATCCAATGATGGAAATAATGTGAAAATTATAAAAATATTCTTCAAAATAGGAAAGACTGATGACATAGCTGCACAATGTGCTAAAGAAAATTAAACTGTGAACCCAGAACCTGAATATGAAAAAATATTTTAAGTTTATAAAAATGACGACATACTTTCTCATAATACATTATGAAGCCAAAGATATCGGGGTAGGAGTATATTACATATACTGCAAGTATATTTCGAGTGGAAAATATTTATGGAGGTAAAATTAATTTCCATTTTCTACCCGTATCCGAAATAATTATGGTGGTCTTTGACATTGAAGATAATATGCATTTCATCAGTTATTTAGACCCATGAAATTAATTTGATTGATCAAAAAGACAATGCCGGATGAGCAAGGCATGGATTATAACAAAAGAAATCAACATTATCTTTTACCATGCTGGAAGAAACATACGATGAGAGACATAAATCTTAGAAAGCCAATTGACAATGGCAGTATTCATATAAGAAACTAGCTAGACTAGCTAGTTAGCCTTGACGTGAAACAAATGACGTGCTGGCATAAAAATCATAAGAACTTCCAAATTCCTCTAATATCGGAATTGAAGTTATTGAAGGAAATGTTTCCAAAAACCAATTAAGTGGTTAAACTTTATACATCATGAATACTGGATTGCTGTTAATTTGTAACAATGGTTATGCTTTGCGAATGACTAGTCAAGTGACTACCAAAAATAATCACTCGACCATAAAATTATCAGCTCATAGGAGCATGAATAGTTTGACCTTGGATGAAGATCTAAAAGTATAATTTAACGTCGAATAGTTGCCCATGGAGTAACCTTGAATACTAGTTAAATTATAACTCATTGAAAAAGAGTTCAAAGCAAATAAAAAAAATCTCTCCTGATCTTGTATCAGTTGACTTGAGATACAAAAAATAGAGAACAGGAGAACGATTTGCCATGAATGAAAGATGGGTAACTATTAACAGAGATAATTTTATGAACAGAATATAAAGATCACCAAAATAATAGGGAAGAGTTATTGCATGATAACTTTGATAGATAATTAAGAAACTAAATAATCATCAATAGAGAAAAACATATTACCATTGAAGATTAATTAGAGAAAAATCGATGAAATGCAAAAAAAAAAAGTAGAAAGCGGAAGCGATTTGAGCGGATCTCACCGCTCTGATACCATAATAAATTATGAGTATCGAGGGTTCATAGATCAAACACAAATGAAATTGAGACAAGAAATTTTAACGTGGTTCGGCTCTAGTGGCCTACATCCATGATAATTGATTGCATAATTATCTTGATAATCTCCGACTTTATTGTCTTTAATAATTTACGAGAACTGCATAGTCACTTAAACTTCTCTTCATCGGTACGTCTGTCTTCATGGTCACCTAATTCCTCGGTGTCTTGTATATGGAGAATATATTCCAATAGGGTGAAACAAATGAAATTAAACAAAACAATAAAAATATGGAAGATTTGTATAGACAGTCCAAACGGACTAAGGAAAAAAAAAATATATATATATATATATATATATTCATACACATTTGGGATTATTTCAGAGTGCAAAGAGCTTTGATTTAATAGCTTATATATATGTTATATAATTGTTGAAGACATCCGGGTCCATTCACCTTAAGCAAAAACACAGGTACAGTATGATACCCCTTCTTCATTCACGTGGCAGTCGGAACAACCAATGCCTTGGATTCCTCCACATAGCTGCTTACACACTTCGCAAGTGGCAGTAATATATAGTTCTCTTGTTCCTCCTCCGCCACAATCGACCGGTCCGACAATCCCATTCACTTCCCTGTATGATCGTGAAACCTGTTAGTAGTTAGAATCAACCAATATAGGAGAGAAAATATATAGAATATCAAGAGAGAATAGAAAGTGAATGGTTTAGGGGATTAAGAATCTGATTCCATGAGGATACAAATCCATGTTAAACGAAACAATCTTTACAATCGGATCTTTGGTATTTTCCCTTTCCATGTATCATCTTAAAACAATCCATGTTAAAAATCCTAAAAAGAAATACTAGTATGAAACAACTACTAACCCGGAAAGATTTAAAACCATCGCAACAAGCAAGAAGTTGATGAAGAAATGTGCAAGAAGACTTTTGCCCATGATTTTTTTTTTCTTTCTAATGTTATGATTTGTAATGCTAGTTTGATTTGTGGGGATTAGAGCATAAACTAACATCAATTTATAGCATCATTTGATATTTTTTTAAAGAAAAATAATTACCCAACTAGGTGAACAAACTAGTGATAAGAAAAAACCTGTCATATTATTTTTGACAAATAAAAACCGTTTCAAAAGAAAGTGGCACAAAAATCCCAAGTCAAATAACAATGAATAAATTTAGTTCTTCTCTCAGACCCCAACAAAATATCAATTTCTGATCCTCCATCAACGCCAGATCCGCCTCCTCTTCGTCCTCCTTCTTCACCAGCATCACCACCAATACAATCAAATCTCACTTCTAAACCATCTCCACCATCACCACCGCCAATTTTACGACCTTCAATTAGTTCTAGTATGATTAATTTTGTTTGATTTTTAATTTATACTAATTTTGTTCGATTGGTGTTTTTAAATTTCTCATTCTGATTGAAATTTTAGAGAACCAGAACCTAATTATCATGGGTTGCTTTTGTTTTGATAGTTTGTTGACCTAGAAATCGAAGGTTATTGCAATTTCAGGTCTAAAATGTTTCAAAATTGATTCATAGTAGGGGGTTTATGTTGAAGATCATCTATGTTGTTTAATTGTTGGTGCGGTGGTACTGGTAGTTCATGTATGGGGTTTATTGAATGAGCTTCGTAACAGTTCTAGTTAATTATTTTTGGGGTTTATTGGTGTAAGGTTGGTCATGTTTGGATTCTGCTATCAGTTGGTGTAGTGCCAAGTTTTGCATAAGGCATTTGGTGTTGCTCTATTTTCTTCTAAAATTATCCCATAGATTTAAAGGCACAATTATTGGGAAGAGAGTTGAGAAGAGGGTTTTCCATTATTTGAGGAATTGGTTTCTTGGTTAGCAGATAACGAGAAAGATGGGAAGGAGAGGAATTTATTATTTCATACTTTCAGTAATACTGGTTGGTTAGCGTAAGTTGGTCCAATTTAGCTTATTCTTATGTTTATGTTTCTCTGTTAATATTATATTTCTTTGTTGATATGTCGGTTTAACAAATGTGTTCTTAACTTTGGTATGTTTGAAATCTTGAAATTTCAATACAAAAACAACATTGGTGGTGAACTTCATGATTTCTTAAGAAGTTAGTGACGTCTTTCTCTTTTAATTTTCTTATTTGGTTTTGAGGAAATGAACTCCAGATGAAACCTTGGGTTCGTAATGGTGTGCTTTTTTGTAAATGGAGTGAACCACTGCCATATTAGTTGACATGTTCGTACGTGTTGAATTGTAAACTTGAAAGTTTAGAATTTTTAAGCATTTGTATGTGTTCGTACTATTATATTTGACATTAATGTATTTGTTTTAATGTGTACACAGCTATGGTGCTATTCTTTGAAAACTTGAAGTCCAATGGAAACTTCCTTAGGTCGATTAAAGGATGTGCATTCGTTTAAATGAAACATTGATGCTGTTGAGTTATGTCGCAAGAATCCGATGATGGATTGGAGCTGAGAACTGAAGGAATGGTAGATGAATATAAGACAGTGCAGGGAAACAATTTTTGTTGGATCCTTGCTGTTTATCATATGCTTATTATGATAAATTATGAATTTCCCAGGATAAAGCTCAGCCACCAGTTGAAGGTCGCTTGCCCAACACTACTCTGGGTTAGTATATATATTGTTTTCCATTTTTATTTTTCATGGGTTCTGTTGGCTGTGATGATATTAGTTGTTGTCCTCTTTGAGAGAATAAATGAACTGCAATGAATGATAAATTTTATAGTTTTGTGTTGGTGTTGCTTGCAATTGAGTTATGACTTTGTTGAATGGCCCTAGATAGAATTGGTGGTAGATATTGCAGGTGCCATGAATGTGTATGAGATATTGCTATGGATGATGGAACAACGTTGCTTCAGGGATTAAGGGTCAAGGAGGAACTAAGATGGTGTTGTTTCCATTTAGTTCTGTCGGTCAGAATTTGAATTTGAGGATGGTGAATTAAGGTTTCAAGAAGAATTGAAACTGTTGTTGAGATACGGAGTTGATTATGCGGCATCGGAATCAAAGAGCTAATGGGACTACTTGTTATCCATTAAAAGATTGGGTGGTAGTAAAATTGAACATCTTCTTTTTCAGAGCAGTTAATTTCTTTGGATGTCAACCTGTAATAATTTATAAACAAAGATTAGTCATCTAAGCATGCTATCCTGTGTTGCGCATATTTTTTTTTTTAGTAGTGGAGTGAGTAACTTCAGGTTAATGGTATCCGAGGAAGCATTGAAAGGGGTTACAAAAGCTGGTTCTCAGCTATTCGTGCATCTACTAAACCCGAGAAACCATCTTATCGGGAAAATGCTTTTTGGTGAGAAGGGGATGTGTGGTACCCTTATGAAATCAAGATCCTCTTGTCATACTCGTTGTAATTATCCTAAACATCTCTTTATCTAATTTATTTTGTTAATCGACCTTTGAATATTGTTGTTGCAAAACTTGTGTTGCGTATGCATGACGTTCGCATTTTATGTTCATTAATATTTGATTATATAAAGATAAGCTGGGACCATCAGGAGTAGTGCAAGGTTCTCTATCCAATAACTATTATCGCTTAATGGCCAATAACATTGCAAATTCAACCTAAACTATCAGTCTTTGTGAAGGAGTTAGCGATTTAGATGACAAAACCAATTATGGTTTCATCCTATTTATGATGAAACCAAAATAGGTTTCATCGTATTTATGATGAAACAAAAATCGGTTTCATCATATTTTTGGGTGGTGGGAGGTCGTGGTGCTGGTGGCGGTACGGTGGGTGTTGGCGGTGGTGCTGACTGGTGGAGGTGGTGATGCAATTGCTCAGTATTGGTGGTGGTGGTGCTAGTGGTGTGGCAGGAATTGAGCCAAGGAGTAGTTTAAGTTGCAGGAAAGAACTGATCCAAGGAGCAGTTGCAGTCGACGAAACCAATTATGGTTTCATCGTATTTATGATGAAACCAATTTCGGTTTCATCTATTTTTTGGTGAAACCAATTTTGGTTCCATCATTTTTTCAATTTGGTTACATCATTTTTCACGAGAAATTATTTGCACGAGAAATTTTGGTTCCATGATTTTTTCAGTTTGGTTGCATCATTTTTTCTCATTTTGTTGAACATTGGTCAATCAAATTAATTTTTTGTGGTGGCGGCTGTTTGGTGGTGGTGGTCGGTGATAATGATGGTGTTTCTCGGTGACGGTGGTGGTCGTATGTGGTTGTGGTCGTTGGCTGCGGTGGTGGTGGCGGTGGTGGTTGGTGACGGCGGGGATTGGCAGTGGTGGTGGTGGCGGTTGTGGTTGGTGACGACAGTGGTGGTTGGCGGCGGTGACGTAGGTCGGTGGCGGTGGTAGTGGGCGGCGGTGGTTGGCGGTGGGGGGTGTAGCGGCGACGGTGGTGGTGGTGAAGTGGCGGTGGTGGTGCGGCGGCAGCGGTGGTGCAGTGGTGGCGGTGGTGGTGGTGCAGTGGTGGCGGTGGTGGTGCGGTGTCGGCGGTGGTGCAGCGGCGGCGGTGGTGCAGCGGCGGCGGCGCAGTGGCGATGGTGCTGTTGTGCTGTGTCGTTGGTGGTGATAATTTAATAAAATTTAAATGTGGGGTTGATTTTTGTTTTTGTTGGGGTGATTTAAATAGTAGAAGGGTAATATAGACAGTTTATGATATTTGGGGGTTTTGTGTCATATTTGTTTGGATGGGTTATAACCCCTTTGGGGTTATAACCCGCGCGCCGTTAAAAGAAAGATAATTACCTAGAGGTGTAAAACATGGGGGAGAAATCACGTGCTTAGCGTGCCTTTGTCTTTGCAGGAGATTATAGCCGTGCTAGGATTAATCTTGTGCCAGGAAAATCTTTGTTGTGGCACATTTATTTTATATTTTCCAATATAAACGTTTTCAAATATTTAGGTATTATATGTGTTATTATGAAAATAAATCGTAATCGTGGTGGTACAAAATGACAATTGCTAGAATAAAGTTTTTTGGTCAAATAGACAAAATATGATGTATTGTGCTATGGTTTGTAGCATTTTATACATATTATGACGTGCTTTCTTAATGTGCCGTGTTGTTTAACACTTTGATTTTGTATATCAAAATGAAAAAATGGGGTTTTGAGTTTGCCCCTTAAATAAACTAGTGCGACTTTACCACTTTAGATTCCAAAGGTTTCTCCCAGCAGTATTTGTATGTGCAGTAGTACCAACGATGTTACCCAACTACGCACAGGCTTGTAATTATCGTAACTCTTTTTATAAACGAGGTTTCGCGAGATAAGAAAAAAGCGGCAGAGTCCGTCATACTTTGGTTGAATTTTCTTCCAACCTCAAGGATGAGCCAGGCGCCTAGCCAACTTGGTCGGGTTTATTCGAACATAACACCAACCATAAACTAATCAAACCCATTTCATACCCTATATTGGTTCGGTGGATATATTAATTAAATAATGGTATCATCTCCTAGCTAGAGCACAGACCAGGTAAAAACCCAACTTCTCCTCCGACTCCAGGGTTTAACTTTTTATCTCTAGGAAAGTCACCGAACACTATTAATATGTTTGGATATCATTAAGAAATTATTATTTAACTTCAGTTTCTTTTTTCTTTTTGCTAAGAAACACACCATTCCATTAATAAACAAGAGAACTACACACACTATAAAGGTTTGTGTCCCTAACTAGAGTGTTCATAAAAGAAGGAACAGGAACCCAACGACTTTTAAGACAATGTTTCCTAGCCCGGCGTGCAAGCCGGTCAGCAAGGACATTATTTAGACGCTTAATATACACCACTTTAAAAGATACTGAACAAGAAAGATAACTCCGACATTGTTCAAGGAGATCACCAGCTCTCAAATCAACATTTGAACTGACACCGTTAACGAAATGCGCAAGCTGAAGACAGTCACTGACGAAGACTACTTTGGAAAGATTCATCTCTTGCGCCCAAGAGATGGCCAAAATTAGATCAACGGTTTCAGCACCTACTGAATCATAAATCAATCCATAATACGAACAAGAACCTGCTACATTTCCTGATATGTCACACCAAATAACACCCATACCCATATTAAATTTTTTGAAAGAACCATCAATAAACATAAAGTGATCCACCTGCACTCTAGGGATTTTAATAGTGCTATGAGAAACATAATTATGATGTTGCTGCCCTATATAAGTATTGATCATTCTATTTGAATCCAGAATGACCTTCCTCAAATCCATAGAAACATTACGGAAGATTACATCACATCTAAACTTCCAGATACACCAAAGAACAATAGCACCAACACAAGGCCAAGAGACATTATAAGGAGAAACACCCATATCAGAATTATGCCAATACATAAAGTAAACATCTTTCCAATCCAAGTCAAAAGAAATCATATGGTGAAGAGAAATTCCAAACCGAATTCGCTTCACTAATGGGAAGTTAATAAACAGATGCGTAACTGTTTCTTCATGAAGGCGACAAAGAGGACAAATGACATCTATAGCAGGATTATAATTCTGAAGCAAAGTATTAACTGGCAGCATGAAGGCAAAGATTTTCCACAAAAAGAACTTAATTTTAGGCAAACAATCAACTCCCCAAACTTTCCTCCAAAAAGAAGCATCAGCAGTGGAGGAGACATCATTATTATAAATTTGATAGGCTGATTTAATTGTAAACTTACCATTCCTAGTATGCATCCACATTACAATATCTTTCTGATTCATGTTTAGTCTAATAGTCCTAATTCTAGTTACTTCTTCAGGTGAAAATAATTCAGATAAAAGGGAGACATTCCAACCCCCAATCTGAGAATCAAAAAACTCCTTTACAAAAGTAAAATTAACCTTAGAAGGATGGTCGGAAACTGGAGGAACTAAATATCCCGGAATCCATTTATCCTGCCAGATCCTAGTAGAGTCCTGAGTCCCCATTATTAATGTTCTCATTGTGTTAGCTCTTAAAAATTTTAAGCCTTTCACTATACCTTTCCAAATCCAAGAGGAGGTGTTAGCCGCCTTATCAATTTCAAGCAAATTCTGATTAGGGAAGTATTTATCTTTCAAAAAGAGTGAAAGCAAGCTGTTTGGATTATTTAACTTCAGTTTCTAATATTTAAAACAAAAAGTCTTACCAGACAATGAAAAAACCGCTAGAAGAAAACCGAGCAAAAAATATCTCGCATAAAACGGACCCCTCTACTGTCCTTCGCGGGCCCATTGGGATCCATAAAAGAAAAATTGTGAGAGAAAAAGTGAATTTTGTTTTGGTGTCGTTCTGGAACTCGGTCTGTCCATAATTGCTCTATTTAAAAAGCTTCTTTTTAAGTTCAAATCTCAACTCAAACAATCAACAATACCCACATGTAGTTATGAATTTTTCACAATGAAAAAGAAGACGACATACTTAAAATATAATTGTGGGAATGTTATTTATGCCCCTACTATCCATGGGTCATACACAAATACCCTTATGGGTCTTTACAAATACCCCTGATGGCAGAATCGAAATTATGAAAAGCAAAATAATTAACATAATCCCTACTTTAACCTTCACATCTTATACTTTGGTTTCTTCTTCATTTTTTAACTCGACAGAAACCAACCCAACTCTCACCATCTCCATCTCCGTCGCCACCACCATCTCCGCCACCACCACAACCAACGCCACCAACACCACCATCATCTCCATCTCCGTCAACGCCACCAACACCACCATTATTATCAAGAGAGATCGAACAGAATTTTGAAAGGGGATCAAGAACAAATTAAGTGAGTAGATCTGAATCTGAGAGGGATAAAGGGTTAGATGGATGAAGACAGATCGAACAGAGAGTATAAGTGTTGATTTAGATCTGGTTTATTTGGTTTCAATTTTGGTAATTCAATAGAGAAATACAACAACAAGGTACTAAGGGGTTTGTTGTGATTCAATTGAATCTCAGTCTTTCATATGCAATGGTGGAATTTAATCGGGGGTTTGCTGTGATTCAACAACTGAGTATGTTGTGTCAGCGAGAATGGAGATGGAAATCAGTAAAAAACAAATCTCCATCGTTCATTCATTACTTTAGCAATCTCTTCATCATCAAAATCACAGGTAAAATTCTATCCTCCCTCGTCAATTTCAATGTCTTCATCATCCGAAAACAATAACAATGAATTGTACGAGGTAAAGAGATCAATGATACTACCATCAGTAACATGATCAACAAAACCTGAATTACTCAGAGGTATCGAATCGGTACTTGGCTCACCGTTCAGTTTCGATCCATTCACACCAAAACTTAATCCACTCATAATTGTGATTAGTAGACCGTCCGGTGTTGGTAAAGATGCTGTGATTAAGAAATTATGTGAAGTTCATTAGGGATTGCATTTCGTTGTGACGGTGACGACACGAAAGAAACGAATCGGTGAAGTTTACGGAGTTGATTACCATTTTGTAAGTAAAGAGAAATTTCTTGAATTAGTTGATTCAAATGAGTTATTAGAATATGCATTAGTTTATGGTGATTATAAAGGTATACCTAAACAACAAATTAGATATTTTATGTCCAAAGGGAAGGATATTATACTTAGAGTTGATATACAAGGTGCAGCTACATTGAGGAAGATATTGGGGGATTCTGCGACTTTTGTGTTTTTAGTTGCTGAGAGTGAAGAAGAACTTGTGAATCGGTTGGTGGATAGGAAGACGGAAACGATTGATACATTGATTGTTAGGATTAAGACTGCGAGGGAAGAGGTTAAACATATGAGGAATTTTGATTTTGTTGTTTTCAATGCGGAAGGGAAATTGGATAATGCTGTTAAATTGGTTGAGTCTAATATTGATGCTGAGAAAGCTAAGGTGTTACAGAGGAGAGCTGTTATCTAGTTTGGGATTCATTTTTCGAGGTGAGTTTTCTTTTAGTTGCGATGTATGCTACTGTATTATGTTTTTTGCTGTATTTTTAAGTTATGATTGATGAATATGAAACTTGTTGGATGATTGCATTGGTAATTGACTTGTGTTGAATTTCACTTGAATACATATGTGCGATTTGTTAGGATCAATTTGAAGTTGATAGGGCTTATATAGATAGAATTCGACGTATCATTTACAGTAATTTTTATAGAATTTTAGTGGTTTAGTAATCGAGCAGCATAGAAATGTTTTAGGTGATAGCTCTCTCAGTATCCTCTTGTTCCTTTGTTAGTGTTTGGATACAGTTACCATAAGGATATTCCAAGTATAATGATATGTAGTACTCCAAACAAGATTCTTATTTAACTTGAGAACTCATGTAACGCATATGATGTCCTATAGACGATGCTCCTTTTTGATATATTTGGTAGTTCTGTTAGATTTGACCTTTGCATGTGGTAGAACAACGAAAGTAAATGGTTTGTGGGTTAGAACTTTGGGCTTAGCAGTAGTTCTGTGACAAGGTCATGGGTGATGCCTCATTCACATAGATAGGTTCTTCTTTCTTGATCATGGCGTTGTGTATGCATCATGGCGAAAAAACCAGTAACAAGCTAGTTAAGTAAAGGACGGCTTGAGCTAGTTGCTTTCAGTTTCGGAGGCAACTTGAGCTAGTTGCCTCCACATTTGGAGACAACTTGATCTAGTTGCCTCCACATTTGGAGACAACTTGAGCTAGTTTCCTTCACATTTGGAGACAACTTGAGATAGTTGTCTCCATTTTGTTTTGCAACTTATTCCTGTACACTATTTATTGGAGACAACTTAAGCTAGTTGCCTCCACTTTTGGAGACAACTTGAACTAGTTGCCTCCGAAATGAACATTATTTATTGGAGACAACTTGAGCTAGTTTCCTCCACTTTTGGAGACAACTTGAGCTAGTTGCCTCCTATATGGACACAACTTCAGCTAGTTGACTCCACATGGTAGTGGTGGTCGTCGGTGGTGGTGGTTGGATGCGTCGGTAGGTGGTGGTGGCAGTTATTGGCGGCGACGGTGTGATTGGTGGATAGCAGTGGTGGTGGTGGTCGGTGGTGGTGGTGGTGGTGGCTGGCAGTTGTGGTCGGCGACGGCGGTCGGTGGCGACGGTGGTGGTTGGTCGTCGGCGGTGGTGGTTGGTCGGCGCTGGTGGTAGTTGGTCGGCGCTGGTGGTAGTTGGTCGGCGCTGGTGGTGGGCGGCGGCGGCTGATGATGGTTGACGGTAGACAGTGGTGGTGGTCAGTGTAGGTAGTGTTTATGTTTTATTTTTATTTTTTATTTCTAATATTGGTTGGTGGATTTGTATATACACTATATAAAAGAGGGTATTTTAGTAATGTATTAAGCTTAGGGGTATTTGTAAAGCTAATAAGAGTATATTTGCAAGGAGTGTCATAGTAGGGGTATATAGATAATGTTCCCAATATAATTTTATTCATATGTATATTTATTGGGTACATACATTCAGGGAAAAAAAAGAGACATTGCAAATGACCAAAATCTCTTGTAAAGTTTTCATTTATTTAATACTAGCTTAATTATAAATTGTTCACGGTCGAGGAAATACACAGACACAATACGTTTCCTCTGCGTCATTCACCGCGCATTCAGCACAAACAATGCCTGGAATTCCTCCACATAGTTGCTGACACATGTTGCAAGCAGCAGTAATATATAATTTCGGCCCATCATCACAATAGAGCCCTAAGGTAAAACCATTCACTTCACTGTATACATACGATGGTGGAAATTGTTGATTGATTAGAATGAGTAGCAAGCAGGAAAACTATAAAGAAAATCAAGAGGAAAAAAAAAGTACTACTACGAAATAACTACTAACCTGGGAAGGTTCAAAACCATTGCGACGAGCAAGAAACTGATGAAGAATGGTGCAAGAAGACTTTTGCAGGCCATGATGATTTTTCTTCTTCTGTTGTTATGCTTTGTAATACTAGTTTGATGAGTTGTGAGGAGTTAAAGCATGAAGTAGCATCTATTTATAACAAGATATGATATTTTTTAAAAGAAAAATAATTACCCAACTTGGTCCAGGAATGAGATATCAAATATCTACAGTATATGATATAATATTTCTTTAAAGAGAAAAGAATGATCCAACTTGGTTCCAAGAATGAAATGTCTAGTTGGATTGATATGGGAGGTGCCAAATTCTACGCACTACACGGGATATATATAAAAACAAAATAATTCCCGTCACTTGTTTTTGTGGATTAGTAACCTTGTTATCGAAGGAGATTGCCAAGTAATGGTTAAATGTATCACTGGTGCAATAACAAGACCTCCTTGGAGAATCTGGAAAACAAGAGATGATATTAAAGAGTGTATGCAGACTTTCAGCAACTGTGACATCAGTTTTGTCCCTGAAGTGGCAAATTCTACAGCTCACGCTCTAGCTGGTTACGCTCTCAAACACAACGTCCATTCAAGATGGACTAAACAGCAAATACCTGCTGATATAACTTCTCTCTGGTCAGAAGTTACTTAGTTTGTTTTCTGCTTTTTCTTTACCGAAAAAAAAAAAAAAACCTTGGATGTAGAGGTGTAAAGTTGGTGTGCAAGACGACGAGCACATCCCAAAGACAAAGACGCTAAAATTTGAGCACAACCTTGACCCTAACACGTGACTGACTTAGCCCAGCATGGCATAACACGTTAGTTAAATGGGACGTGCTGGGTTTGAATAATTGGCATAGTAGCACAACACATCACGCGGCACGGATAAGCACGTGGCACAGCCCAGCACAACACGTTAAGAAAGCACGTCATAATATGTACAAGTACCCCATATAACAAGGCATAATACATCACATTTTTTGTATATTTCACAAAAGAGTCACTATTCTAGCTAGTTTTTAACATTTTATGCTTGCATATTTATAACAACACATAATATCTTAATATTTGGAAAATATATTTCAATATCATTGTTATAATGTCGTCATCTATATTTAACTAGAACATTGATTTACATGACAATAATCCAATTTTATATTTGATGGACTATTTATTTTTATTGAATAAACTTGTTTATTTTACTTGAAATAATTTCAAATGGTATGTTGTCTAATTAAATTCTTGTAATAATGTCTGACTTAATGTATACATTAAGTGATTTCAAATTGTTTATAACATGTGTGCTAGCACGGCACAGCACGACACGTTTATTCGTGTGCTGTGCCTGTGGGCTGTGCTGTGCCTAGCTTTTGACTAGTAAAGCACAGCACGACACAACACATTTAAATCGTTGGCACAATACAGCACGGCACATGGCACGTGAAGCACGCGACTTCGTGTGCCGGGCAGTGCCGGGCCGGCACGTTTTACACCTCTACTCGGATGGAATTCGATACCATACATAATATGATTCAAGAGTTTGTTGTATAAAATGGAATATTTTAGTATGGAAGACTTTTGCAAATGATCCTTTGATTGGTTCAAGAGTTACTTGCATACCTGTTTTTGTGATCGTGTCATTGGCAGCTCGAATCAAGCATTATAAGCAGGCCGGTTAACGATTGATGTGCATGGTTTTAACTAACTAAATGTATTTCCGTTTTTTGTAGCATTGTTTAATTTTATTTTTCCGGTAGATATAAGATAATGGCTATCATCCACATGGATTTTCCTCTCTCTTTCTCCAATATTAGTGGGCATTACTTCAAGACAATTCTTGTTCTTAAAATGGATAAGTTGAGTTGATGACAAACTTAACAATAAATTAAATTTTAGTAATGGTAACAGGGGCGCAGCCAGCCAGCTCATGACAAAGATCGGCTGTTATCTACTCTGTTGGGATGGCTCCCAATTTTATTATTATTTATTTATTTTGGTAACTTGGGCTCTAAAGCTCATTTTTACCATCTTGCCTATTCTATTTATTTTATTTGGCCACCCCATAACTAGATTCATAGATCCCCTCCATAGTTATGTAATGAACTAACCAGTATAATCCTCTTCACAAGTTTGTAAGTCTCGCGGGTTTGCAAGTTTCATCTGTGCTGATGCAGGTTGTGATTCTGTTTTATATCAATCCAACTAAGTGAACTGACCAGGCTGTACAGCCAGACCCGAGTTATGAATTCGTCACAAAAAAAAAGAAGGCGAGTACAAAAAATAAAATTGTATTCATAGTTACTGGGGATTATATTCAAAAAGAAAGAAAAAAAATAGCATTGCAAAGTTCCAACAAGAGATCTCCTAGAGAAGTTTTCATTTACATATAGCTTATTTATAAATCGTTCAAGGAGAAAAAGCACAAGTACAGTAGGATACTAGGATTCCCTTTCGGCATTCACGTCGCAGTAAACACAAACAATGCCTCCAATTCCTCTACATAGGTCCACATACATGTGGCAGGAAGCAGTAATGTGTACAATTTCGGCCCTTCACAGGAAGGGCCGAAATTCCTATGGAATGAACAAACTCTAAGTTTGTTCATTTTGCTCCCACTATGGAATGAATAAACATGAATAATGAATGTTCAAATCTTAGTAGCTAGGAACGGGAACGATATCGGGAGCGGGAGTGAGGACGGAAGCGGGGATCGTAAAATTTTCAAAAAATGAGATACCGGAAACGAATTGGGAGCGTGAATTACATTTTTTCAGAATAGTAGTTATATTACCAATTTTCCAATATTGTAATCAAGAAATAAGACAAGTACATAAATATTTATTAATGATGCAATTTTCAAATTTGACCAACCATCGGAGACAATTGAAACTCCATGAGTCTGCCAGTCACTCACTAAAGGATTTAGTGCTTGCTTAACCAACATTTTCTCCTTGTATAATAAAGAAGTTCTAGCCTTTTCATAAGATGGAGATTTGTATCCTTTTGGTGCATTATTAATGGCAGAGACCATTTCTGCCCAAAATGGAGATCGAAGAACATTCATGGGAATTGCATTTACATATAAACATCTCGCAATATTTTGATCAACATCATCTCTACTGTGATTTTGAAACATTTTACTAACAACACTCTGAAATAAATCATTTTGACCCATGTGTATACCTGTCTGCTGATTCTGACTCGTACTAGCATTTGGTAATGCAAGTTTTTTTACTTTGGCACTATCACCGAACAGGACTCTTGCATCAACTTCTTCTTTTCTTAAAATTTCTCTCATCTCTTTTGAAACTTTGGAACACATGTTTATACCTTGAGGCTTGAAGCCCGGTAAAATACCGATCAAGTGTTGACGCACCCTTGTATAAGATCCCATATAGGGTTTCACTTGGCACCCGAAATTGCATATGAACTTATTCCCACCACCACCACCTCCTTTATCTCAAGTTTTCTTATCAATCTTTTGAACGTACTTCCAAAGAGGATTTGAGGTTGATTCTTCAGATTGTTCACCATTATCCTCTTCTAAATTTATGATTGGGTTTGAAGATGTATCGATGGAAGAAGAAAGGATAAACAAGAAACTGGATTTGATGATTTGTGTTTGCAGTTGAAGGTATGAAATTGAAACCCTTATAAATACTTATGGCGTCTCTTTAGTTTCTAGGTCTGAAGTTGGAAAGAGGTGGGATTTACGTTTCATGTTGGAATTGGGCATGAGAATTAAGTTTCACGGCTGATTACAAGAACTTAAATGTTGGAAACAGGTGAGAAATAAGTTTCACGTTGGAATTAGGTATGTGAATTAAGTTTCGTGTTGGAACTAGTGGTGGGAATTAAGAATTGGTCGGAAGTTGAAATCACACGGTTCTTAATGTTGGGAACGCATTTTTTGCATGCTAGGAGAGCACTCCTAACACGTTTCTCACTTGGGAGCGCATAACCGCGGATCTCATGGAGATACCACATAGCCTGAGACGTTCCTGGCTACTAAGGGAACCAACAATTCTGTTGCTTTGAACATTGAGTTGGATGAACGGGGGCGCTTCGGATGGAAGAGCGTACGACCATGCCAAAAACGTCAGCGACATTACCAATGACGCCCGAGCCTCTTGAATTATCGCCAAGTTGAATACTTTACTACTTTTTAATCTTATTTTATCCCACCTTATCCTATTTTATCTCACTTCATCCTATTTTATATCACTTCATCCTATTTTATCTCACCTAAATATTTTATTTTATTTTTCATATTTATCCTACAAAATATTTAATATTAAAAAAAAATACTAGTGGGGCCCTAAAACCAAATCTGCTCATTTTGCCCTGCTTTACCGTGGTGGAGAAACCCATTTGGCCATCCACGTGGCTCAACAAAATTTTGAGTTTGAACATTACTATAAGAACTTGTTGGAATATGGAAATCCTTAGGGCCTCTCCATTAATCGCCAATTGGTTTTGAGTTGGATGCCCATATTTTAACATGGTATCAGAGCAGGCTATTGCACGAGTCATTTGACCGCGCCTTTACTCCGCGTCACCCGATTTAATTTTCCACGTGTTTGACCCAACGAGGCTACACGATCATTGGCTTGTTAAGATTATTATTGCGACGAGTCATTAGACCGAGCCTTTACTCCGCGTCACCCGATTTAATTATCCACGTATTAGACCCAACGAGGCTACACGTGAGGGGGCGTGTTGAAATTATTATTGCGATGAGTCATTAGATCGCGCCTTTACTCCGCGTCACCCGATTTAATTTTCCACGTGTTTGACCCAACGAGGCTACTCGATAATTGGCTTGTTGAGATTATTATTGCGACGAGTCATTAGACCGCGCCTTTACTCCGCGTCACCCGATTTAATTTTCCACGTGTTAGACCCAACGAGGCTACATGTGAGGGGGAATGTTGAGGTCATTAGTCCCACATTGTTTGGGCAATCTAAGATCCTGCGGTTTATAATCCTTAGGGACTCTCAAATCATTTCCAATTGGTTTTGAGTTGTATTTGATACCAAAACTTAGACATAACCTCTTGAGTTCGCGGACTCAAGCTAACCGGTTGAAGTTATAAACTCCAGCAGAAATTCTCGGGTTCGAGAGATTCCGTCAGTTCGCGGACTGAGTTCGCGGACTGCACATGATCTACAACTCCAGCAGAAAATTTCGGGTTCGAGAACTACGCCAGTTCGCGGACTGGGTTAGCGGGCTGAGTTGCTGCTCACGTTCCGGTGCCACTTGATCAACAAAGTTTGAAAACTTGGGTTCAAGTGCTAAGGACTTATACATATATGTGTTTCCACAACAATGTTTATATCCCCAAATGGTTATATAGTCTAAACTCTCATTTCAATCATTGAAACATGCTCATAGGGCGTTATATAGTTGTTATTCACAAACTATTTTTCGTTAGAGAAATTTCCAAGATGATTGAAACTTAACATGACTTTCGTCACTAGGCAAAGATGAACTTGGATAAAGCAAAAGATTTACCAACACCCATTTCGATAAATAGATAAGTGAGATATACTCAGCTCGAAATGTCACATGTGCATATACTTAGTCTATATAGTAGAACGACTTTTGTCTCAAAGATAGGAGATAGAGTAGATAGATTTTTGAGTGATAGATAAGTTCAAGTCTCCACATACCTTTTGATAGATGAAGATCCACTGGTTCCTTGAGTAGTCCTTCGTCTTGTATGATGATTTCCATGGAGTCTTGAGCTCAACTATACTTTCTATCCTAGTTCGATACCTTAACTATAGTAGACTAGAAATCAAAACTTTATAGTTTTGATCACTAACATTGACAAACATGCTTGAGATAGCAACGCATGTGACTTTGACTAAGCAATGCTCTAACATTGATAATGTTCAACAAGGGTGGTTGGAAAGAAAGTTTGAACAAGAAGAGGTGGTTGCTTCTATGAAGGGTTATGGTTCTAATAAATCCCCAGGCCCGGATGGGTACAACATTGAGTTCTTTATGGATGTTGGAGCTTCTTGAATATGGAGGTAATGGCTTCTCTCAACGAGTTCCATTGTAAAGGTAAGCTAGACTGGAGACTGAACATGTCTTTCATTAAGCTTATCCCAAAGAAGGAATACTCAATTATTGTTAAGGACTTTAGGCCTCTAAGTCTTATTAGCTATTTTTACAAGATTGTTTTGAAACTTCTTGCAGAAAGACTCAAGGTGGTGATGCCTTCTCTAATATTTAATGCTCAGGGTGCTATTGTTAAACATAAGCAAATTCTAGATGGTATTCTAATTGCTAATGAGTGTATTTATAGTAGATTAAGGCAGAAAAATCCTGTGATTCTATGCAAGATTGATATGGAAAAGGTGTTTGATAATGTTAATTGGCTTTCTTTGTTTTCTATTCTGAGGAGAAATGGTTTTGGGAATAAATGGATTCAATGGATTCACTAGTGTGTCACAGGAGCTCAATTTTCTATATTGGTTAATGGAGAAGCAACAAACAGAATAAATCCATCTAGGGGGATTAGACAAGGTGACCCTTTATCACCTTTTTTGTTTTTGTTAGTAGTGGAGGTTCTTTCTATTATTATCAATGAGGAAGTAGTTGATGGAAGGTTAGTTGGCTTTCAAGTTAATGAAGGAGGGACGATGGTTTCTTATCTTTAGTTCGCTGATGATACGATTGTGCTTCTGGGAGCGTCTAAGGAAGAGGTAAGAAGATTGTTAATTATTTTGTTGATGTTTGAAGTGTTAACTGGTTTGAAGTTGAACTTAGATAAAAGTTCAATAACAAGTGTTGGTGATGATGATTTGATTCAAGACATGGCCTCGGAACTGGTTGCAAAATTGATAAACTTCTAACTAACTACTTAGGAATGCCAATTGGTACAAGTAAAAGAAGTGCATCTGTTTGGGATGTGGTCATTGAGAGGATGAAAAAGAAGTTAACGCCTTGGAAAAGAAAATTTTTAAACAAAGCTGGAAGAGTAATTTTAATCAAGAGTACTTTAGAAAGTGTTGCGGTTTACTTCATGTATGTTTACTATATGCCAGTTTCTTTCGAAAGGCAATTGAATAGCATTATAAGGAAGTTTCTATGGGAGGAGGATGATACAACTAAAAAGATAAGTTGGGTTTCCTTTGAAAATGTAACAAAACTGTAGCGCCCCCTAAGCTAACAGCTGACTAATCCAAAAGAATTAACTAAATAAAGACGCAATAAAATCTAAAACATGTACTTAAGCATTCAATTAAGAAATACGATACAAAGCTTAACCCAAAACTAACCCCGCTCAGGAATATATATACAATAGTGATTTGGTTTACAAAGATTATACAATAAAATATACCTATCAGAATATATAAACAAATAACGAAATTAACTTCTCGAAGCTTTCGCTGCGCAACTCTGCTCTGTCACTGAAACTGAAATGAGGAATAATTAACATTTAACTTCTAAGTAATCATATGAAGATTTGAAAAAAAGATTTGGAAAATAGAGTTGGAAAACATTACATGTTTTCCCAAACATTAAAAGATAACAAAGCCACTGAAATAAACAAACATGTATATGGACCTAAACTCCTCCTTTAGATTTCTGCGGTGACATTTACACACCTTATAATTAATGCGGCGACATTTACACACCTGAAAATAAAGACAAGTTAGTCTGTGGTGTTTAGTATACACACCCGTAATATTGATGCCCATTTCCACACCTATTATTAATATTGTGGTGTATCGCCCTAACCATAATTCTGAAGGAGCAGTATCGAATATACCATAGATGGAAATTCTCATTTCCCATAGACAATCATAAAGATAAACAAAGCATGAAATATACGAATAGACAATACAATTAAGAAATAGACAATGCATGAGTTTATAAAACAAAGACTTTCGTAAAAGAAATAACAATGATTACAAAACTGTTAAATGCATTCCCACACCTTTTTGATGACAAGCCTCGCATACCTTGAGATCCATAATCCACTGGTTCATCTTTGAACGATCGTTGTTAGTAGTCTAACTGATAATCACACAAGCATTCTTAAGAGTTTAGCCAAAAGGCTCACACAAGAATCATACAATTCTATCTAATGGTTCTAAGCCCATTATGGTATCTTATTCTTTATATTTAGTATAACTAAGAGTTTACTAATCCAATTAGATTAGTTATATAGTCCGTATTGAAGTCTTGTGAATATCTACAACTTTGTAGAAGGAATCAAAGGTTAATTCGGACCACAAGAGGTCCAAGATGTCTAATTAAGAAACGTCCTTAAGCCCAAGTCCTCTAAATAGGCCCATTAACCAAAGGTCTGGTCCATCTGAGTCAACTAACGGACTCTAATGGTCAAACTAACAGTCCAAGGTCAACTTACGGTCAACGTCTAGGTCAAAGCCCAGTCAAAGGTAAAGTCAAACAGTCAAGGTCTGGTCAATGGGTTGACTCGGTCAAGGTCTACTGAGTCGAACCGATTCAAATCAATCAGATACACTGAGTCAGCTGAGCTGACTGGATGACTAACATGCCAAAACCTTGCACAGGCCAGAGCCAAAGCTCAGGCCAAAGAACACTAATGCACAACAAAACTCTAACATACTTCATTCAACTCTAAATCCAAAACAACAAACTCCAATTCTAATTCAAACTATTGGTTTAACCACTTAACCTCAGTTCATACAATCTTAAACAAATCTCAAGTTCAAATTACAATACAACAGCCTACCTGCAATGATGCAGCTTTTCCAAGCTTTCAATGCTAGCATTAGCTACATTCCTACAACTCTCATTATCAACCCCTTTCTCACAACACAATAATTCTAATCAAACCAATCTCCACACTGACAGAACCCATCAACAGTTCTTGTAATCCATACACACCATTCAAACACAATCACCAATCTCATCTCCATTTTCTTGAAGCAACACCACCATTCTTAACATTCAACAAAACAGTTTCAAGTTCAACTTCAATTCCCCCTGTATCACCACCATCATCCCAAATAGCAGCCTAAATCATTTCAATATCTTATCCCCTGGATATCAAACACAACCCAATACTAGAAATGTATCTCCATTTCTTATTCCATCGCACAGACAGGACATTAAACCTTCATTATATCTCAAACACCATCTTCATAAACCACCACAATTACAATCTTATATCTACTATGCCCATCTCAATTCTTATTCAATAATAACTTATAATCTTAATAATAACAGTTCCTCCTTTACTTTCCCAAGGCTTATATCATACATACACCTTGATTGCAGTTTCAATCAAAACTACTTTATCTCAACAATTTAATCAATCCAATTTAAAAACACAAACTTAGAATGATTAGGAGCTTACCCAAAGTCCATCATCTCCTGAATTGTTAATATGCCCAATCAATTTCCATGGAAGATCCACTTTCTGATTTGGGGAAGAACAGAAACCCTAATTCTCAAATTTCCCATGAACATCTTTGTAATATCCAATTAACTTCACTTCGTTCCTCAATCGACTAAACCCACTCATTAAATCTTCTTATCCATCACTGATCGAACTTCAATTACAACATACAGAAACCCTAAACCTTTGATTCTTTACTGAATCATCTTCATAACTACAATACAACTACAACCCCTTCGTTCTTTCACCATCTTAAGGTAACTTCGCTATCACCATCAATTAACCCATGACACTCTCCATCTTCTATTGTTCACAAATCCACTCTTTTGATCTCTCAAATTTGTCGAAGAAGAATAACAGGAGACGAAAGAAAATAGAAGAGGAAAGAATGAGAACGAGAAAGAAGAAAGAAGAAAGAAGAAGATAAGAATTCTTCTCGATTTGGTCTTGATAAGGCCGGGAAAAATTGCTAACGGTACCCGTCCAAATGATAAGGGAAGCTAGGCGGTTTACGTGAAAACGGGCTCTTTTGCCTTCCCACTAATATGATGATTACTTCTTCGTCCGATGTCCAAATGACACGTTCAAGTAGTCCATTCCGCGTAACTTTATGAGATCTATCCAGCGGTTTAAGTTTCGAATCTAAATCGTTGTTAGATTAATTTCTAATAATTAACGTCCATCTCTAATTAATCGAGTCAATAGCGGCTTAGTCGTCTCTTGACTGGTCTAATCGCGTTGACGAGCTTGAGGGTTACTACATTCTCCCCACCTTTAAATATTTTCGTCCTCGAAAATCGAACTTCCTTCTAGTCTTGAAAACTCCCCACCTTAGAATAATTCCATCTCTTTTCTAAGCGCAAACAATAAAAATAAAGCACAAACTTAATTGGCTTCTACAACTAAAATCTAAAATTTGGAGCTCTAGGTTCAACTACACTGAATTTAAATTCTATTAAGCACAGAAGTCTAAGTTTCTTAAACTAGTTTCTATTTTATAAGATCACTAACTTCGAGGAAGACTTTTACAAATCTTTCTAAGGTAGACACTATCGGTTCTCTAAAATTACAACAAATTTCTATGATCGGTCATCTCTGAATGCAGTTGCCCTGTCAAGGTTGGCCATTCCCAACAATGCTTTCCTACGAACAGAGAAAACACAACCTTCACTACTCTCTAGTGCTAGATAAACTAATTATTAATTTATTAAAATTAATTAGTCTTTAAACTTTTATCGTAATTGGTGTAACTTAAAATTTTACTTTGTAAAAAAACAAGTAATTAGTTCACAGCATTTAAAGTAATTTAGTTATCTGAATTAATTATTTTATTTTATTTTTATCAATATAAGTACTTCAAATTCGATTTCAGGTGAAGTTATAATATCTGAAAATTTTAACTTTACTGTAAGGTTATATATAAATTTTCCAAGTATTATCTATTATAAATTTCCTACTAGTTTAATTACTCAATTACTTTAATCAACTGTGTTATTATTCTCAACATTCTTAAGTCGTTTGTCCGGTGGGTACATTAAGTAAATATAATTATGTATTCACTAAAGGTGGATATAATAGATTTTATTTGTTCATATGGAATCAATATACTATATCTTGTTAATTATTGGTGTCGAAAAATTAACATGATTTAAATTTGAGTCTACATAAAATTATAATATATTCTAGTAGTATTTAGATTTTGTTATTAATGTAAAGTATTATATTAATATACGAATTGATTTTCTTTTAATTATAATATTATTACACTAATCATCTAAATATTATTGTCACTATTTCATGTACATTTGTTTCATTTTTATAGATTCACTGAATCATTTATTAGATTAAAGATAATTTGTACTTTAGTTTAATTTACAAAACTTAACTGTATAAGCGTAAATAATTTTTCCATAACTATTTATTCATAATTATTAATTTTATCCTTACATTTCTTTAATGATATTTTAATTAAGTTGAAAATCAATATTATACTAATTAAGAAATGTTAACCTTACTTATCAAAATTATCACTTTTATTATAATTTATGATTACTGTTATAATATTTTTATTATTAACATTGATGGTTGAACTATTATTCACTACTCTTTCAATTATTATTTTGTTCTAAGAATATTATTAACATTTATGTGGTTACTCCATAATTTAATTACTCTTCACATAAGTCCATGTGTTCAGTAATTTTCTATTTAATTTACAAGTTATATCAATTATAGTAATTTCACTATTAATATTATAGTATTAGATTGTTTACGTGTTCATACTTTTTAGATTAATTATTATCAATTCCTAAAGTTTTTGGTGTACCCTACAATTTTTACTTCAGTACATAAACAAACAACCAAACAAACAATTCAATCAATTAGATAAATCTTTTAATTTTTTTTTTTTTTTGGTAAACAGATAAATCTTTTAATTATTGATAGCTTTTAGTGATTAAGATTTATCTCACAAACCCCAACCCAGTTCTAAACTAATCTAGTTCACTATCTGGCACTGGCTATTCCCATATAAAATCTAATAGTGAGCTCTGATACCAACTTTGTAGCGCCCCCTAAGCTAACAGCTGACTAATCCAAAAGAATTAACTAAATAAAGAGGCACTAAAATCTAAAACATGTACTTAAGCATTCAATTAAGAAATACGATACAAAGCTTAACCCAAAACTAACCCCGCTCAGGAATATATATACAATAGTGATTTGGTTTACAAAGATTATACAACAAAATATACCTATCAGAATATATAAACAAATAACGAAATTAACTTATCGAAGCTTTCGCTGCGCAACTCTGCTCTGTCACTGAAACTGAAATGGGGAATAATTAACATTTAACTTCTAAGTAATCATATGCAGATTTGAAAAACAGATTTGGAAAACATTACATGTTTTCCCAAACATTAAAAGATAACAAAGCCACTGAAATAAACAAACATGTATATGGACCTAAACTCCTCCTTTAGATTTCTGCGGTAACATTTACACACCTGAAAATAAAGAAAAGTTAGTCTGTAGTGTTTAGTATACACACCCTTAATATTGATGCCCATTTCCACACCTATTATTAATATTGTGGTGTATCGCCCTAGCCATAATTCTGAAGGAGCAGTATCCAATATACCATAGATGGAAATTCTCATTTCCCATAGACAATCATAAAGATAAACAAAGTATGAAATATACGAATAGACAATACAATTAAGAAATAGACAATGCATGAGTTTATAAAACAAAGACTTTCGTAAAAGAAATAACAATGATTACAAAACTGTTAAATGCATTTCCACACCTTTTTGATGACAAGCCTCGCATACCTTGAGATCCATAATCCACTGGTTCATCTTTGAACGATCGTTGTTAGTAGTCTAACTGATAATCACACAAGCATTCTTAAGAGTTTAGCCAAAAGGCTCACACAAGAATCATATAATTCTATCTAATGGTTCTAAGCCCATTATGGTATCTTATTATTTATCTTTAGTATAACTAAGAGTTTACTAATCCAATTAGATTGGTTATATAGTCCGTAGTTAAGTCTTGTGAATATCTATAACTTTGTAGAAGGAATCAAAGGTTAATTCGGACCACAAGAGGTCCAAGATGTCTAATTAAGAAACGACCTTAAGCCCAAGTCCTCTAAATAGGCCCATTAACCAAAGGCCTGGTCCATCTGAGTCAACTAACGGACTCTAACGGTCAAACTGACAGTCCAAGGTCAACTTACGGTCAACGTCTAAGTCTAGGTCAAAGCCCAGTCAAAGGTAAAGTCAAACAGTCAAGGTCTGGTCAACTGGTACAGGTCAAGTCAATGGGTTGACTCGGTCAAGGTCTACTGAGTCGAACCGATTCAAATCAATCAGATACACTGAGTCAGCTGAGCTGACTGGATGACTAACATGCCAAAACCTTGCACAGGCTAGAGCCAAAGCTCAGGCCAAAGAACACTAATAAACAACAAAACTCTAACATACTTCATTCAACTCTAAATCCAAAACAACAAACTCCAATTATAATTCAAACTCTTGATTTAACCACTTAACCTCAGTTCATACAATCTTAAACAAATCTCAAGTTCAAATTACAATACAACAGCCTACCTGCAATGATGCAGCTTTTCCAAGCTGCATCATTGCTATAGCATTAGCTACATTGCTATAACTCTCATTATCAACCCCTTTCTCACAACACAATAATTCTAATCAAACCAATATCCACACTGACAGAACCCATCAACAGTTCTTGTAATCCATACACACCATTCAAACACAATCACCAATCTCATCTCCATTTTCTTGAAGCAACACCACCATTCTTAACATTCAACAAAACAGTTTCAAGTTCAACTTCAATTCCCCCTGTATCACCACCATCATCCCAAATAGCAGCCTAAATCATTTCAATATCTTATCCCCTGGATATCAAACACAACCCAATACCAGAAATGTATCTCCATTTATTATTCCATTACACAGACAGGACATTAAACCTTCACTATATCTCAAACACCATCTTCATAAACCACCACAATTACAATCTTATATCTACTATGCCCATCTCAATTCTTATTCAATAATAACTTATAATCTTAATAATAACAGTTCCTCCTTTACTTTCCCAAGGCTTATATCATACATACACCTTGATTGCAGTTTCAATCAAAACTACTTTATCTCAACAATTTAATCAATCCAATTTAAAAACACAAACATAGAATGATTAGGAGCTTACCCAAAGTCCATCATCTCCTGAATTGTTAATATGCCCAATCAATTTCCACGGAAGATCCACTTTCTGATTTGGGGAAGAACAGAAACCCTAATTCTCAAATTTCCCATGAACATCTCTGTAATATCCAATTAACTTCACTTCGTTCCTCAATCGACTAAACCCACTCATTAAATCTTCTTATCCATCACTGATCGAACTTCAATTACAACATACAGAAACTCTAAACCTTTGATTCTTTACTGAATCATCTTCATAACTTCAATACAACTACAACCCCTTCGTTCTCTCACTATTGAGAACTCAATTTCATCTTCTATATCTCATAAATCTTCAATCGATTCCAGCTCTCAGGAACCCTAACTTAATCTCCTCTACATCATCTCTTATCTCGAGTATGAATCATCTTAAATAACTTCGCCATCACCATCAATTAACCCATGACACTCTCCATCTTCTACTGATCACAAAGCCACTCTTTTGATCTCTCAAATTTATCGAAGAAGAAGAACAGGAGACGAAAGAAAAGAGAAGAGGAAATAATGAGAACGAGAAATAAGAAAGAAGAAGATAAGAATTCTTCTCGATTTGGTCTTGATAAGGCCGGGCAAAATTGCTAACGGCACCCGTCCAAATGATAAGGGAAGCTAGGCGGTTTACGTGCCAACGGGCTCTTTTGCCTTCCCACTAATCTGATGATTACTTCTTCGTCTGGTGTCCAAATGACACGTTCGAGTAGTCCATTCCGCGTAAATTTCTGAGATCTATCCAGCGGTTCAAGTTTCGAATCTAAATCGTTGTTAGATTAATTTCTAATAATTAACGTCCATCTCTAATTAATCGAGTCAATAGAGGCTTAGTCGTCTCTTGACTGGTCTAATCATGTTGACGAGCTTGAGGGTTACTACAAAAACCTAGGCAAAAGGGTGGTTTAGGTATAAGTAACCTAATGTTTATAAATATAACTTTGCTGGCAAAGTGGCATGGAGGATACTGTAAGGAGAAAAACGCTTGGTGGAGGAAGATTATGTGTGAAAAATCTAAAGCGGATGAGATGGCTTTAGTTCCTTTACAGATTAAATAAACAATTGATAGAAGTTTATGGTTTGAGATTCTAAAGGCGGCTGATGATTTCTCTAACTCTGTTGTTATCCAGGTAAAGAATGGTAGAAGTTTAAGGTTTTGGCATGATAGATGGCTGGAAAATAGGGCTCTCAAGGATAAGTATCCCAGATTGTTTAAACTGAGTACACAGAATAATTGTATGGTAGCTGAGGTGAGAACGGTAACGTGGACTTTTGAGTTTGCTAGAGATTTAAACCCGGCTGAGAGAATCGATCTTCTGGAGATCAAACACGACCTAAGAAATGTGGCTCTGGTGCAAGGGGAGGAGGATGAGATTGTTGGGGATTGGTTTGCAAAAGCTCTTTACATCAAGTTAGCAGACACTAATCCGGACTAGGAGTATTACAGGCTAGGTTCGATTTTCTAGCCAACCGCAATTTGTCTTACGGTTTTATTTTTCTAGGCTAATCTAGCCGTAAATAATCCTGAAAACCAGTTAAGGTTAGGAGTTCATCCAAACCTAACCGTAAATACAGATTACGGTTTGGAATGAAGCTTCAACCCAACCGTAACATGAGCAGTAAGTGGAAAAATCTCATTTTTTAATGTATTTTAGCTAATTTTGTGCGAAATTGAACTCATGGGAGATAGTTTAGAGGCATACTTGTTGATTTTCAACCATTAGTTCTTCACTTTGATTCATTTTGGTTGAGTGAATCAAAATCTAAGTTTTGAAAGAAATCTCCAAAAAATTTCTTTTTTCTCTTCTCTCTAGTTTTTCTTCCCACAAAAACTTTTCCAAGAATTCACCAAATATATAACAAAATTCATTAATTCAATTGTTATCTAATTAAATTAAATTAAATTAAAATTAAGTAAATAAGGGATGTTTGGTCATTACAAAATTATTTGTTATTAGGAGTTTTTAAAATTACTTGTGGGTGACCCATTTTTGTCCTATTAGGTGATGCCCCTTTAATGGAATGTGACGCCCCAATACTGACTTTCAAAAAAAAAAAAAAACACGCTTGAGATACCTACCACGTACGCTTTGGTTTCTTTCTTGCATTAGTTGTGCACGTTAATTGATTTCCCTTCCTAGTTGGTTACTGGTTTCCTAAATTTATAATCGGCTAATTTCCTAGTTTAGTTGATTTCCTTTCTTAATCGCAATGCTTTCAGAATTACTGGAGCCTATATAAGAAGGTCTACTATTACTCACAAAGACATCCTACACATTGTTATTTGATTAAGTTATTAAACCCTAGTATATATGGAATATCTTCCGGAGGATATTCAATCACAAATCCTGTCATATATTCCTCGCGAGTCCGTCCTAGAATGCAAACTTGTATCAAAAACATGGAATTCTCTTCTTTCTCATAGAAAGACTGCAAAAGCTGGTCTCCTTGTTTCTGGAGACACTGACTATTGGAGACCAGATGTTGAATTAAGATTCGGATACTATGATGAAATTCTTGGTCTTACACCTGCAATTCTTAGGGTTCAAGATCGTGATTGTTTTTATGATGAAATTCTAAGGCATAGACGGGTTCAAGATCGATTTTATTTTGACCGGTCACAGGATAAAGATCGTTATGATAATGAATGTTTATACAAAAAACTTACAGAGATCAACGTCAGACGTTCTCTTGTTAACGTACCTATGATGTCAAACTTGATTGGTTCTTGCAATGGCTTGGTTTGTTTATTTGTTCAAGATGATGGAGCACCCATTTTTCATATATTTAATCCCTTCACCGGAGAATCCTTTGATCTGCCAACAACATACAACATAGACGATTACATGGTCATGGGATTTGGTTACAATGCTTCTAGCAGCAATTACAAGATTGTTAGAATTTTGTACCCCGGCGGTATCAAAAACAAAGGATTGGTCCAAATATACACTCTTGGTGGTGATAGCTGTGGCTGGAGAAATATCGGAGAAATTAGCTATATATTGAAGTCTAACGGGATCCTTTGGAATGGATCCATTTATTGGTTGGCATGGGACAGCAACCAGGGGAAGATTGCCGCATTTGATTTGGCAGATGAAGAGTTCCGATATCTCCCAACACCAGCTTTAGGACTTAGTCTTTATAGTTTGTCCCAACTTACACTATTGGGTGGGTATCTTACCATTTTTGATATGGATTCAAATTATAAGCGCGCGTACATATGGACGGTTAAAAAGAAGCAGAATGATGATTTGGCTGTCGAGGAGGGATATAATTCATCTTGGGATTGGATTTTGGAGTTCAGGATACCATTTTTTCCTATTGATGTAGATGATGATGATTATTTCGAAGAAGAACCAAAGAAGGATAGTTACAAGCCTATTGGACTTACAAAAAACAATGAAGTTTTCTTATTGTACAAGAAGAGAAGTTCTGCGGGAGGATGTAAGCCATTTATTCTTTGTCGCTATGACCCCAAAACTGACTCATTAATCAAGGTTATGCGTTGGGGTCATAGGGACG
Organism: Papaver bracteatum; assembly: GCA_023529315.1. NCBI lineage: Eukaryota > Viridiplantae > Streptophyta > Magnoliopsida > Ranunculales > Papaveraceae > Papaver > Papaver bracteatum. The sequence continues at coordinate 390,145 of JAJJWX010005115.1, forward strand.
TCACTGCATTTCCACAAGTGAATAGTTTTATTTCATTAAAAGATATGGGAGTAGATTCAAAGACAATTGAATTTGAAGCAGAATGCGGATCATCACTTGGAAAGCTGCTTGGAGGCTACTACATGTGCAGAGAACAAGTAGCAAATTTAACTGGAGGCTACTAGATTGATGAGATTATTGGATAGCTAGGATTCTGTTTCTTTCTCTTCTCGTAATTTATGTGTTTCGTTAGATAATTATTGTGTTCTTTATTTTGGTAATGGGGTACAAACAAATTGGTTTTTATGGGGTGACTATATAAGCTTTTTAAATCTTTTTAAATAAAACATTTTAAATCCTGTCATATATATACCTTACGAGTCCGTCCTATAATGCAAACTTGTATCAAAAACATGGAATATTCTTCTTTTTCCCTTTCCTCTCTCTTCCTCTCACCTTGCTCTTAAACCATATGTAGGATCAAGCAGGAGAGAGGAGAGCACAACGCGGAAGCAATAAACAACTATATTGATAATCAATTTGGGTATAATTCTCATGGCTCAACAACCTACTTATACTTTAACATACTTGACTACCAAGCAAATAAAACTTTCCTAACAAAGATCAAACTCTAACAAACACACTTTTTCTAACATAAACTAAACTCTAAATAGAACTCTTCCATAACCAAACTACTTGTTTCACTAGTTTAATTCACCTCCAAACCAAGCACGCCGTGTCAACTTCACCTAGTTGCTTCCACAGAAGCAGCAACAACTTCGACTAGTTGCTTCCCTACACATAAGGTCTAGTATTATTCACAAATACATCCTACACATTGTTATTTGATTAAAAATAACAATATATACACATTGTTATTCCCTAGTAGATAACAATATCTCCCAGTGGATATTCAATCACAAATCCTGTCATATATTCCTCGCGAGTCCGTCCTAGAATGCAAACTTGTATCAAAAACATGGAATACTCTTCTTTCTCATAGAAAGACTGCAAGTGGTCTCCTTATATTTCTAGACACAATTTCTTTTGGCATCCAGATGTTAAATCTGGCTTTGTATACTATGATGAGATTATGAATCTTACACAGGTTAAAGATGGCGATCATAATGAATGTGTTAGAATACGGGCATCCAACTCAAAACCAATTGGCAATGAGTGGAGAGGCCCTAAGGGATTATAAACCGCAGGATCTTAGATGTCCAAATAATCTCAACACGCCCCCTCACGTGTAGACTCGTTGGGTCTAACACGTGGACAATTAAATCGGGTGACGCGGAGTAAAGGCGCGGTCAAATGACTCTGATACCATGTTAGAATACGGGCATCCAACTCAAAACCAATTGGGAATGAGTGAAGAGGCCCTAAGGGATTATAAACCGCAGGATCTTAGATTCCGAGATAATGTGGGACTGATAATCTCAACAGAATGTTTATACAAAAAACTTGCAGAGAGATTCAAAGTCGGACGTTCTCTTGTTAACATATATACACACTAGGGAATGACCCGTGCCGTAACGGCACAGGATATTTCAGAGTGTAATCAACTTTGACTGTCTCGATTCTCAAAAAAATAGTTGCTTCTCGAATCCAATTTAGATATAAATATAATATACACAACAAAACTAGTGACAAAACCCCTAGGTGAACAAACTAGTGATAAGAAAAAACCTGTCATATTATTTTTGACAAATAAAAACCGGTTCAAAAGAAAGTGGCACAAAAACCCCAAGTCAAATAACAATGAATAAATTTAGTTTTTTTTTTTAAAATCCAAATATACCCTTTTACCTTATCTTCTCCTTCTTCTCTCATTTCTTTTTCTTTTTTTCTTCTTTCTTCGTCTCCTTCTTCGCACCACCATCACCGCCAGCGGTAACAAATATCTCCACGAACACCACCACCAGCTGCTCCTCCGACCGCAGCACCACCACTTAGCCACTGTCACTTCAAAGATATGCCACGATCACCGTCGCCTCTTCCTCTAGCACCTCCTCTTCCTTCTCTCAGACCCCAACAAAATATCAATTTTTGATCCTCCATCAACTCCAGATCCGCCTCCTCTTCGTCCTCCTTCTTCACCAGCATCGATCACCACCAATACAATCAAATCTCACTTCTAAACCATCTCCACCATCACCACCGCCAATTTTACGACCTTCAATTAGTTCTAGTATGATTAATTTTGGTTGATTTTTAATTTATACTAATTTTGTTCGATTGGTGTTTTTGAATTTCTCATTCTGATTGAAATTTTAGAGAACCAGAACCTAATTATCATGGGTTGCTTTTGTTTTGATAATTTGTTGACCTAGAAATCGAAGGTTATTGCAATTTCAGGTCCAAAATGTTTCAAAATTGATTCATAGTAGGGGGTTTATGTTACAGATCATCTATGTTGTTTAATTGTTGGTGCGGTGGTACTGGTAGTTCAGGTATGGGGTTTATTGAATGAGCTTCGTAACAGTGCTAGTTAATTATTCTTGGGGTTTATTGGTGTAAGGTTGGTCATGTTTAGCTTCTGCTATCAGTTGGTGTAGATCTATTCGTGTTTAGCTTCTGCTATCAGTTGGTGTAGTGCCAAGTTTTGCATAAGGCATTTGGTGTTGCTATATTTTCTTCTAAAATTCTCCCAGAGATGTTACAGTAGTATGCACAATTATGGGTGGGAAGAGAGTTGAGAAGAGAGTTTCTGCATTAGCTGAGGAATTGGTTTCTTGGTTGGCAGATAACGATAAAGATGGGAAGGAGAGGAATTTAATATTTCATACTTTCAGTAATACTGGTTGGTTAGCGTAAGTTGGTCCAATTTAGCTTATTCTTATGTTTCTGTTTCTCTGTTAATATTATATTTCTTTGTTGATATGTCTGTTTAACAAATGTGTTCTTAACTTTGGTATGTTTGAAATCTTGAAATTTCAATACAAAAAGAACATTGGTGGTGAACTTCATGATTTCTTAAGAAGCTAGTGACGTCTTTCTCTTTTAATTTTCTTATTTGGTTTTGAGGAAATGAACTCCAGATGAGACCTTGGGTTCGTAATGGTGTGCTTTTTTGTAAATGGAGTGAACCACTGCCATATTAGTTGACATGTTCGTACGTGTTGAATTGTAAACTTGAAAGTTTGGCATTTTTAAGCATTTGTATGTGTTCGTACTATTATATTTGACACTAATGTATTTGTTTTAATGTGTACACATCTATGGTGCTATTCTTTGAACACTTGCAGTCCAATGGAAACTTCCTTAGGTCGATTAAAGGATGTGCATTCGTTTAAATGAAACGTTGATGCTGTTGAGTTATGTCGCAAGAATCCGATGATGGATTAGAGCTCAGAACTGAAGGAATGGTAGATAAATATAAGATAGTGCAGGGAAACAATTTTTGTTGGATCCTTGATGTTTATCATATGCTTATTATGATAAATTATGAATTTCCCAGGACAAAGCTCAGCCACCAGTTGAAGGTCGCTTGCCCAACGCTACTCTGGGTTAGTATATATTTTGTTTTCCATTTTTATTTTTCATGGGTTCTGTTGGCTGGTGATTTTCATGGGTTTGATGATGTTAGTTGTTGCTGCTAAGAGAATCTGTGAACTGCAATGAACTGATAAATTTTATAGTTTTGTGTTGGTGTTGCATGTAATTGAGTTATGACTTCAGTTGAATGGCTGAGACAGAATTGGTGGTAGATATTGCAGGTGCCATGAATGTGTATGAGATATTGCTATGGAGGATGGAACAACGTTGCTTCAGGGATTAAGGGTCAAGGAGTAACTAAGATGGTATTGTTTCCATTGAGTTCTGTTGGTCAGAATTTGAATTTGAGGATGGTGAATTAAGGTTTCAAGAAGAATTGAAACTGTTGTTGAGATACGGAGTTGATTCTGCGGCATCGGAATCAAAGACATAATGGGACTACTTGTTATCCATTAACAGATTGGGTGGTAGTAAAATTGAACATATTCTTTTTCAGAGCATTTAATTTCTTTGGATGTCAACCTGTAAAAATTTATAAACAAAGATTAGTCATCTAAGCATGCTATCCTGTGTTGCGCAGATTTTTTGTTTAGTAGTGGAGTGAGTAAATTCAGGTTAATGGTATCCGAGGAAGCATTGAAAGGAGTTACAAAAGCTGGTTCTCAGCTATTCGTGCATCTACTAAACCCAACATGGAAACCATCTGGTATCAGGAAAATGTTTTTTGGTGAGAAGGGGGATATGTGGCACCCTTATGAAATCAAGATAGACGAGATCCTCTTGTCATGGCTCGTGAACAGAAAGCGTAATTATCCTAAACATCTCTTTATCTAATTTATTTATGTTAATCGACCTTTGAATATTGTTGTTGCAAAACTTGTGTTGCGTATACATATTAATTTTTATTGCGTTCGCATTTTATGTTCATTAATATTTGATTATATAAAGATAAGCTGGGACCATCAGGAGTAGTGCAAGGTTCTCTATCCAATAACTATTATCGCGCTAATGGCCAATAACACTGGCAAATTCAGCTAAACTATCGGTCTTTGGCGAAGGAGTTAGCGATTGCGATCGATGAAACCAATTATGGTTTCATCTTATTTATGATGAAACCAAAATAGGTTTCATCGTATTTATGATGAAACCAAAATCGGTTTCATCGTATTTTTGGGTGGTGGGTGGTGGTGGTGCTGGTGGCGGTACGGCGGGTGTTGGCGGTGGTGCTGACTGGTGGCGGTGGTGATGCAATTGCTCAGTATTGGTGGTGGTGGTGCTAGTGGTGTGGCAGGAATTGAGCCAAGGAGTAGTTTAAGTTTCAGGAAAGAACTGAGCCAAGGAGCAGTTGCAGTCGACGAAACCAATTATGGTTTCATCGTATTTATGATGAAACCAATTTCGGTTTCATCTATTTTTTGGTGAAACCAATTTTGGTTCCATCATTTTTTCAGTTTGGTTACATCATTTTTCACAAGAAATTATTTGCACGAGAAATTTTGGTTCCATCATTTTTTCAGTTTGGTTGCATCATTTTTTCTCATTTTGTTGAACATTGGTCAATCAAATTAATTGTTTGTGGTGGCGGCAGCTGTTTGGTTGTGGTGGTCGGTGATAATGATGGTGTTTCTCGGTGATGGTGGTGGTTGTCTGTGGTTGTGGTCGTTGGCTGCGGTGGTGGTGGCGGTGGTGGTTGGTGACGGCGGCGGTTGGCGGTGGTGGTGGTGGCGGTGGTGGTTGGTGACGGCGGTGGTGGTTGGCGGCGGTGACGGAGGTCGGTGGCGGCGGCGGTGGTGGTGGTGAAGTGGTGGTGGCGGTGGTGCAGTGGTGGCGGTGGTGGTGGTGCAGTGGTGGCGGCGGTGGTGGTGCAGCGGCGGTGGTGCGGTGGCGGCGGCGGTGGTGCAGCGGCGGCGGCGGTGCAGTGGCGATGGTGCTGCTGGGTTGCTGTTGGTGGTGATAATTTAATAAAATTTAAATGTGGGGTTGATTTTTGTTTTTGTTGGGGTGATTTAAATAGTAAAAGGGTAATATAGATAGTTTATGATATTTGGGGTTTTTGTGTCATATTTGTTTGGATGGGTTTTTTGTGTATGGGTTATAACCCCTTTGGGGTTATAACCCGCGCGCCGTATACACAATCACCAAAACATTGTAAAACGGTTCCGGCTATATGTAAAGTCTGCGCCACTTTGAGTTGCAGTTTCACACATGCAATTACAACCATCTAGCATTTCCTGCGATATTTGGTCCACCTATATCTGTAAAAAATTTAAACGTAATAAATAGTTAATATTATGACAACCGTTTGTGCTTTCTTTGAAGCTTCTCAGCCTGTGATGATGCTGTGTAGTTCTTGGCCTCCTTGTAGTTCTTCTTTCCAATGTTGGAAATGTGGGTAGACACCACAGTTACCTAGCCGGAAAGTATTGTGCAGGTTAGACTTCAGTTGGCAATGTTCAGATGGATAAATCTGTTATTGAATAGTGCTTATGTGACAACTGGTGATAAATTACAACCTAACCATTATGAAGGCCATTACAACAAAAGTATACGGTTTCTTTACCGCTAAAAACAAATATGAAGGCCACCAAGATTTTAAATGTAATCTAAGAATTGAAATGTAAGCCAACAACAAAATCCCAACATTAACAAATTCTACACGTTTCAGCTGTTTATCTTCATTTTTGCACAGAAGGCCTTCTCAGTGGGTTATTCTTCATCAGAGTAACTTCTTCACAGTAGCCAAAGAAGTTGGCTGTTTCGATAATGTCAGCGAAACGAGACCATGATAGTCAAGGCGGGTGACTGTGTAGCTAGAGTCTATTGATCTCTGGAGAGCGAGGAAGATAAATCAATATCATTTACCTCTAATCCGCTGAGGAGTTTGAATGCTGTGTGGCGAACCATCTTTTAGACTTTACTGTTTCGAATACAACAGGCTCACCTGGTTAATAAAAAAATCAGATGGATACTTATGAATGAATAAAATAAGATAATCACAAATATGTGTCAAAGAGTTAACCTGCCGACTGGGATGTCCACTATACTCTCATATTGGGTGCACCAAAGCTCACCATCCTCACCCAACAACTTTCTTACTACACCCACGGCAAGGAGGATAATACCAACATAATATTGTCTTTGATAAAAATGTCATGGAACTACAAAATATACTAACACTTTTTTTTTTTGATCGGCACAAAATATACCAACATAACAACTGAAATAGTAAGTATACTGTTCCCTTGAAATTGAGTTAGTCAAGTAACATACTAAATTGTAGCCTTAACATTGAGTCTCTGAAGTACAACTATTTACCACCTCTGATTTTTAACCTTCGTTGATTGAATAGTTACTACAACAAAATGGAACTATTTGTTATCAAAACTTGAAAATAAAGTATCATGTGTTTGACCCATTTTTATTACAGTAGAGTATTCGGATCTCATTTCCTTAGTCAGATATTATAAGAAAGTTCTTTGTGAGTTCCATACCAAACTCTATTCTAAAAATTACCTAATTCCTTATGCCCATGTTTTAGTCCTCGCGGGTACACGGCCTGCTCGATGTATCCAAGGCTTCTACGGGATCAAAACTGAGTCAGACAAATAAAAGCCGACCCTTTCACAGAGGTTTGGAGTTGAAGGCTGGTTCTGTTTCTACAGAGATCATCAATAACATAAAAGTTATACCAGGATTATGTACAATACTGTACATAGATGCTGCTTGTTTGTACCTGAGTACTCTAAGTGGTCGACCGACGTACGGAATAATTTGGAGTCAAGGGATTTTTATTAACGATGACATGTAAAACTTGGATCACTATATACCCTTCCAACTCTAATGATGTATAAATTCAATTGCAGAATTTTGAATATTTAGTCAATGAATATTGGTCCACAATATGATGGACCTTTACGCAAAAAAGCAGAAGAAAAAAGAAAAAAGAAAAAAAAACGTACCATTATCATGAGATTCTATCCATCCGTTTGCTGCGTTTATGATCAAATGTTCTCAAGTATGGAAAAAAATAGAGGGGATTCTTCCCATCTGGTTTTGTTTTTCCTAAATTCAAATGTTTGTTCGAGAACATTGGTTTCAACTTTCAACCGTTTCGTATTAGGGGATAAACTAAAAGTCTACTCTTCAAAAGTAGAGATTAGTAATGACTAGATCAGCAAACAATGTTACTTACATATTATCAACGGAGATGAAGAGACACATCAAATTACCTGAACTGGGACTATTGATGTTTCATCCTATTTCCTACTGAAAATTTTAAGTTCATCCATTGCCACGGGCTACGGCATACGACCCCAATTTCATGGGTTTATTTACGCTTCAAGTTAACACAATTTAACGTCTAATTGGGATACTATGGTCATCACTAGCAAATTCCAACATGTGCAAGTTCCTCGATTTCCAGCCTGCGCAATTCACATATACGGCTCCCAAGTAACATTCCTAGCAGCTCACCTGTGCTTCGTGCCATATATAACCTGCAGAAAATGTATACCCGTTAATCCCATTAACACATAAATCCTTCTGCCTCGAAAAGTCCATAAAAATAACTCAGAGCTAGAAACGAATAATCAATAAGCAAGATATTTGTAAATGAATCAATATGGAGATCGTTCCTAGACAACAATAAATTAGGGATTTTCACATCGCAGACCCAATGAACTATTTTAAAACAGAAATTGGAAAACCAAACTCAGGAATGGGAACCAAATAACCACAACACAGCATCTCACAGATCTGGAAATCGAAAATTCAAGCTATTTAGCATGAATGAAACCCCATAAAAAGAAAAAAAAAAAAATCTGTAAAACGAAAACTGAATCTAGGGAAAGAATACTCACACTTTCGACTGGGATTGATGTTGACTTCAATCCTGATTAGGCATTTTATAGACCTGTTCCAATCAATGCAAGGATGACCGTTTTTTATTTTTAGTTTTTTTTTTTTTGAAAAAGGCAAATTTCAAATAAATAAGAAAGGGTGCCAAGATAGCACCCCCAGAGAAAACAAGAAGAGCTGAGCAAAGTGATTAAAGAGCTTACAACAACCTACTCCCTAAACAACCTTGCCCAATCATAAACAAAATCATCCAACATAATATGCTTAAAGGAATCGATATGAATTGACCAACTAAGAAGCAACACTTTGATGTCTACAATAAGCGAGCTTAAAGGCTTCCTAATTTGTTTCTTAGCAATCACAAGATCATTCCTTTCCAACCAAACCACCCACCAAATCGCAAACGGCAAACAATATCTCAAGAAGACAAGCGGTTTGATAGAAACCTTCAATTTCCACTTCCATAAGAACTCGATAACGGACGTGGGGTGTGACCAAGCAAGACCTAACTCATGAAGAAAGTGCTCCCAAATCTCCCAAATGAAAGGACAATGGAGAAAGAGGTGTTCCACAGACTCCTCATTGTTATTGCAAAAACTACACATATTCACTACCGTCATCCCTCTTCTCGCTAACATGGAAAGAGTTGGCACCACTCTATGAGCTGCTGCCCAAACCAGAAAACTGATTTTTGGCGGAATTGTGTTATTCCAAATATAGTCAGCTGGAAACTTAGTTGGAGCGGTTCTCCCCTGGTCATGCATAAGCCAAGTGTAACAAGAACTAACCGAGAACGTACCTTGGGTGTCGGCAGTCCATTTGCGCCTATCACTTTCAGCAAGAATCCCTTGATTGTCTAAAATTCTAGAGAACTCCATCACCTCTTGAACTTCCTCTTCTCTAAGACTTCTACACGGATCTATGTTCCAACACGGGCTTTCCGCATCTCCATTGTTTACCTCTTCAACCAAAGCTTCCTTCTTCTTGCTCACTTTTCACAACTTCGGAAACAACTCTTTAAGAGTTTTTTCGTGACACCAAACATCCTCCCAAAATTTTGTTTTATTACCCCTACCTATCGAAATTTTTGACCCATTTTTGAGGATGTAAGAAAGGTTAAGTATGCCTCGCCAAAACCCGCACCCATAAGTTATCTTCGAGTCTTTAGGAACCCAAGCTTCTTCTACACCGCCAAATTTCTCATAAACCAACTTCCTCCATAAACTAGCCTTTTCTTCGCCGTATCTCCACAACCATTTGGTTAACAAAGCCTCATTAGTGGTCTTCAGATTCCTTATGCCCAGCCCGCCTTCACTCTTGTGAATATTAACTTTTTTCCAACCCCTCCAATGAAGTCTTTTCTTATCTATCGTATCTCCCCACAGAAAGTTGCACATAAGTCTCTCTAATTTCTTTACAGCACACACTTGCAACTGCTCCTGCGTAATTTCAATACCCACCATGTAACTCTTTGAGAGATTAACTTTCAACCCCGTTTTATCTTTAAAGCCCTCGAGAACCTCCATAAGTTTCTGCACCTCTTCCACCTTGGCGTCTAAAAATACAATCGTATCGTCGGCAAATTGGAGATGCGATATTTCCATACCATTTTGTTTGACAAAAAACCCTTTAAGAAAGCCATCTGCCTTAGCATTGGACATAATTTTGTTAAACACTTCAGCCACCAATAAGAATAAAAACGGCGATATGGGGTCTCCCTGACGCATCCCCCTAGAAGCCTTGAAAAAACCCTTCGCTGCTCCATTAATAACTACCGAGAACCTTGCTGTAGAGATGCAAAAACGCACCCATCTTCTCCATTTCCATCCAAAGCCCATCTTCCTAAGAACTCCGTCGACAGCCCCCCATAGAACATGATTATACGCTTTTTCCATATCCAACTTACACACAATTCCTCCCTTTCCTTGCCTTTTTCATGAATCAATAAGTTCATTTGCAATCAATATACCGTCCAAAATTTGTCTTTCAGCTAGAAAAGCTCCTTGAGATTGGGATATCAGGTTTGGCATTACCAATTTTAATCTATTTGCGAGAACTTTAGATAAAATTTTGTAAATGGTGCTTACCAAACTAATGGGACGAAAGTCCTTCAACTCAACTGCTGCATTTTTCTTTGGAATCAAAGATATAAAAGTACAGTTTAAGCGCCAGTCAACAGCTCCTTTCGCATTAAACTCATCCACAACCTTCATGAAGTCGTCCTTAATCACCTCCCAAGTTGCTCTATAAAATTCAATAGGAAATCCATCGGGACCTGGCGACTTATTCAACTTGAAAGACATGATAGTTGAAAGAACCTCTTCTTCAGAAATTTCTCTTTCAATCCAACTGTTCTCCGTCTCAGAAATGCTTGAGAAAGTTAAGTCATCCAAGAACACAAACTCCTCCTGATCTCTAGAGTACAGCTTTTCATAATACTCGATCACTTCTTTCTTGATACGATCTTGACAAACCACCTCCTCCTCTTCCACCTTTAACTTAAAAATCGAATTCTTTCTTCTATGACCATTGGCAATTTTGTGAAATAATTTAGAATTCCTTTCTCCGTCCACAAGCCACTGAGATTTAGCTCTAGATTTCCACCTCTTCGTAATCAGGAATAACACTTCATTATAAGAACGACGAAGACCAGCCCTTACTAAGTACTCAACTTCTGAAATTGGACTAGCCACTTCTTCTTTTCTGTCAATAACATCGATCAGAACTTCGAGTTATCTCAACTTGTTATCCAAATTTCCGAATACCCCTTTACTCCAGCTCTTTAAAATCGCCTTTAACATTTGCAGCTTCTTAGCGAAAATAAAACTCGGAGAACCCTCAAAACACATACTATTCCACCAGAAATACATCAAATCTTTAAAGCCAGGGTGTTCAAGCCAGAAAATTTCAACCTTGAAAGAAAAAGGGCCAAAAATGATACCGCCACTTCTTAGAGACAAAGGCGAGTGATCAGACACTGTCCTTGTAAGAACACATTGCGCCATTAAAGGAAATTTGTCCTCCCACTCACCACTAACAACAAATCTGTCCAACCTGCATAAAATGGGATCAGTTTGCATATTTGACCAAGTAAATAACCCACCGTTCAACGGCAAATCACAGAGCTCATTTCTTCGTAAGAAGCCATCAAACCTCCTCATATTCAAATCTGAATCACTAGGAGTGTTTTTTTCTGACGCCACTCTAATAACATTGAAGTCTCCACCTATACACCAAGGTAAGTCGAGCCACTTAAGTCTCACCTCGTGTAGTTCAGACCAAATTCTAGTTCTATCTGCATCCCCTGTTGGACCATATACATTAGTAAGAATGCAGTCAAAACCATCACAAATTCTTGTCCCTCTGATGGACAAACAATGCACTTGTGAAAAAACCTCCACACAATTAAAGATAGCATCATCCCAAACTGTTAATATTCCCCCTGCTGCACCAATAGATTTAACTGCAGCCCATTGATGCATCCCTGAACCCTACAGACTTCTGACTATAGAATCTGTCATATTCTCCATTTTTGTTTCTTGAATAAAAATCACAACTGCCTTTTCAATCTTCACCACTGAGCTAATTGCAGTATCTCTACCTTCAGTCCCCAACCCTCTAATATTGTAACTGATAATGTTAAAATCCATTAAAACATTCACCTCCCTTCTTTGAAACCGATTCCTCATCCTCCACAGAGCACTTCCAAATCAAGTGAGCAATTTCATTTGTTTCTCTCTCTTCCGAAACAATAAGATCCCCCAGACGAGCATTCATGTGAGCTTCCACGATTTCCTCAGCTTGTAATCTTCGACCCTCGTCTTGTTCCTCTTCACGAAAATCACTAACTTCCTTCTTCTTAATCTTCCCTTCGCCTATCGCTACCTTCCCATCACCGGCCATCCCATGTAGCAGAAACTTCAGAAATCTTTTTTGTTTGAATCTTCTATGATTGACAACCTTATGAATCTTCAATTTCCCATTTACTCTCCAATTGATGTTTTGACTAAAACAGATCCCTGATTTAACTCTGCCCAGTTCTTCTTCGACTGTCTCAATATCTTTTGGTTCCCTTGAATGTACTCGAACACCTTCACCTCCCGATAAGACAACTTCAATGTGAATTTCTGGGCTGTTAATAATTGATGTCCCATTTTCGACACCTAAGTGTATGGCCCGCGTGTCAGCCTCTGATGTTTGTAAATTTGAGTGGCATAATGTCTCGTCATCTTTCCTAGAAAAGACAGCAGTTGAAGCACTCGCACCAAAACCTAGGCTCAAATCACACAAGAGACCTTTCCTCTCTAAAACTCCCTCCACTACAGCAGATGGACTATTAGATAGTTTAATTGTATGTTCGCTTAAATCACACAAACCCATATGAAGACCACGTTCCCTGATTACTTTATTTCCATAAAACATTACTTCAGACCCCGTGTAGCTTTGCAGTCCTTGGTTGCTGTAGCTTGAATACTTTTCTGAACCACTCACCCCATACTTCAATGGCGGAAAACTTTTCCCTGTCTCCGTTGTTGCTTTCTTTCCAGCTGCCGACACTTCTTCGCACGCTAACTCATTTTTTAGCTCCCTCAGTAATTTCCGACACTTCTTCGACACTTCTTTCCAGCTCCCTCAGTAATTTCCGATTCCAGAAATGGTCTCCAAAGTGGTCGTAGGCTACTAAAAATATCTTTTCTCAAACTAAAGTCTGGTTAAGAGTTAAGGGATTACCTTTGGATTTATGGAATGAATCTGTTTTTGTTGGCGCAATGCGGAAATGTGATGGGTTTTATGGAAATGGATTAGGAAATGAATTTAGGAAAAGAGGTTGGTTTATGAAAAGAGGAGGTTTTTATTATTTTTGGAATGTTTATAAAGGCTCTTTGGGTTTTTCTACTAGCTCTCACTCTTGCTACTCTCTTGCTACTTGCTTTGCTCACTTGGTTTTTGGATGGTTTCAAATGAACCAAGACTTGCCTATTTATAGACTCAATTATTTCTCTAGATAGTTCTATCTAGACTCTTCTTTACACTCTCATTACACTCTTATCTAGAGGGAATATTCTAGAGTATAATACCAAGGATAAGTATCTATGAGCTTATCCTTCACATGTCTAATTTGACTAATACTTATCTAGTCTAGAATACAAGGATAAGTATGGAGGAGTTTATCCTCACATGTCTATTTAGACTAATCTAGATAATTCTAGTTTTAACATCACAAATTACTAAATTATTTTTATTTTTTATTTTTATTTTTTTTTAACACCCCCTCTTAATTTGTGATGTTTAGCTTGTCTCTGAAATGATGGAACTTATCCACCGTGACCGCTTTTGTGAAAATGTCCGCATTTTGTTCTTGCGTCGGACAGAATTGAAGCTCAATTTCTTTGTTTTCTACTAGTTCTCTGATGAAGTGGTGTCGTAGCTCGATGTGCTTCGTCCGTCCGTGGAAGACTGGATTTTTTGTCATTGCAATTGTAGACATATTGTCACAGTAGATAGTTGTCGGCTGCTTTTGCCTTTGTTGTAGGTCGGTCATAATTCTTCTCAACCATCGTTGCTTCACATGCTGCACTTGTTGCTGCTATGTATTCCGCTTCGGCTGATGATAGTGCCACCGTACTTTGCTTTTTAGAACTCCAGGAGATAACTTTTGTTCCCATACAGAAAACATAGCCTGATGTGCTTTTTCGATCTTCAATAGAACTTGCTCAATCGCTATCTGTGAAGCCAATTAAATCATTATCCTTTTCTCTTGTATACTTGATGCCAAAATCCTTTGTTCCCTTGATATATCGAAGAATTCTCTTTGCAGCGGCGTAGTGTAACTTGCTTGGCTTGCTCATAAACCGAGAAACAATGCTGGTTCCATTGACTATGTCTGGCCTTGTATTTGTTAAGTAGATCAGTGAGACGACTAGACTTCTGAATGAGGTTGGATCCACTTTAGTTGCTCCATCATTTTTTATCAATTTCTCACTGGCACCCATTGGAGTTGCAATTGGTTTGCAATCCATCATGTTGAACTTTTTCAGTATGTCTTCTACATATTTTTCTTGGGAAATGAATATTTCTGCTGGAGATTGTTTTACTTGAATCCCAAGAAAATATCGCATAAGTCCTAAGTCGGTCATCTCATATTCTTTCATCATCTCCTTCTTAAATTTTTCTGCCATCTCTTGTTTTGTGCTGGCATAAATTAAATCATCAACATAGAGACAGACGATTAGGAAATCCATACCTTGTCTTCTTATGTAGAGGGATGGCTCACTTGGACTTTTCTCAAATCCGTTATCTCGGAAGTATTTGTCAATTTTGCTGTTCCATGCACGCGGTGCTTGTTTGAGACCATATAGTGCTTTGCAGAGACGATAAACCATTTTTTCTTTTCCTTTTCGGACATATCCTTGAGGTTGTTCAACGTACACCTCTTCTTCCAGTTATCCGTTTAGGAACGCCGACTTTACGTCCAATTGGTAGACCTTCATTTTAAGTTGAGCTGCCAAAGCTAACACCATCCGAATTGTTTCCATGCGAGCGACTGGGGAAAATGTTTCGGTGTAGTCAATTCCTGGTTGGTGAGAATATCCTTTTGCAACTAGCCTTGCCTTGTAATTTTGAATCGACCCATCTTCATTATATTTTGTCTTGTAGACCCACTTCAGACCAATTATTTCTTTGTCCATTGGCTGATTTACAAGCTCCCATGTCTTATTTTTCTCGATTACTCGCATTTCTTCGTCCATGGCATGTCTCCATTTTTCTTCTTTTGCCGCTTCCTCATATTTTTGAGGTTCTAGTGCTATAAATGCACAATTAGATGTATTATAAATATCTACTAGGGAACGCACCTTTCTAGGTGTGGGACTTGTTTCTGATGAACTTGGAGATGTGACACTTGCTTTTGATGAACTTGAACTTTGTTGTGTTGGACTTGGAGATTTCGGGCTAGCTGGTGGAGTTCTTTCATCCTGACGTGGCTGATCTGGATCGTCTTCAATGAGTAGTGGCAACTCGTGGTTGTCTGTTTCATCATTCCAATCCCATGATTTGAATTCATCAAAGATAACATCTCTTGAAATTACCAGCTCCTTTGTATCTGGATTGAGAAGTCTATATGCTTTAGATTCTTCGTTGTATCCGATGAATATTAGCTTTTCTCCTTTTTCATCGAACTTTTCTCTATGTTGGGATGGAATATGTGAGTATGCTACGCAACCAAAAATTATGAAAGAAGTTACCTCGGGTTTTTTCTTATGCCAAGCCTCATATGGAGTTTTGTTGAGAACTGCTTTTGTTGGCGAACGATTAAGGATATAGACCGCCGTGTTGTTGCTTCACCCGAAAGAATTGGGTAGCTTCCTTGCTTTTAGCATACTGCGAGCCATTTCTACGATCGTACGATTTTTCCTTTCCGCGACGCCGTTTTGCTGTGGAGTGTATCGAACAGTAAGCTCCTTCTTAATTCCATTTTCTTTGCAGTAGTTGATAAATTTATTTGAAGTAAATTCTCCACCACGGTCAGTACGGAAAACCATTAGTTGATGACCACTTTGCTTCTCTGCCAACGCCTTGAACTCTAGGAATTTAGTGAATGCCTCGGACTTTTGCTCGAGAATATACACCCATATCATCCTGGTATAATCATCCACGAATAAGAGAAAATATCTTCTGTTATTGAGTGAAGTTGTTCTTGTCGGACCGCATATATCTGCGTGCACCAATTCGAGGGGCCTTCTTGCTCTCCACGATGTGCTTGTGAACGGAAGTCTATGAAACTTTCCAAAAATACATCCTTCACATACTTTATCTCCACCGCTGATATTAGGAAGACCGATGACCATGTTCTTTGATTTTAGAACTTTCAAGGATCTGTAGTTGAGATGCCCGTATCTCAAATGCCATAACTTGCATTTATCTATGTGATTGGTACTCATTGCACAATCTCCAATTGATGGCATAGAGAAGGGAAAGACAAAATTTTCTGTCATTTTTACTTTTGCCACCAATTGCTTATTAATTTTATCATAAATTGTGCATTCTCCGTCTTCGAAATGTAGTGAGTACCCTTTTCTTATAAGTTGTCCAACACTTAATAAATTTTGAGCTAGGCCAGGAACATAAAGAACATCAGATATGTATCGAGTTTTACCTGACCTTGTTCGTACGGATATGACTCCTCTTCCTTCAACATTCTGATACTTTCCATCTCCGAGTTTGACTGGTGGAATATGTTGCTCCTCCAACTTTACGAAGTATTCTCTGTTTCCTATCATATGGCTGCTGCATCCGCTATCAACATACCATATACCTTGCGCATCTTGTTGCGAGGTGAGGCAGGAATAAAATACTTGATTTTGAAAATCTTTTTTCTCGGAATAGTTGGCTTCATTATTTTTAAACCAACAATCATTTTCCATGTGATTTAATTTATCACACTTGTTGCACTTATATCTGCAATTTTCAGTTGGATGGCCAAACTTTTTGCAAACATTGCATCGGAAATTGGAGGAGTAATTTTTCCCGTACCTTTGATTGTTGTTTTTATAATCTCCTTTTCCTCTTCCACGTCCGCGGTAGGAGTTTCTGGATCCTTGATTTGATGATGATCCTTTCTCGTATTGCGAGTTTGATGATGATCCTCCTCTGGAGCTTTCTTTTTCGGCTTCTATATTTTTCTTTTCTTTGAAATTTATTTTTGATTGAAACGCCTGCTCCAACGGCTGCTCCGCGAACCTATTTATCCTTTTTTCATGCGCCTCGAGTGAACCCATTAATTCGTGTACGGAGAGAGTCGATAAATTTTTGGACTCCCAATGGCAGCGACAATATGATCGAATTTGAAAGGTAAGCTTCTTAGAATTTTTTCTACAATTCTTTTGTTTTCAATGGTATCTCCATAACTACTAATTTGATTCACTATACCAGTAACTCTTGTAAAGAAGTTCTGGATAGTTTCATTTTCTTTCATGAGTAAATTATCAAAATCTCGCCATAAATTTTGTAGTTTAATGGAGATTACCTTTTCTGAACCTTGGAATGCAACTTTGAGAATATTCCAGGCCTCCTTCGAAGTTTTCGCTACCGAAATTCGAGGAAAAATAGTTTTGCTTACCCCCTGCTGTATGAACAGTAATGCTTTAGCATCTTTCTTCTTATTATCCTTATACTCTTTTTTCTCTGCCTCCGTCCATGACGATTGAATTGCTGCCGACTCGGGTACCTTATAACCATCTTCTACAAGATCCCATAGGTCTTGTGAAATGAAAAGATTCTTCATTTGTAGACTCCAATAATCAAAACTCTCACCATCAAAAATTGGAATTAGACTTTGGGCATAGTTGAAACTTTGAATACTTGCCATGGGTAGAGTTTTAGGATTATCGAGATAGGTTTGCTCTGATACCAAATTTGTTGGCGCAATGCGGAAATGTGATGGGTTTTATGGAAATGGATTAGGAAATGAATTTAGGAAAAGAGGTTGGTTTATGAAAAGAGGAGGTTTTTATTATTTTTGGAATGTTTATAAAGGCTCTTTGGGTTTTTCTACTAGCTCTCACTCTTGCTACTCTCTTGCTACTTGCTTTGCTCACTTGGTTTTTGGATGGTTTCAAATGAACCAAGACTTGCCTATTTATAGACTCAATTATTTCTCTAGATAGTTCTATCTAGACTCTTCTTTACACTCTCATTACACTCTTATCTAGAGGGAATATTCTAGAGTATAATACCAAGGATAAGTATCTATGAGCTTATCCTTCACATGTCTAATTTGACTAATACTTATCTAGTCTAGAATACAAGGATAAGTATGGAGGAGTTTATCCTCACATGTCTATTTAGACTAATCTAGATAATTCTAGTTTTAACATCACAAAATACTAATTTTTATTTTTATTTTTATTTTTATTTTTATTTTATTTTTAACAGTTTTTAAGGGCATACCTGAAGAGTGGGGTAGGTTGGTGGCAATTTCAACAGCAACTACTGGTTTTTTCAAGCTTACTAAGGCTACAATTTGTGTGCAGGCTAAGTTACAAGACATCCCAACAGCCATTACAAAGTGGATAGAGAATAGACAAATCTGTTTGCTTCTCCAGGTAATTCCGACAGGAAACTTAGATAAGATCATGTGCACTGTAGTGGGGGGTAACGATGATAAATCAAAGGAAGCGGAATTTCAAGAGCAACTACACACCCCTTGTTCTAATAAAGATATAGAAAGGGGAGAAGATCATCGGAGTCTTGACAATTTCTCTCCGGCAACAACTATAACGGTAACTCCATTCAGCAGAAAGAAGGGAGGACAAGTATACACGTCGGGGGGTTTTTTGAGTAATCAATTTGAATTTTTTAATTCATTGCAAGGGAACAGTTCAATCCGGCAGATATCAGAAGACAGGGAAGAGATCGAGGTTGTGGAGAGAGAGGCAATAGAATATGCGGGCATTAAGGAGAATGAAGTTCTTTCGGTGAAAAAAAGTGTAAAAAATGAGTTTATTTTTAGTTCTGAGATGCATGCCAAATTAATACAGAGATATCTTGATTGGGAATTCCGACGAACCGAGAATGGAGTTAAGGGTTCATGATACGTTACTGAATCAGGAAGCTAAAGAGAAAAGATTGAAGCAACACGAAGAGAGGTGAATCGGAAGTGAAGAAAATATAACCTAGACTCAGGAGTCATCTTCTCAAAATTGGGAGCGTTACTAACAATGAAGCCGGTCCTTTATGACACGATTTTAATTAGGAATAAAAACAGGGAAAAATATCGTTTGGTCCCTTTTTAGGTGGGCCCATGTCTGTTTAGTTCTTTGGTCAAACGTCTTTACTGTTTGGTCCATAATTATTTAAAATTATTTAAATAGAGAAAAATACCCTTCCGTGTTTTTTTTTTTTTTTTGTAACAGTTCTTCCATGCTAAAAAAATAGACTTCATTCCCAGGAATGAAGTCCATACAAAAAGCTAAAAAAACAGAATGAACAAAAAGCTAAAAAAACAGACTTAAAAACCTAAAAAAACGGACTTCATTTCAGGAATGAAATCCATATAAAAACCTAAAAAAACGGATTCCATATAAAAACCTAAAAAATAGACTTCATTCCAGGAATGAAGTCCATACAAAAAGCTAAAAAAACAGACTTCATTCCAGGAATGAAGTCCATATAAAAACCTAAAAAATAGACTTCATTCCAGGAATGAACTCCATACAAAAACCTAAAAAATAGACTTCATCTGCGTCTTCATCTTCAAAACACCAGCATCAGTTGAAAAAAAAAACAAGAAAAAAAACTCGTTTTCATCGTCTCCACCATCTTTATCTTCTTCTTCATCATCATCAAAATCAAGATTAACACCATCATCTTCATCGTCAACAGCAGCAGCAACGACATATCTTCATCTTCTTCATATCTTCATCGTCAACAGCAGCAGAAAAAAGAGAAAAAAACCCTAAAAAAATCGTATTCAACGGTACCAAAATCATCATATTCATCCTCTACAACTACCGATCTAAAATATATAAATGGATCTTCACCTTCATCGCCGTCGTTTACAGCAACAGGAACAAAAAAAGAGAAGAAAAAAAATGGAACCGCCATTAACAGGAGGAAAGAAGAAGAAAAAAAAAGGAGAGAATTTTCTAGATATGAAAATAAATCTGAGAATAATTTATTCTCTCCTACTTTTTGACTATATATATGGTATCCAAAAGGGTATTTCTGCCACTACAGGATGACATTTACATCATCCATGACATCAGCGTAGGACCAAACAATAATTTTTAGGACCAAATCATAATTTATATTACCAAATATGACCAAACAGATATTTGACTGGGTCAAATGGACTAGACCCATCCTAATATATTATTCATAGGACCTAATGGTATTTCCTACATAAAAACATGTAGAAATTGACGTTTAGTCCCAAAGTTGTTGGGCTTTGGACAGTCTAGTCCTCTCTTCTCAAGCCTAATATTAGGAGGTCCAAATTTGTTAAATCTGAGACGGGTCAGTCCTTTTACGTACGATTCAGTCCAAATTTTTATTTTTGATGGCAAAAATACCCATCAGCTAGATCTAAAATTTCTTTTTCATACTTTAGTTACCATTTCTTCATTTTCATTTCATAGAAATAGCTCTCCTGAGAAAAGAAGAAAAATCATGAAACCTAATTCCGTCGTCTCAACGACAGTTCAATCTCCAAACCAAATATGATAATCAAACATTCGATTTGGCATGAAAAGTCTAAATTGTTGTCATCAATTGTCTTCTTGAAGATTAACTCGAAATGAAGAAGAAAAGTTGATGAGGTTCAATAATTTAAAGATTTCGAACTGAAAGCGGGTTGAAAGATAAGTTCCTATCATTTAATTTGAGAGCCACTCTGAATTAATCGATTTTGAATTCAATTTTAGAAAAAAAATTTAACTGTTTTGAAATTCTAATTAGTTTGACTTTGGTTCTAAATTTTTATTTGATTAATGATAAGAGTTTAGATCTATAATCATCTCTTCTTAGTCTTTGTTTTGAGATAAAACTTTCGATTTTATTTTTTTTGGTAAAATCGCGTGTATGAGGTCATGACTAAACCTGTCGGTAAGGTGTGAGACAAATCTGATCATGAATTTATTGCAGAGTGAACTATATAACTTTTAGGGTTTATAGACTTTTCTTTTGCCAGCTATTAAATTAATCATGTAATAAAATTTAAATTTTTTGATTAGCTCATTTTAATGGTTAGGTACATGTGATATTTTGTAAATGCTTCCCTTGTATGTCTCTTACAAATTAAATAAAACTAGTTAAACATTCAATGGTAGATTAGGTAAGATGATATATTTCTTGGGAGTTTTTGAATGTTTAGATTCTTTCTGTAGAGTGTCTTAGAAGGCTACAATGGATCGGTGATAGCTTGTGGACATACCGCCACAGGAAGACACTTAGTCTTGGGCGGCTCGGAGAGGAAAGTAGAGCAGCTCGTAGAATTATGATTCGTGCTATGGAGGATATTAATTGTAGAAATGCTCGGTATGCTTCTTGACACAGTCCTTAACAAAACTCAATTTGTCTAAATTACTCAAGCTTGTGAGAAGGCATTGATAAAATTAATAATGAAGTACTTAATTTCCCATAAACTAAGTGTTAGGGGAGGCATTTTTATATTGTCCATTTTAGTTGAAGACCTTCTCTTGATGATAAACTGAATTGGTTGCTTTTACACTTTTAATGTGTACATAGTTGTACACCTGTTGATCATTGATGTGTACATAGTTGTACACCCATTGATCATCGATGTGTACATAATTGTACACCTGTTAATCGTTAATGTGCACATAATAATACCCTACACAAAAAATAAATAAATTACTTTCTATTCTTTGCATATTTTAGCCTACTTTGTAGCTAATATAAAGGAAGAAGCATTTGAGTATAGGCACAAATGAAACAAGAGTGTACAAAGCAGTGCACATGTAAATAATGAAGGTGTACATAATTGTACACATGTTAATCCTTAATGTGTACATAATTGTACGCCTATTGTATCCGTTTATCTCTGTATATATGTGCTTGTTCTGTTTTACATGTACTTATTTTTTGTTCGATTGTAGTTGTATTGTTGATATTTTCTGATTGTGTTCTCTTTTTATTCAAGGTCCCTTTGCCAATGGAGCGAGTCTCAGCCGTTAATTTGAGTTTGGCGCCAAAGCTTTATCTCCTCGAGGTTGCTTTTGAACACTTTAAGAGCTTGAGTGTTTTAGAGTTCTTGGCTGATGTGAGAAAATATGTAAAGGTATGCAAAAAATTTGTTATTCTAAGATTACACAAGATTACTACTATGTAAATGACCCTATACGAAGCTATATGGTCAGAAATTATATAACTGAAACATGTGCACTCTAATGTATACCATCCATGTAGTTTGCAATCCTCAATGTATACATGTGTACTTTTTTGTACACCATGTACTATTTTCATATAGCTGAAACATATACTCCCAAGAGAAAATGACATGGAAAATTATTGATCTAAGTGAGTATGTCTTCTTTTTTTTATCCGTAACTAGGGTGTACGAAGTTGTGCACATGTGACAAAATGACATGTAGTTGGTTATGGAGGTTCTTAATAGTGTTTTCGTTTATATTATTTTGTGGATATTCAATGGTTATCGCATTGTTGGTGAGAATAACCAGGGTCACAGAGTTATACATATGTTGATTTTTAATGTATATATACTTATACACATATTAATTCCTAATATGTACATAGTTGTACACCTGTTTATTGTTAATACGTACATAATTATACAATGTAGATTGTTGATGTGTACGTAGTTGTACACGTGCTGATTATATCATACCTTGGTGCACCTTTGTTAGAATATCCTAATTTGTAATGTTCTCCTTAATCAGATAAGTATGAATAGAGTTTAGTCTTGTAATGTGAACAAGAGAAAATCTGTCATAGTGTGAAACCCAATAGCTGCAGGAGAGAAGAAATCTTCATCGCCTTCTCCAGAAGCTTCAAAGTATCAACCAGGTAAAATGGCACCCACAGCCCCCAAAAGTGGGCTCTTTGTTGGTTTGAACAAAGGTCATATTGTCACTACTAAGGAACTCGCTGCTCGCCCTTCTGCCAGAAAAGGGAAGATCAGCAAGAGAGTTCTTTTTGTTAGGAGTTTGATTAGGGAAGTTGCTGGATTTGCTCCTTATGAGAAGAGAATTACTGAGCTTCTTAAAGTTGGAAAGGAAAAGCGTGCTCTTAAGGTGGCTAAGCGAAAGTTGGGTATCCACAAGAGAGCCAAGAAAAAGAGAGAGGAGATGTCCAATGTTCTCCGCAAGATGAGGTCTGCTGGTGCGTCTGAGAAGAAGAAATGATGAAACAGTCCCAAGTGCCTATATGAAGCAAAGTACCAGTAGATTTGTTTTTACAGTCAACTTCATGAGTGCAGGTTAACCTTCAGAGTTCATATGTAACCGTTTTCTTATCTTTGGTTAGACATGTTTTTTTTTTTTTTGATACGAAAGAGTGGATTTTATTGCTTTAAGTAGGAGACAATGCAATGTCCCTTTCCATCAAAAAAAAAAAAAAAAAAAAAAAAGCAATTCTAATTCTATGCTCGTATATCTCCATGATCATCAAACTATCTCCAAATTCCAACATGGTATCGGAGCTTGTTCTCGATCCATATGGGCGTCAAAGCTTCCGATATGAGAAGAAGAGAAGAAAAAATGGAGTCTAAGAAGATCGAAAAAGAAAATAAGAAGTTAAGATGAAAACATGGAAGAGGTGTGACTAAAGTTTCTCATCCCCAACTAAGATGCTATCACCCAGTTCTAGTCTTAAACGAAAGAAGAACAAGAAGAGAAAAAGTTGAACAAGAAAAATGAAGAGTTGCTACAAAGAAAAAACAAAATGAAGAGTTGCTACTGACGTTTTAAGAGAAGAAAAAAGAAAAAGAACTAAAAAATTGCTCGTGAAGCTCTAAGTCTTAAAAGAGATTTGAAGATGCAGGAGACTCCATGAAAAGAAAAAGGGTTAATTAGTATTTGGGTCGTAAGTTTTGGTATGTCTTTGAGTTTGGGTCGTAAGTTTATCCGTTTTTGAGTTTGGGTCGTTGACCCCGTTAGTCAACCGGTCAAACTGTTAGTATAAGTCAACTTCAGTTAGTAACGTATTTACGCATTTTGTCGAGGCTCTAGAGACTTCGTTAGAAGTCGGAATTAAGTGTTTGACCCCATATTAGAAAGAAGAAATAACCACCTTCCAAACTCACTTAAAAAATCCAGATTCCGAGTTCAAATGGTCAATCAAAAGTATGCGCAAACAAGGTCACAAAACTGCGTAGCTACAGATTTCAGCTCAGGACAGCTATTTTCCGGGGAACATATCTCCTAAACGAAAAATCCGATTGCTAATCCCTTTTAACTAATTAAAGACAAGACATAGAGGAACGTTTTTCGTTAAGAAGGTGTCGCCTAGTTCCCTACCTAATGGTGCCGGTTTTTCAACTTTCGCAGACAACCAGATTGTGATATGAAAGTTGAAAAACCGTATTTCTGACACAGTTTTCTGCCCCTAGTTGTCTGCGAAACTGGTACCAATAGGTAGGGAATTAGGCGACACTTTCTTAACGAATACCGTTCCTATATGTCTTGTCTTTAATGATTTAAAATTTCATAGCACTAGGATTTATCGTTTAGGAGATATGTTCCCCGGAAAGTAGCTCTTTGAGCTGAAATCAGAATTCACGCGCTTTTGTGACCTTGTTTGCGCATACTTTTTATTGACAATTTGAACTCGTAATCTGGATTTTTTAAGTGTGTTTTGAAGGTGGTTATTTCTTCTTTCTAATATGGGGTAAAACTCTTAATTCCGACTTCTAACGAAGTCTCTAGAGCCTCGACAAAATGCATAAATACGTTACTAACTGAAGTTGACTTACACTAACAGTTTGACCGGTTGACTAACGGGGTCAACGACCCAAACTCAAAAACGGACAAACTTACGACCCAAACTCAAAGAAATACCAAAACTTACGACCCAAATACTAATTAACCCAAAGAAAAAAGTAGTAAGAGAAATTTGTGACAGGTGCAAACGAGTTGCACTTATAAAAACAAAGAGTTGAGGGTAAGAGCAATACGGATTGCTTCCTCAATTGTTAAAAGAAATGAAAATGGCAGAGTGCCATGTTTGTCACGAGAATTCTAGTGTTCTACTCGTGATAAGAAGAAGAAAATTTTGTTGGGCTGGCGAAAGCCGTGGAACCTCTGAACCAACTATTGGTTAAGTTCCTTAGATAAAAAACCCAACGTGAGAAGTGGAATTAACGACTAAAGGGAGCCTCTAAATCTGCAAAGATCAAGCTTCAAAAATATGGCAGGAGACGGTGGGCATGCACCCACTAAGATGCTAGCAAAACCACTAAGCTAGCTGAATACAAAAACGGAAGAAAGAAGATGGAGGCAACTGCTGGAAAACAAGACAACGACGTGACGAAGTGTTGGACTGAAAAAGCTACTAAAAGCACGAGGAAAAGAGCGAAAAAGAACAAAGCAAAGATTGGGTGGAGATTACAAATTACGGGGATGTTGGAACATAATTTGTAATCTAGATTAGTTTCGTTAAGTGTGAATGAAGTTAGTAAATGTTGGCTACTGTATATGAGGTTAAGAAATGTCTAGAGAGTCTGGATTTTATTCAAATAAATACACAATATTTGCCATCATTATATTGGATTAATGAAATTCACCTTCACTAATTTATAGATCTTCGTTTCACTGATTCTGCTTCCAAATTTAATAGTTTACACTGTCCCAAACACAATACTTCACTCGAATTTTCTAATTCAATCTCTTTAGTAACTGATAGTACATATAGAAATTCTTCAGTGCAATCTGCAGCTGTGGGAAACATGAGCATCTTCATGAAAGCACAAGCATATGAAAGAACATGTACTCTCTTGGAAGAAGATTTCGAGAAACGAAGATCTATAAATTAGTGAAGGTGAATTTCATTAATCCAATATAATGATGGCAAATATTGTGTATTTATTTGAATAAAATCCAGACTCTCTAGACATTTCTTAACCTCATATACAGTAGCCAACATTTACTAACTTCATTCACACTTAACGAAACTAATCTAGATTACAAATTATGTTCCAACATCCCCGTAATTTGTAATCTCCATTTTGATCTCCACCCAATCTTTGCTTTGTTCTTTTTCGCTCTTTTCCTCGTGCTTTTAGTAGCTTTTTTTTTCACGTCCAATGTCGTCACTCGTCTTGTCTTGCATACCATCTCCACGTTTCCATTAGACTTCTGCTGTCTTTTCTTGTTCTTACTAGCTTGGTAGTCTGCTAGCATTAATCCAATATAATGATGGCAAATATTGTGTATTTATTTGAATAAAATCCAAACTCTCTAGACATTTCTTAACCTCATATACAGTAGCCAACATTTACTAACTTCATTCACACTTAACGAAACTAATCTAGATTACAAATTATGTTCCAACAACCTTTGGCATCAATTCTTTTTTCTTTTTATGCATTTCATTTAGGGACTCACAAGCTCGAAATGGTAGAACGCGCAAGCCTATCACAAGGTTTGTGGAGGTTGATGGTTCTAATCCATCTGAGTTTCCATATATTATGTTTATACAATATGGGTAGTTGTGTACATACTAGTGCACTTGTGTAAATCCATTGAAATAGATTAGTTTGTAGGCGAATATTGTTGTTTGTTCTATTCTACGGGTGTATATATATGTGCACAAGTGTAATCCAAACAATATGGGTGTATATATATGTGCACAAGTGTATTTTCCATGAAATATAGGTCGATGTGTGGGTATTAATGGTTGTTTTTATATGTGAATGTTATGTGGGGTGCATCTATGTAATTCTAGTGAAAAAATAAGTTTGTGTGTGGTTATGAATGATCAATTCTACGCATGCATGGAGAGGTGCACAAATATGTACGCGCATGTAATTTCAATGAAAAATAAGGTTAGGTGTGGTCATGGATGATCATTTTTATGCATGTTTTGCCGGGTGTACATATTAATGCACAAGTGTATTTTTCCATGAAAAATTAAATTTGTACGTGGTTAAGAATAAACGGTTTCATTGATGTTCTGCAGGGGTATACATATTGATGCATCAATATAATTTCCTTGAAAAAGTTGGTTTAAGAATGGATATAAATGACCAATTTCATCCATGTTTTTTTTTTGGTGTATACAAAGTGGTGGACATGTAGAAAACTGATTCCATAAACTTTTAAAATTTTCTTGCAGGTGCACTTTTTTGTACACATCAAATAATGAATAATTTTTTTTTTAAAGTGAATATTGTATAGTCTTATGGGTACTCTTTTTGTAGCTATCGAAAAGAGCTTTCTGAATATATAAAGTTTGTGAATTTTGGATGGGGGGTTCCAAAGATCAATCGTTTTGAAATTATTTTTATATTATTTAAAATCGGTGACGTCATCATAAGTCACTATGGACTAAACTGAAAATATTTGGACTAAATTGTAATATTAAGGGATATTAGTGTAATTTTCATATATTTGGACTAATTTGTACCTAGTTAACTAGGTCTGGACTAAAGCGTACTATTTTGAGCGGTTTTGGACTGAACCGTTTTTTTCCCTAAAAACATCTATCTTGGTTTCGAGGCGTATAGCATCCATTGGATCAACGAATTCAATACGTTATTCTAGGAACGGAGGGAAGATCTCAGCCAGTAGTTAGAATTCCCTATGTATACTGGCCGCTGGGTGACACACCGGACCCACCTGTTGTATAAGCATAGATACCGGGACAAACTTGATTGGTTCTTGCAATGGTTTGGTTTGTTTATCTGTACAATATCCAACAGTAACCATTGTTCGTATCTTTAATCCCTTCACCGGAGAATGCTTGGACCTTCCAACAATATACAACGTAGAAGATTACATGGTTTTGGGATTTGGTTACAATCCTTCTAGTAGAAATTACAAGGTTGTTAGAATTCAGTACCCCGGAGGTTTCCGAAAAAAAGGAATGGTCCATATATATACTCTTGGCGGTGCCAGCAGTGGCTGGAGAGATATATATCGGAGAAATTAACTATACATTGGTTCATAGAGGTATCCTCTGGAATGGATCCATTCATTGGTTGGCATTTGATGACAGCAACCAGCTGAAGATTGCCGCATTTGATTTGGCAGACGAAGAGTTACGATATCTCGAAACAACACCAGATTCCGTAGGTACCAGGCATATTTGGTCCCAACTTACAACAGTATTGGGAGGGCATTTGAGCATTTTTAATATAGATCTAATTGATAATCGCACGTACATATGGTCGTTTAAAAAGAAGCAGAATGATAATCCATCTCGGGTTTGGGGATTGGAGTTCAGTATACCATTTTTTTCCTATTGATAAAGATGATGATAATTATTACGACAACATTCCAAACCAGAATAGCTACGAGCCTACTGGCCTTACAAAAAACAATGAAGTTTTTTTATGGTACAAGACGAGAGGAATGTCCAGCGCAGGATCTGGCGAGCCAATTCTTTGTCTCTATGACCCCAATACTGACTCATTAATCAAAGTTATGCATTGTGGCCACGGCCATCGGTTTGTCACTGCATTTGCACACGTGAATGGTCTTGTTTCATTAAAAGCTATGGGTATAGATTCAAAGACAATCGAATTTGCAGCAGATTCTGCAGCAGAATGCGGATCAGTGAGGAGTGGTTGCACTATCGTATGATGGAGGCTACTAGATCTGCAGCAGATTGTGCACAGAACAAGTTGCATCACCATTTAATTAAACTCGAGACTACTAGATTGATGAGATTATTGGCTTACTAGGATTCTGTTTCTCTCTCTTCTCATAATTTATGTGTTCCGTTAGATAATTAGTGTTATTTATTTTGGTAGAACAATGAGCATGTAGAAATTTAATTGTTGGAAATTTTGTACGGAGGATGAAATACAAACCGGAAATTATGGCACTGACTACAAGGCCTTTCGAATCTTTTCGACAAATACTACGGTCCTTTCCAAATATATGGCGAATATAAACTAGTTAATGAAATATTGTTTTAGGATACAATGAAACCCAAATAACATAATTGGATTCCAAGGTTGTACACCTTCGATAGAAATAAGAACACAAAGTAAAAAAATTCTGATTATGCTTAGAGAGAAAAGAAAAAACAAATTAAGATTATGATATTTTTCAATGAAAAAATACTTGGCAGAGGCCAAGCTTGAGTGAAGCGCAACCATTGCCGAATACTTGGCAGAAGTGTAAGTTGAGTGTTGCATGCACAATGACTGCGAAATTTGAGTTCAAGTGTCAGTTGCGAGTGTGTGTGCATCACACGCATGCCAAAGTGAAGGAGCAAGTTAGAGGCGATTGTAAAGGAGCTTTGTAACCGAGTTTGGCATGTCCTAACCGTCCAAGACAAGTGTGGCGCAATTTCTGCACGCCAGCACCAAAGTAGCAGTTAAAAGTAAGGCTGGCGGTAGGGGAACTTCCTATGGAGACATGGTTGTTCATAGGCTGGCAACTGTGTTGCATACGAATTAGCCCTGGTTCTTGGAAGTATAAATAAGCCAAAGTACTCTTGCAAGTGCAAGTCTTAATGTGTAAAGGGACCACATTGCAGTAAAGAGTGTTTGTTGTAGGCTTAGAGAGAATAAGTTTGTAAGTCCATTGGTTGGACTAATTTTGTAATTTTTTCCCTTAAGCTAATAAAAGAGAGTTTATTGGCTTACATGTTTTCCTTAGTATCATGTTGATTTGATAATACTCCCCCAATTCTATGAAGCAGAAACATGGCATTAACCCATTTGTAGTATGGGCTACATCGTTGGCAAAGAGAAAATCTAAGTAAGTCTTCTGTTGCATAACTCAGTGAAGTTGGTTGTTTGCATAGGTGCGAACTTATGAAGCTGAAATACGAGTGGGTTATAAGAAATCACCTAACCACTGTATTGTCGAGTGATGCTTGCGAGAAAAAGTTATCAGGGACATTTGCAGGTGTGACACTAGTACATGCGGGATATATTTCGCAGAAAATGGGTCATTTGTCCAAATATTTTTAAAACATGGTTCAAGTGGACGAGTTAAAATTAGTATGGGTGAAATGGACACCAGAAAAATAGCATGGATGAAACTAGATTCATCCTGACTTAAATTTAAAAAATAGCAAGGATGAAACTGGATGCATCGTGATGTAAATTAAAAATAAGAAAAAGTATTTGAAAATAGGTAAGATGAAACTGTTTACATCCTGGCTATTTTCATATTTTTGTCCATTTAAACGGTATCAAAATCTAAATGTCCGTTTCACCCAAAATTTATTGATTTTGGTCTTCTTAATCAATTTTATATATATTTCAGGAGATATTTAATCAAAAAAATCCGTCTATTTATTTTGTTCTTCGGAAACTGACCATGGATTGGGATCCTGCGATCTGCCCGACTCTCACACAGGGTTGGACCCACACCAAAAATAGCCACTCCTTGTTGGTCTGTGATTTGCGGGGCGTCCCGACCCTGGCTAACAGTTCCCATTATTATTATTGTAATGAATAATCGAAATACATTTCAAGCAAACTAAAAAAGCAATTACATGATTGTTCACAAGCAAAATAAAAAACAAAATACAAGAAAATCAGAAACGAAATACAAATGCAAAGATTTGGAATGTCGGGATGAGAGTGGACGGAATACACAGAAATAATCCTGTTCTTTCATAAGGAATGAAGGAGAAGGAAAACGACAAAATGCGTAATCAGTATCCACCTGGAGCATCAAAATCATCATCGCCAGGATTGTTGTTGTGGTGAATACAAACTCCCCATAAGGTACCATCGCAAGAAAAGCCGTCACAGCACCAATGGACCGAGCCGCAGCCTTCCCCCTCATTATAGCACACACCGTCCCAGATAGAAGCATCCACACCATAAGCCAATGAGACAAACAGCATGGAAACCAAGAATAAACTCGTAGTCTTTTTGCTCTCCATGGTTTTGCTACTGAAAGTTTGCTGTCTTGTGTTTCTTGCTCAAATATTTGTACAAATGGAGTTTGATGTCTTTATGCTTTTATAGATAGATGAGTTAGTGCAAAGCAACAATTTGTGAAGTCAATGAATGAACTGTCGATAAATTAATGAAAATGAATTATTGCAATTATTATTGATTTTTCCAATACTATTTTAAATTTTAATAGGCACTGGAAATTATATATTACTTTTAATTTTAAATAATTTGTTTACGTAGTGGAAATTTTAGAATGTACTATAATATATACAGTAAAACTTTTTTAAAATAATACTCAATAAAATAATAGTTTCGTTAAAATAATAAAAAATTCAGTCCCGACTCGGGTCCTTAGTGTTAAAATAATAAATTCGATAAAATCATAATATAATACATTTCAAAAGTTTCCCTTAAACATTAATAGGTCCCAAATATTATATAAAATAATAATTTCATTAGAAAATAAAAAATAATTTTCATACACATTAAATTTTCTCAAAATATGATTCAATGTTGGTTTGTTTTTATCTGACGTTCAAATAATAATATTGTGTATAAAAATCTTTTTATGAAAATTAATAAGATTTATTACTTTAAAAGAAAATGTATGCCGTTCTAAAAATGAAAATGAATTATTACAATTATTATTGATTTATTCAATACAAATTTTAAATTTTAGTAGGCAGTGGAAATTATATGTTACTTTCAATTTTAAATAATTTGCTTAGGTAGTGGAAATTTTAGTATGTACTAATATATAATAAGAACAATCTTTTTTTAGCATAGTCCCCTTTGTAACTTTTTTTCAGTTCTTTAGTAACCTCTGTAATAGCTCTTTTAGCATTAATCCTCAAGTGTAGGGAAAGGATTCTACTTCAAGCTGCAATCACTAGAGACGCAATTGAAATTATGGATCAAGCTAAAAGACAAGGAAGTAATCTGATAACACACATGCATCATACCACAACTTCAACATATGAAGGCCTAACTAGCATCTTGGATAAATTGCAGAGAAACCCACCACTGGCAACCAGGTTCTTATGGACTCATCCAGGTCCATCAAAAGCACAGCTTTTCTTGTGGAAAGCATTTGTCGAAGGCCTACGGAACTTTGACAACCTCATCTAGGTCCACCTCACCAATTCCTACAGCTACCCCCTCTGCAATTCGAATCCGAAGATCGCTACTTGCACTTTACTTCATTGTCATGTTACTGTAGAATCTTTGGGTATCACATACCCTCTTGTAATAACCCTTTGGTAGATTAATAAAATTTCATGCTTTAAAAAAAATAAAAAAAATAAGAACAATCTTAGAGAATGCACACTGAAAGGAAATTACTAAAATTATTCCGAGAGAAGATAAAAGACAACCTTGCTTACCAAAAAAAAAAAAAAAAGACAACCTACAAATCATGTATCCCAATAACAGAGGAGCTGTCCATATTATCGTTGGATCTTTTTTAAGGATTTTTTCAGAAAATTTCCACAGTAAGTTTAGTAACACCTAAATAAAATGAAAATTAGGATGGCCCAAATAAAGTCAAAATTAGGTATCCCATAGACATCACTATATATCATTGATGTCCTATCTAGCATTGTTCTGGTATTAAATTTGAGTGCAATACGCAATATTTGGGGGGCAAGAAGCATCTTCGCGGCAGATATCATGTACCAATTGTTCTCTAATAATAAAATCCAAGTCAACTCGATCATTCAAGACGTCATTAGCTAAACAATACCCTGTTTGTCAGGTAGCGTTTGCTTTGAAGCTTCCTCATAAACTATTTCAGGTATCAGTGGGTCCCATCCCAGCTAAGTAGGTGCTCTCTAGTATATTGGACTTGCAGCGAGGCCGGCATTGTTAAAAAAAATATAAAAATGGAGGATGCTGGATCGTGAGGTCTGTCCTGAATAGGGCAAAATGCTGAGATCCACTTTTATCCTTTACCAACCGAACGATACGGTCAATCCCTATGTTGTCTTATTTTCCTTCTCTATCCCTTATTTATGGAGATAATTTCAAAATGGTAATCACTATGGTCTCATATATCCCTATAATTTAAGGGAAATTCTTTCCCTTCCCTACAAAGTGGTTCACAACTGATCTGATCCGGGTAGTAGGGAAGGGAAACGTGAGGGATACTCAGTTTCCGTCAAAAAATTTACTTTACGGAAACCGAGTATCCATATTTGTTTTTTTTTTTAAGTTTTACTCTAAAACTCTCCTTTTTCACTTTTTTTTCTCTTTTCTAAATTTTTTTTTTATCTATTATATTTCTATTTTTTACCAATTATGTCTCTTTTTTTACTCTAAAATATCTTTTTTTACCTATATAAATATATATTTTTAACAAAAAAAAAAAAAAAAATTGGGAAAGAAACGGATATTGTGTTTCCGTCTCGCACTATTCTGACGGAAACTCAGTTTCCTTCACATGTAGGGAAGGGATGAATGGGCACCATAGTGGAACTGCCTTATGATCCATATGCTTTCCCTTTATTTTAGGGATAGGGAAGGGATGCCCTGCACCATAGTGCTTGGCCTAAAGAGGTTATAAATGGAGCGTCATATTTTTTATCCGGAATATCTCGGCAAACAGTTAAGTCAACGTAGAGTAATTAACGAAAGAAAAATCTACAAAATAGTCGTATTTTTTTACAAACTATTAACAAAATGGTCATACTTAAGTTGAGTAAAGAGTTAAGTGGTGACTCACGGTTAAATATGTTAATGAGATTATCTATGTATGAGGGGTGGAGCCAGGTTTTATAAAATGGGTGGGAAAATTACCGATCAACACATATTTTAGAGGGTGCAAATGGGCTAAAATGCATAAAATTTGACTTAAATGATCATAATTGGGCTTGGGAGCAGGTTGGGATGGGTGGGAAATTGCACACGCACCCTTCCATGTAGGGGTGAGCAACGGACGGTTACGGATTAGGGGTCACCCGCGTCTAAATCGTCAAAATTGCGGATTCGGAAAACCCAATCGTATTCGGCCCAATCACCCGCGGATTTCACATCCGCGGATCAGCGGGTGATACAGGCCGGATGTGAATTAACCACTGGTGAATTCGAGGATTTTAAAGTCCAACCGCGACCAAACCGCTAAAAGTGCGGATTTGGGAATCCCACCCATATCCGGCCCATAAATCTTGCGGATTGGGTTTCATCCGCAATTTTGCGGACGGATACGTGTGAAATCCGCGGTTTCGATTTTTATGCTCGCCCCTACTTCCATGTAGCTCCGCCCCTACGTATCCTTCGTATAAAAATGTAAGTTTGATTTTGTTCAAGATCGAGGGAATATCTATATGAAACCCTTAACCAAAATCAGTACAAGCTGTTTTAGGTTTCACAAAATTGGTTAAAAAGACCAAAATCAATAATTTCTTGGTGAAAAAGTATCAGGACCCAAATCATAAACCTGCTTAGATGATAGGATTACCACCTAATTGAAGAATCAATTCTATATTGACGATTTTAAGAATCATAATAATGTTAACTAATTAAAACCAACTTGATCCAAACACTCTGATATTAGAAGAACTCTCAAATGATATTAATATTAGTATGTTGTTTTACAAAAAAATAGAGAATACACATATACGAAGGATACATAAATGTAACACAGTCCGGTAACGCTTTAAAACTATGAAAATGAATATCCTCCCGTGCACCATTTCTTCTGGTAACTGAAACTGAAGTGGGAACGAGTGAGCACATCATCCCAAAAGGGTGCTCAATGAAAACATATAACTCTCAAGTAATCACTAATATGCTTCATAGTTCTAAAAGAGTATAAATTACAAGAAACTAATCATTCATCTATTTATAATAATGAAGTAAGTGTCACTTTACCTCGCCAAACTCATTGAAGAAGACGACGCGAGAGCAACCCAAATAAATAATAATAACATCGTCCACACAGAGTTCCCATACAAACTATGATTCAGAATATTACCATGAAGATCAGAAAGTTAGACAAACAAGTATAATATGCACACGAGTGATTTTCCCAAAATAAAATAGTATATATAATAGCGAAACGGGGAAGAAGCCGCCCTATTAGGTAATATTATAACGGGGAAGAAGCCGCCCTACTATATATTATTTATATACTATCGAAACGGGGAAGAAGCCGCCCTACTAATATATTGAAACGGGGAAGAAGCCGCCCTACTAATAATATTGAAACGGGGAAGAAGTCGCCCTACTTAACTTAGCAAGGAGCCGTGGGGAATCACAGACACTCCTTGCGGGGAAATCATACAACGCATATCACAAGCACATCAAGACACATACAAACATTTACCGAGATAGAAAAAACACACAAACATGCCAAAAGTAATAAAGACTCATCATGCTCGCATATAGAAAGAATGCTCAATGATTACAAGAAGGTTACAGAGTCCCACCTGATTTGATGTCAAGCCACGCCTACCTTGAATCCCCAATCCACTGGTTCATCCTTGGAATCTGTCGTTGTTAATATAGATTAATTGTTAATCACACAAGTACTCTAAGAATTATCCAAAAGGCTCATTACATAATCTTATACAATTCTCTAGTTATAGGCTAAGTGAACTATCTAATGGTTTTAAGCCCATTTATGGTTCTATACCTTTTCATAATCTACATTTAATACATCTAAAGGTTTACTAATTCAATTAGATTAATTCTATAGCCTAAAGATAGGCCTTACGAATATCTATAATTTTTTATGAGGAACCAAAGGTCAACTCAGACCACAAGTGGTCCAATTCATCAAAGTATGAAAAACTAGGTCCAAGCCCAAGTCTACTAAACTCAGCCCATTACACAAGGTCCATTCCAAGTCAAAGGTCAATTCAAGGGTCCACTGGTCAAGGTCTGGTCAACATACAAGTCAAAGTCCAACTCGGTCCTCTGAGTCTGTTCTTAGTCGAACCGATTCAACTCAGTCAGATACACTCACTAGACCAAAGGCTTAGCACAAGCCAGAGCCATTGCTCAGGCAAAAGAACACAACTGCACAACCATTGTGCAACACAACAACAACATATATCAATCCAATATAGACTTCATTCATCTCTTACTCTAAACAAGAACAATACCAATAACAATACAGTTCTAACACTCAATAACTGTCATTCTCTATGACATTAGTATTCTTCAGAGCTTCAGACACCAACATCTCATTACTAACTTCAACTACATCTCTTTACTACAATCACATAACAGTCTAAACTTCAGTTCAGGTAACTCTATCCTTCCCACTTAACAACTTACGTACCCTCTATTTTGAAGTCATTATCTTCTATCTCTTGTGTAACATAAGTAGTTCCACTACACCCTCATTGCATTAACAACACCACCACAACCAACTGAGTAGCATTACCAAAACTTCTAACTCATTCAATATCATCACCTGCAATTTCATTCCTAGGAAACACCACCACTAAATTCAACTCCAACAATCAACCCAGTTGATTTCTTGGCAAATCAATAGCATCATCTGCAACTCATTTCATTTTCAACACTGCCTGTACCTTCATCTCCACCACCACCACAATTGTAGACTTAATTATCTCAACACCACCAGTTCATACAACTCCAACATACTCAATTACAGCCACCTGCATAAACATCTGATATCCACACCTGGTCTTGCAACTGAAACCAATAGATACAACCCCCACCAATAACATCTACATCTTCTTTTATTCACCAACACCTCAACTGAGGCCATCCCTGAATCCTTATGTCAGCATCAATACAATCAAAACTTGTTCACTGTCACATAATATTCCTCTACAGAATCTATATCACAAATTTGTTCTTCTACTTCATACAAACACCACTTGTAATTCAATGTAACTACAACTTCTCAATTAAGGAGCTCTAATTACAAATTATAATTAACACAAACCCTT
The DNA here is from genome assembly GCA_023529315.1 of Papaver bracteatum. Lineage (NCBI taxonomy): Eukaryota > Viridiplantae > Streptophyta > Magnoliopsida > Ranunculales > Papaveraceae > Papaver > Papaver bracteatum. Next base: position 426,964 of record JAJJWX010005115.1, read on the forward strand.
CACCTGGATTCAAATTCACTCATCTCATATACAATTTCCCCAATTCTTAACAAACAACCCTAATTAGAAAGAACCCTAATTTCTGGTTGATTTAGGGAAGAACAGAATAAACCCTAATTCTCTGTGAAATCAAAATTAAACCTCATACGAACATGTCATCCCTAATTAACATCAAACCCATGGAATATAATACCCGACCAAACTCAATTTCATAAAGAAATCAATCAACACAGGAAACCCTAAATTTAAACACTGATTTACCTTCTGTTTCGATTCCACAATAGAATATCTATATCACATAAGTTCAACGACAACCCCACTTATGTTCATCATCTTCTTTAGATATCAAAACCCATCTTAATCTCTCATTCATCTCAAAAACAGAACTCAAATTTGATTCAACAGCATCACTCCTTCTTCACCCGTGCTCAAAAAACATCATCAATACCACCTACCATCCACTCTTAATGTTTCCCCTAAATATCCTTTCAAAATCACGATCTCTGAAAAATTCTCAGAATCTCCAGAGAAACAGAAAAAGAAGAAGAGGAAAGAAAATAAAAGAAGAAAGAAGAAGAGAAGAAAATAATTTCTCTTCAAAAGGTCTGGGAGATAAGACCAGGGAAATACTACTAAAGGCACCCGCACAAAAGATATGGCATCCAAGGCGGTTTAATAGCAAAAGATAATATTTCCCTTCAAGGTAATATGATAACTACTTCTTCTTCTGGTATCCGATTGACACATTCGAGTAGTCCATTTCGTGTAACTTTTCGAGATCTATCTAGTGATACTAGTTCTGTATTTATATCGTTGTTAGACTAATTTTTATTAATTAAAATCTATATTTACTAATCGAGTCATAAGCGGCTGATTCGTCTCTTGATCATCTCTTGAATGGTCAAATAGCGTTGACGAGATTGAGGGTCCTTACATTCTCCCCAACTTATAAAAATTTTCGTCCTCGAAAATCTAACGATTCTTCTAGTCTTCAAAACTCCCCAACTTATTAAGAAAACTATCTCTTAACAAAATGCAAGTATTGCTCATACTTATAAACGGCGAAATTAACTCATTTCAAATGAGTTCAAAGCAACAAGAAGTGAAGCACAAACCTATAGGCTTTTATACATCTAAAATCTATATTATGTAGCTCTAGGTTCGACAGACTAAATCTTATTTCAATAGACTACTGGTTCCAAGTACAATAAACAAAATATTCTATAATATATTTTCTATATGATTCTATAATCTATCATTCAAAATAATTATCCTTATCTATGCTAATTAAATAACTAACAGATAAATAAGTCTAAGTTCTTCACACTAATTTTCTATTCAATAAATTGATGGCTCTACGTATATGCAAATGTACTAAATGTACTAACTTTCAGAATCTATCAAAACATACTAATCTCACTATTTTTTTTTCTAGTATTGGTTTTTTGACTTGTTCTTATGCTTCATACAAACACCACTTGTAATTCAATGTAACTACAACTTCTCAATTTAGGAGATCTAATTACAAATTCTAATTGACACAAACCCTTCACCTGGATTCAAATTCACTCATCTCATAACCAATTTCCCTAATTCTTAACAAACAACACTAATTAGAAAGAACCCTAATTTCTGGTTGATTTAGGGAAGAACAGAATAAACCCTAATTCTCTATGAAATCAAAATTAAACCTCATACGAACATGTCTTCCCTAATTAACATCAAACCCATGGAATATAATACCCAACCAAACTCAATTTCATAAAGAAATCAATAAACACAGGAAACCCTAAATTTAAACATTGATTTACCTTCTGTTTCGATTCCATAATAGAATAGCTTTATCACATCAGTTCAACGACAACCCCACTTCTCTTCATCATCTTTTTTAGATCTCAAAAACAGAACTCAAATTTGATTCAACGGCATCATTCCTTCTTCACCCGTGCTCAAACAACATCATCAATACCACCTACCATCCACTCTTAATGTTTCCCCTAAGTATCCTCTCAAAATCCCGATCTCTGAATAAATTCTCAGAATCGCCAGAGAAACAGAAAAAGATGAAGAGGAAAGAAAATAAAAGAAGAAAGAAGAAGAGAAGAGAAGAGAAGAAAATAACTTCTCTTCAAACGGTCTGGGAGATAAGACCAAGGAAATACTACTAAAGGCACCCGCGCAAATGATATGGCATCCAAGGAGGTTTAATAGCAAAAGATAATATTTCCCTTCAAGGTAATCTGATAACTACTTATTCTTCTGGTATCCGATTGACACGTTCGAGTAGTCCATTTTGTGTAACTTTTCGAGATCTATCTAGTGATACTAGTTCTGCATCTATATCGTTGTTAGACTAATTTCTATTAATTAAAATTTATATTTATTAATCGAGTGATTAGCGGATGATTCGTCTCTTGATCATCTCTTGACTGGTCAAATAGCGTTGACGATCTTGAGGGTCCTTACATTCTCCCCAACTTATAAAAACTTTTGTCCTCGAAAATCTAACGATTCTTCTAGTCTTCAAAACTACCCAACTTATAAAGAAAACTATCTCTTCACAAAATGCAAGTATTGCTCATACTTATGAACGGCGAAATTAACTCATTTCAAATGAGTTCAAAGCAACAAGAAGTGAAGCACAAACCTATAGGCTTTTATACATCTAAAATCTATATTATGTAGCTCTAGGTTCGACAGACTAAATCTTATTTCAATAGACTACTGGTTCCAAGTACACTAAACAAAATATTCTATAATATATTTTGTATATGATTCTGTAATCTATCATTCAAAATTATTATCCTTATCTATGCTAATTAAATCACTAACAGATAAATAAGTCTAAGTTCTTCACACTAATTTTCTATTCAATAAATTGATGGATCTACGTATATGCAAATGTACTAAATGTACTAACTTTCAGAATCTATCAAACATACTAATCTCACTATTTTTTTTTCTAGTATTGGTTTGTTGACTTGTTCTTATGCTTCATACAAACACCACTTGTAATTCAATGTAATTACAACTTCTCAATTCAAGAGCTCTAATTACAAATTCTAATTGACACAAACCCTTCACCTGTATTCAAATTCACTCATCTCATTACCAATTTCCCTAATTCTTAACAAACAACCCTAATTAGAAAGAATCCTAATTTCGGGTTGATTTAGGGAAGAACAGAATAGACCCTAATTCTTTGTGAAATCAAAATTAAAACTCATACGAACATGTCTTCCCTAATTAACATCAAACCCATGGAATATAATACCCAACCAAACTCAATTTCATAAAGAAAACAATAAACACAGGAAACCCTAAATTTAAACACTGATTTACCTTCTGTTTCGATTCCATAATAGAATAGCTTTATCACATCAGTTCAACGACAACCCCACTTTTCTTCATCATCTTCTTTAGATCTCAAAAAAAGAACTCAAATTTGATTCAACGGCATCACTCCTTCTTCACCCGTGCTCAAACAATATCATCAATACCACCTACCATCCACTCTTAATGTTTCTCCTAAGTATCCTTTCAAAATCACGATCTCTGAATAAATTCTCAGAATCGCCAGAGAAACAGAAAAAGATGAAGAGGAAAGAAAATAAAAGAAGAAAGAAGAAGAGAAGAGAGGAGAAGAAAATAATTTCTCTTCAAACGGTCTGGGAGATAATACCAGGGAAATACTACTAAAGGCACCCGCGCAAATGATATGGCATACAAGGAGGTTTAATAGCAAAAGATAATATTTCCCATCAAGGTAATCTGATAACTACTTATTCTTATGGTATCCGATTGACACGTTCGAGTAGTCCATTTTGTGTAACTTTTCGAGATCTATCTAGTGATACTAGTTCTGTATCATATCATTGTTAGACTAATTTCTATTAATTAAAATCTATATTTATTAATCGAGTCATTAGCGGATGATTCGTCTCTTGATCATCTCTTGACTGGTCAAATAGCGTTGACGAGCTTGAGGGTCCTTACATTCTCCCCAACTTATAAAAATTTTCGTCCTCGAAAATCTAACGATTCTTCTAGTCTTCAAAACTACCCAACTTATAAACAAAACTATCTCTTCACAAAATGAAAGTATTGCTCATACTTATAAACGGCGAAATTAACTCATTTCAAATGAGTTCAAAGCAACAAGAAGTGAAGCACAAACCTATAGGCTTTTATACATCTAAAATATATATTATGTATATGTATCTCTAGGTTCGACAGACTAAATCTTATTTCAATAGACTACTGGTTCCAAGTACACTAAACAAAATATTCTATAATATATTTTCTATATGATTCTGTAATATCATTCAAAATTATTATCCTTATCTATGCTAATTAAATCACTAGCAGATAAATAAGTCTAAGTTCTTCACACTAATTTTCTATTCAATAAATTTATGGCTCTACGTATATGCAAATGTACTAAATGTACTAACTTTCAGAATCTATCAAACATACTAATCTCACTATTTTACTCTAGTATGGGTTTGTTGACTTGTTCTTATGCTTCATACAAACACCACTTTTAATTCAATGTAACTACAACTTCTCAATTCAGGAGCTCTAATTACAAATTCTAATTGACACAAACCCTTCACCTGGATTCAAATTCACTCATCTCATAACCAATTTCCCCAATTCTTAACAAACAACCCTAATTAGAAAGAACCCTAATTTCTGGTTGATTTTGGGAAGAACAGAATAAACCCTAATTCTCTGTGAAATCAAAATTAAACCTCATATGAACATGTCTTCCCTAATTAACATCAAACCCATGGAATATAATACCCAACCAAACTCAATTTCATAAAGAAATCAATCAACACAGGAAACCCTAAATTTAAACACTGATTTACCTTATGTTTCGATTCCACAATAGAATAGCTTTATCACATCAGTTCAACGACAACCCCACTTCTCTTCATCATCTTCTTTAGATCTCAAAACCCATCTTAATCTCTCATTCATCTCAAAAGCAGAACTCAAATTTGATTCAACGGCATCACTCCTTCTTCACCCGTGCTCAAACAACATCATCAATACCACCTACCATCCACTCTTAATGTTTCCCCTAAGTATCCTTTCAAAATCATGATCTCTAAATAAATTCTCAGAATCGCCAGAGAAACAGAAAAAGAAGAAGAGGAAAGAAAATAAAAGAAGAAAGAAGAAGAGAAGAAAAGAAAATAATTTCTCTTCAAACGGTCTGGGAGATAAGACCAGGGAAATACTACTAAAGGCACCCGCGCAAATGATATGGCATCCAAGGCGTTTTAATAGCAAAAGATAATATTTCCCTTCAAGGTAGTTTGATAACTACTTCTTCTTCTGGTATCTTTTTGACACGTTCGAGAAGTCCATTTCACGTAACTTTTCGAGATTTATCTATTGATACTAGTTCTGTATATATATCGTTGTTAGACTAATTTCTATTAATTAAAATCTATATTTATTAATCAAGTCATTAGCGGCTGATTCATCTCTTGATAATCTCTTGACTGGTCAAATAGCGTTGACGAGCTTGTGGGTCCTTACATTCTCCCCAACTTATAAAAATTTTCGTCCTCGAAAATCTAACGATTCTTCTAGTCTTCAAAACTACCCAACTTATAAAGAAAACTATCTCTTCACAAAATGAAAGTATTGCTCATACTTATAAACGGCGAAATTAACTCATTTCAAATGAGTTCAAAGCAACAAGAAGTGAAGCACAAACCTATATGCTTTTATACATCTAAAATCTATATTATGTAGCTCTAGGTTCGACAGACTAAATCTTATTTCAATAGACTACTGGTTCCAAGTACACTAAACAAAATATTCTATAATATATTTTCTATATGATTATGTAATATCATTCAATATTATTATCCTTATCTATGCTAATTAAATCACTAACAGATAAATAAGTCTAAGTTCTTCACACTAATTTTCTATTCAATAAATTGATGGCCCTACGTATATGCAAATGTACTAAATGTACTAACTTTCAGAATCTATCAAACATACTAATCTCACTATTTTACTCTAGTATGGGTTTGTTGACTTGTTCTTCTGCTTCATACAAACAGCACTTGTAATTCAATGTAACTACAACTTCTCAATTCAGGAGATCTAATTACAAATTCTAATTGACACAAACCCTTCACCTGGATTCAAATTCACTCATCTCATAACCAATTTCCCCAATTCTTAACAAACAACCCTAATTAGAAAGAACCCTAATTTCTGGTTGATTTAGGGAAGAACAGAATAAACCCTAATTCTCTATGAAATCAAAATTAAACCTCATACGAACATGTCTTCCCTAATTAACATCAAACCCATGGAATATAATACCCAACCAAACTCAATTTCATAAATAAATCAATCAACACAGGAAACCCTAAATTTAAACACTGATTTACCTTCTGTTTCGATTCCACAATAGAATAGCTTTATCACATCAGTTCAACGACAACCCCACTTATCTTCATCATCTTCTTTAGATCTCAAAACCCATCTTAATCTCTCATTCATCTCAAAAACAGAACTCAAATTTGATTCAATGGCATCACTCCTTCTTCACCCGTGCTAAAACAACATCATCAATACGACCTACCATCCACTCTTAATGTTTCCCCTAAGTATCCTCTCAAAATCACGATCTATGAATAAATTCTCAGAATCGCCAGAGAAACAGAAAAAGAAGAAGAGGAAAGAAAATAAAAGAAGAAAGAAGAAGAGAAGAGAAAAAATAATTTCTCTTCAAACGTTCTGGGAGATAAGACCAGGGAAATACTACTAAAGGCACCCGCGCAAATGATATGGCATCCAAGGCGTTTTAATAGCAAAAGATAATATTTCCCTTCAAGGTAATCTGATAACTACTTCTTCTTCTGGTATTCGATTGACACGTTCGAGTAGTCCATTTCGCGTTACTTTTCGAGATCTATCTAGTGATACTAGTTCTGTATCTATATCGTTGTTAGACTAATTTCTATTAATTAAAATCTATATTTATTAATCGAGTCATTAGCGGCTGATTCATCTCTTGATCATCTCTTGACTGGTCAAATAGCGTTGACGAGCTTGAGGGTCCTTACAAAAAGACACATAGATTTTGATACTGTTTAAATGGACAAAAATATAAAAATAACCAGGATGTAACCAGTTTCATCCTACCCATTTTCAAATATTTTTTCTTATATTTAATTTACATCAGGATGCATCCAGTTTAATCCTCGCTATTTTTTATTAAGTTTAAGCCAGGATGAATCCAATTTCATCCTTTCTCTTTTTCTTTTGTACATTTCACCCATAAATTACTCTTCCATTAGAACCATGTTGTAAAAATATTTGGACAATTGATCCATTTTCTATTTAGGTTTTCCACAAATTTAGAATCTTGAACTTTCTTTTGCCGCCAAAAACAAAATATTTCCCAAGATTTTCTTTCAAAAATACGGCTGTACTAAAAATTTGGCAGTAACGTGGAGGTACTCAAATGAAACCAGGGTTAAACAGTGGGTTTGATGACATCAAAAACTTGCCGCATGATCGTTAGAGCAAAATCTTTTCCCAAAACGCAACATTTGTGGGGCAAGAAGCATCTTCGTGGCAAATATCATGTACCCACTGTTCTCTAATAATAAAATCCAAGTCAACTCGATCTTGTCTAGCGCGCTACATTTGGGGTGCAAGAAACAATACCATGTTTGTCAGGTAGCGCGTTTTCTTTGAAGCTTCCTCATAACCTACTTCAGGTATCAGTGGGTCTTATCCCAGCTAGAGGTCGGCATTGTTAAAAAAAATATTATCCACTGTCTATCTATTATCACCTTCGAGTGTGTAATCAATTCTCTAAACAATATGAAATTAAATAAGTTTTGATTATTATAAAATGATAATTACTAGTCAACTAATTTACTGACTTAATTAGTTAGCTAGTTTAGCTTAGGATACCATTAAATAGTACACAGATCACTAGTTATAAGAAAGGGGAAGAGAAGGGAAATGATGGAAGAGTTTTTATTACTTCCTCTCCAGCCTCTTGCATTTCCCACTACAAGAAACTTAATATATTGCAGCACACTATAGTCCTGGCATAAACTCATATTAGTGTCGCGATAACCTATGTAGCAATAAGTCCTTTTTGCATCACCAATTTTATTGATGCAGCAAGAGATTATATTTTTTTGCTACACTCTTTTTATATTGTTGTCACCGTTGTGTGTCAAAAGTTTCATTTTGGTACTAAATTATATCTTTTAGCTGCAGCTGAAAAGTACCGTGACTAGAAATCTGCTTTTGCAACACCTATATTAAAGGTGTGGCAATATATGATGTAGCAATAGCTATATTTTCTTGTAGTGTACGAATATGGCTATATATAGCCTACACAAAATATGTGATACAAAGCAAAGATGGGACACGTATTGGGTTAATCATTTGCTAGCAAAGTTTATTCTTATCTTAGTCGGGTGAATGGAGGTGGATAATTCTCTAGAGTATACTCGAGTGATTGAGATAGAATGGTGGACCATCCTTTAACTCGTGATTTCATAACACTCCCCCTTGGACCACCATTTCTAAAAGTGTTGCCTCGTTAAAACCTTGCCAGAAACATCTGAAACTGGTCGAAGGAAAAAGAGTAAAACTCTTGGAGCTTTAAAATTATGATGGTCGTCGTGAATTTTCTCTCGTTGCCGAAACCGTGTCAGGAAAACCATTTAAGAAAAATCTGAACTTGGAGTGAGATTTGTCTTTGCCATGACCTCCCTCAAAATTTGCATCAGGAAAACCATTTTAGGAAAAAACCTGAGTGCCTGCGCTAGGAAAAACACTTGGGACAAAAACCTCAGTGCCACATCTCAAGAGCCTCTATGGATATGCATCTCGTTAGATGGTGATCACCGTTCTACGATTGTTATCTCATTAAAAACCTCGTCAGGAAAACCCAGAGGGACAAAACCTGAACGTAGGAAAATATGAGTCCTCAGAACAATGATAAATCCGCAGATGTTGCCTCGTTAAAACCTTTTCCGGAAAAACCCAGAGGGATAAAAACCAGGACGAAGGAAAAAGAGTACAACATGACGAACTTCGGATAGCAATGGACTAGCATGCCTCATTAAAACCTTGACAAGGAAAACCCAGTAGGACAAAACCTTGACTAAGTAAAAAGAGTACACGATGTAATATCCAATATGCTCATATCCATAGTCTTCCATGGCTTTACTCCCCTGATGAGAAGCCTTATCGGTTGATCATTATGCCCGGTAGTACTGCTTAGATTTCTGAACCACCCTTTAAAGTCTTCAACAGCTCCATATTTCTTTAGTTAAGAAAATCAGTCTGATTTTCCTCTGTGAAATTTCTTAATGTTCATCTGGTTGTGCCAGCATTTATATATTCTTTACTAGCTTTGTCTGAACAATCATAATCGATCGGTGGATAAATGAGTATCCTCTACTACCACTATTGGCTAGGAAATTTTTTTGCTGCTTCAACAACCCTGCTAAAAATCAAAACTTCAACATTCTGATTAACTTTTCTCTGTGGGAGACATCCAACGATCCTTTATGCAAAATATCAAGCTTAATGGTACCACGAAGATGAGTGGAGACTTTTTTCGGACCAATGTCTCGATATTGGTACTGGTCAGAGCCAGACTTGCATGTTTACTACAAACCCAATATCATGTATCTATAACATATTTCATCTAATATACCATTTACACATCTTTGTGTATTACAAACCACAGAGTGATACATCTCTATTGTAGAGATGCAAATCGATCAATCTTGTAAGAGATCAAATTACTGAAACCATGTCATCTTGTCCATTTAAACATGTCTAAACCCTTAAGGTTGATGAAATTAATGGGCTTCCATTTACAATGCTCAATTAACAGATTTATACCTTGTTTTACCGAGAGTCTCATCTCGAAACTCATGCTTTAAGCATTTTTGTGCTTTGGAGAATTATTCAGAAGTTCCAATAAGGTAGATGTTGTATACATCAAATCTAGTAAATGCACAGTATATGAGCACATAATATGGTTCACATATCCATGGATAATATAATCATTAACCTCAAACGATTGACCACTTTCGTCCTTATTGAGCAAATGGATATGACGTGGTAATTTCTACTGATAGGTAAAAACCTTCAGGAATTTATATGCAGTTGTCTGTATCTAGTGTTTCATACAGATTTACAGTGACCACGTCCACTAGATGCATGTCGAGTACTTAAAAAACTGCCAGACAAATACCAAAGAGGTAGTTGCATCCATAATAAGGAATATGTTACAAATAAATCCATCTCAGGTTCCTGTAAAAGACTTTGTGCCATTAGTTGACTTTATTTTTTCTCATTATGCACATACACCCACCTGTAGCCACTAGGGGTTACACTATCGGGTGGCGGAACTGCATACACTTGTCTGTGGCTAAGAGTAGCTCACATTATTGGGTGTTCTGGTTGTAGTATGAAAACCATGCATTTTATTATTCTGCCTAAATCTCTCCTTTCCCGTTTAACCAATCATTCCTTTGATGAAAATCTTATAGAGAGTGGTTCAACACAAATATCATCTATGGCGGTATCAGTGGATACTTTGCCGATATCATCAACAATCATTGGATTACTATCACAAATTTCTCTATTTCATGCATGCCTTAAGGAAATCCTCTCATTTTGAGGTTCCACAGCCTTTGCAGAGACATTCTCTTATTAAGAGAACTATACTTAGAGAAATTATATCTACCTTTGATAGTCTTTTTGAGAGCACTATCTTTAAATGATTGTGATCGGTTATTCCATTTAGGAGGCGCATAATATTTTAAATCAACTAGTCATCCACGCTCAAGGTGTGTTTTAAATGACACACTAGATACAACACTCACAACTTCTCATGAAGCAACTTGATTTGCAATTCCTGAAGATATCAAATCTTATATGCATGTCTTTCATTGCTGAAAACATCCAGATGAGATGCATCCTGGTTTATCTTTGTCCAAACCAGGATACTTCACATCGTTTTTCATGCGGCAGCCTTTCCTCCCCCTAAATGGTGGGAAGACTTTCTCATAAAATTTGCAAATCTTGTAGTAGAATAGTAACAGCAGTGGAATATAGCATGTCTTAAACAGAAAACATGACAATGGTTCATGAGTAATAAGAACATCAAACCATCAATTCCCAAAGAATCACTAGGATGATACAACATCAACGATTGACAAACAAGAATTTCACTCAAAAATTTATATGAGTATAAATACACAGTTACCACCAGGTGATATGTCGAGTCATGCATGACTACCAGACCATACTCCCATGAACCTGGTTAGTGTCCGTGGAAACTCGTTGTCAAGGTTATCGCTATATAACAAGCGACCTTAATTCTCTCATTATGTTTTCTTATAAGCATCAGCTTTGGAACTAAAATTCGTGGATGCTATGACTGAGATCCTAAAAGAAAACACAAGTGATAGAACAACTCAATATGGACAGAGATCCATATCTGCCATTCATATGAACTTTGTCGACAATTCCCTTTGCAAAGGGGGATAACCATCCACATCGATTTTAGTAGCTACTCAGAGTATTATCGAAAACTAGTTAACAATCAGTTAATAAACGATCTTACATCATTCTCCAGAGTAAGAGGATATCATAATCCATTGGTACCGAGTTTCAACATGCGTATATTGATTGCCATGAGATATCAACGCAATGTTTATGGATGTGATCCTCGTCAGGAGAGATATCAACTCATCACTCAAAGAGAATATGGACGTCATATGATTAGATTGGCATACCTCGAACTAGAGGTTTTCGTCTATGCATGTAAGTATATTTTCAAACGAAATAATCGCTGCGATTCCATGGCATGCCTTTCAAGGATTTTAATTTATGCCGAATCAAGCAAGCGTACTTTTGCAAAATCTAGCAACAGAGTAATCTCCAACACCTCAAGAATTTCTCGGTGTGAGAATTTAGATGAGACGCAATTGGAATTAACCAATATCGTCGACGATTCTCCCCCTGATCCTCAGGAGGGAATGTCTCATCGACAGAACATTCAGTTCCGCATTACTCTACCTATCAAGGGAGCAACTGGGTGTAGAGAATAACAATAAAAAAACGCAGCCCAAGAGAGGCGACTGATCAGGTTTCCCCTCTCGTTTACTGTCCAGCTGGAATAAATTAAATAATTTACATTTCCATGTCAAATTAACAGTAAACTGTAAAAGAATTATGTGACCTTAGACACTATCTCAATATCAGTCCAGTCCTGCCAAGACGACCGACAGAGATCAACAACAATGAAAGCATTTCATATGCATGTTTCGTGTCTTTTATGTCACAATGATAGCAGAGCTTTTCCAGGCTCAAAGACGGTTTATGCAAACCAATCATTATGCTACCGTCCCGTATTTCTCCACTTCTGATGGTACGGTGCTCATCAGGTTCTTAAACCCTAGAACTATTATGGTTCCCATATTCAAAAATATGCCTACCACAATTGTATTTTCCTTCTTTTCCAAAGATTTTAAACTTATTTTTATAGGTACGGTTGCAAATTTAATTCACCAAATTCAAGATTTTACGTAATAGTTCAGGCGACGAGAAGACATGATATTAACTCTAAATATCATTTACAAAAATGCAACAATCATTATCTCTCGACGTTTGTATGTATATTTACGAGGCGCAGTTAACATTTGCAGCACTTGGTGTTGTAGAAAAAATATATGCAAAGTGCAAATTAAGAACTATCTCTTCAATGCTCGTCGATGCATATAATAGGCGCATATAATGCACGCCGTAAAGCTAGCGAGAACACATAAAGGCGCAAAATATGCAGCTCTACTTATTGCTCACCTTATATACGGTGCATATATCTTCTCTAAAATCAAGCCGAACTATTTTCCACAAATATCAATGGTGAAATAATACCGACAAATCTCCAATTTCACCCATTAGGCTCGACGAAATATTAATTTACAAGTGTGCAAAAATGGATATGCTCTGGAAAAAATCGCTTTAATATCAGTCGCAGGTCATTTCAGGGACCGCTAATAGAAACCTGCTAGCACTTTATAACGGGTCACTTCTGGGACCGACTGGCTAGAAAAGAGCACTTTTGCATCCATATTATGCCACATGATATTCCATCTTCTGGTGAAATTATTTAAAAGTTTATGGAGATTATCAAAGACGAGAAAATCAAATTTACGCTATCCTCCAGGGATGCGATAATTTCTCGCTTTACCGGTATTAAAATCGTTAGTACCATAATATAAAATAATAAAGAAAATTCCATATTTTCTGAATCATGATCCTTACCTTTACCTACCCGTTAGCCGACATACTTGCCCACATGTAATAGTGCATACTTATGATTTAAATAAGTCGCATCCTTTTTAAAATTTACATCTTACAACCGATTAAAGTTAACAATTTGATTTGATAAACCCATGTGAGTATCATGATTATGATGTTGCACTTGTTCATCATGATGCTTTTGGTGGTGGAAGAAGAGAAAGTAAAAAGAGATTCCAAATTTGTAACCTTTTCTTAATTAAAGAATTATGTGGCTGATTTTTGGAAAAACTACTTTGGCTTTGAGATGTACATGTACTTCCACCATCACTACCATCAAACTTTCCTGATCCCTGATCATTTGAAAACAACTAAGTGAGTATGAGACTACCCATATATTAAATTAATGAAACAAAACTTAAATGACAAAGTGAGATATGTCTTGGCAGTGATTGGCAGCTTAATTTATTTCTACAGCAACAAGTTCCTCTTTAATTAGTAACGAATAGTTGATCGCTGGTACAGAGCAGAGCTACTCATGATGATAACGTGTTATAAAATGATAATTACTAGTCAACTAATTTACTGACTTGATTTCATGTAATTATGATGCTACTTAATTAGTTAACTAGTTTAGATTAGGATACCATTAAATAGTACACAAATCACTAGCTATAAAAAAGGGGAAGAGAAGGGAAATTATGGAAGAGTTTTTATTACTTCCTCTCCAACCTCTTGCATTTCCGAATATGGCTATATATAGCCTACACAAAATATGTGATACAAAGCAAAGATGGGACACGTATTGATACACGTGCTGGGTTAATCATTTGCTAGCAAAGTTTATGCTTATCTTAGTCGGGTGAATGGAGGTGGAGAATTCTCTAGAGTATACTCGAGTGATTGAGATAGAATGGTGGGCCATCCTTTAACTCATGATTTCATAACATTGATCAAGATTTCCACCCATTTATAAAGAATCCTATTATTGGGGCTGGGGGGACTGACTTTTGGGGGGCTAAAATGTTATTTGTAGCCAAAAAATGGACAGGAGGACTCAAGATATATGAAAAATTCAAAAATACCCTTGCTAAATTTTACTATTCATTAAAAAAAAAGCTTAAATCTATAATCTTCTCCTTTTCCTTATCCTCTCATTTACAAATCATGATGAAGACCATTGAAAAAAATAATCTATTATCTTCTCCCCATCCTTCTCTTGTCATTCATATATAAATTGTGATAAAGATGATGATCATGGTTCCATCATGATGAGAGTGATGATCATAAATAAAACCCAAAATTATCATCTTCTCTTTCTCCTTTTCATTCATAGATTATAATAAAGAAGGTGATCATCATAAAAACAAAAAAACTAATAAAACCCACCATTTATTTTTGCTTTTAAATAGTTAAAAAATATGATTCTATGAATTTCGGGTTAAAAAAAAAAAGTTTTTGAATGTGTTTATGGCTGGGAGTTCTTAGATTCCCAGCCGACAGTATATGTTTCGGATTGGTTTTCCAACCGAAATTATTTGTCTGATTTTTTTTAGTTTCCAGAACTAGTTACGGCTGGGAAAACCCAGCCGAAACTGTTGTTACGGCTAGGAAAACCCATCCGAATCTGTAGTTACAGCTGGGAAAACGCAGCCTTAACTGGTTCTAAAAACATAAAAATGATTTCGGTTAGGAGTTCTTTATTTCCCCGCCGTAAATAAAAAATACGTCTTGGAACACTATCATTTCCCAACCGTTTTTGCGTTTTAAGGTTGAGTCGATAAACTATCCCAGCCGAATAAGTGTCGGTTGCGGTTGGGATTTGATGTTTTCCCAGCCGAAACTGCAAAAAACCCATATTTTTAATTGATGTTTTCCGATTTGAATCAACAAAATTCTCTACATATAAGGTTATCCTGGATAATTTAAGGTGGATTATTGCAGGTGGATTATTAAGAAAGCAATGGAGGAAACCTTCTTGTATCAAAGTTCCTTAACTGGCAGGAATTTTCAAAACAAGAGACGGGAGATGGAGATTCATGTTCACTGGGAACTTCCTAGACAAGTATTTTCAAAGTTAAATACTGATGGTGCATATGATGGTCTTCTTAATGCAGGTATGGGCGGAGTCATTCGAGATGAGCAAGGAAGATTTCGTGGTGGATTTGCAAAGTACATATATAATTGTGGAAGCAATGTGGCTGAATTATGTGCTATCAGGGAAGGTCTGTTGCTGGCTGAAGGTCTGGGAATTAGGAAGCTGGAAATCGAGAGCGATTCATTGTATGCAATACAAGTTTGCAGAGGAGAGATCCAGGCAACTTGGTATTTGAACGCAGTTCAGAAAGATATCAAGTTTCTCTGTGAGAAATTTGAAGTTACAAGTTTTTCTCATAAGTATCGAGAGGCTAATAATGTTGTTGATATTTTAACCAAGGGTGCTAGTAAGAAGAGTTTATTAGGTGGGTGGATTTCTGAACCACCGGGAGAGATTTGTGAGAGTTTATCCAATGACTTAATGGGGATAACTTACCCCAGGATAGTTAAGCTGTAGTTTTTTTTTTCTGCTTTGTTATATCAAAAAAAAAAAAAAGGATATGCTTTACCATATTAGATGGTTGATTTTCAAAAAAGTAAAAAAAAAATCGTCAGAATTCTCCTACTTAATCAAACAAAAAAAAATTTGATGAAAAAAAGTTTTTGATTTTCATAAAATTAGTGCAATGATTAATCCTAATTCATACACTAATCATAATTAGTTTACTTAATCACCCTAATTAACACTAATTCAATCAAGGGTATATTAGGCATTAGAAAATATAGGATAATGGGCTATTGGATTTGCTATTTCATGACCCAAAATAGCCCCCAAAAGACCATTGACTTCACATCCCCAAAAATATGATTCTTTATAAATGAGGAAACGTCAACAATATTACCTATTTCATGAAAAGGTACACCCACAGTCCAACTCTACAACAAAATAACAACCATGTGCGAGTTAGACTCAGCCAGACCCAATGAGTTTACAAAACCTGATCGAGTTCATTTATCCCAGTACTACCCTCCCTAGTCAGCCAGGTTAACTATAAATATTTTGGGACCCCTTAAAGAGGTGCCCAATTTGTATTATTTGACCCTGTTGAAGAAGTACCCAATAAATATTTTTGGGCAACCTTAAAGAGGTATCCAAATTATATTATGCTATGGTTTTGGAGAAGTGCCGAATAAATATTTTTCATATAGTGTCCCAAATACCTGAAAGCAGTAACAACTAACTTAGTAAATTATTTCTACTACACCCAAACACCATCATTTTCCACTGATGACCATTCACATTCACGAGATAGAATTTTTAAGTTGATGTGTTCTTGTACTAAGGATCAATTTTAGCATGCATGTACACATACTTGAATTTAAAAACGATGAACACCCATTTTTGGGTTTCTTATAAATGCCCAAAATTCAACTAAAGAAAGAGCACAAAGCAATTGGATTTCAATTGAATACTGAAATATTGATAAATCTTCAAACCAAATCAGATTCCTTATCCCTCTTAAGCTATCAATCCAAAATCACCCGGGTTCAAATTACGACCAATTAGTCTCAGCAGGAAGAGCAACAAAGATGAAACCTATATGACCTATCCTAACCAGCACTATACTTGTTCGGCTAGAGAGGGTATATTTGGTAAAAACAGGAACTGTTAACTCAGTGGGTCAGCTGAGTCTTGACTCGCACATGGTTAATACCTTTTTTTTTTTTTTTTTTTTTTTTTGGAAAATCACATTTCAATTCATTCAAACCAAAATAGTGATTACATGATTGCTTACAAGATTATCAAAAACACCAAAATACAAGATAATCAAAACCCAAATACAAATGATGACACCAATTGCAAATACATCGCGAAGAGAAAGAGCCATGCACCGCAAAGATATCCAATTTTTGTACCAGTAGTATTGACGAAAGATGGTGTGAACCGGAATCAACTCCGACCATTTGAAATAATTATCTTCTTCTTCAATAAGAGATGCTCCAAATAAAATGGAGTAATTTTCCAAAAATCTTGTAGATCCAAACGAATCCGGATGCCCTAAATCCCTCTTGTTGAAGATGAATCCAAAGCGAATCCGAGCAGAATTATTGATGTTCTTGATGAATCGAGAATAGCAAGCCAAGAAACACCATGGAGGTTTGAGAGAATCGCTATTAGAGCGAAGAGAAAATCGTCCCAAAGACGAAGAGAATATCGCCCAAATAGCGAAGAAATGTGTCCATAGACACCAAAAATAACAAAAACAAAACCTAAAACTACAAATTATTCTACTTTTATTCATAAAAAACAGAAAATCCTTGCTCAGATCTAGCCCAAAAGGACTAAATCTGAGCAAGAAGATGGTTAATACCTTTTTAAAGAGTTCAACTATCCCTGCACCTTTCCCCAAAATAGTGAATATTCATGACCTTCGCTCTTTATAAATCAACAGTTTTATCTCTAGAATAGTTTCTCTCTCTGCTTTTGGTCTTTTTTGTGCCATAACTCTTCGGTTCCTCTTATTCCAAAGTTCCCAACAAATTGCAGAGAGAAGCATTGGCCATATTTTGCGTCCTCTATTCCTACCTCTTCTATATTTCCAAGCTTGCAATTGCATTATCAAAGAACCTGCTTGGACCCATCTAATATTGAATCCTCCAACAAAATAATTCCAAATTGTGTGCGCATAAGTACAATGTACGTAGTAGGAGGCGATCCACCGTTTCTGGACACATATTGCAGAGAGAGCGTGTTATATTCTGAATTTGAGATCCTCTTCTTACCAGATTATTTGTTTTAGCAATCGAATTTTGAGCTGCAGTCCAAATAAAGAATTGAACTTTTTGAGGAACTCCTTTTACCCAGATGCATGAGTGTGGTACTGGAGAATGAGTTACTGAGGTTACCGGAAGTTTTTCAATCAACCATTTGTAGCAGAGTTGTGCGTTGAAACCTCCATTTGCTGTGCACACTAATTCATCTTCTACTTCTCCATTCAGAGTAGGAGGTGAGCCTAAAGTTGCAAACAAGGCCATCATTTCTGGAATCTCATGTTGTGTTAAATTTCTCATGAGTTTCAAATTCCAAGAATTGTTGTATATCATATCTTTTACTGATGTATTTTTGCTTGTTGCAATCTTATAAATATTTGGAAATTGAATCTTCAGGGATTTTGTGCCAGACCATGCATCCCACCAAAAACTATCTGAATTCCCTTTATTTAAGTGAGTTGTTGTAATATGTTCCACCACCTGTTTTTGTATATTCTTCCACATTCCCCTTCCTTGTGGTTTATTTGAATCCTTCACCCATATTGCATTCTCTTGAGTTTGCATCTTCTCCTGTATTATTCTTCTCCATAAAATCCCCATGACCATTTTGCTAATAATGCTTTATTTGCGAGTTTTAAGTTTCTAATACATAAACCTCTAAGACTTTTGGGTTTTCAAGCTTTCTCCAAGCTACCCAGTTAATTCTCTTCCTTTCTGTTGTTGATCCCCACATAAATATTCTCATAATTTGATTGATCTTTTGCTCTATGTTCACAGGCATCTGAAAAATTGACATGTAATATATGGGTAGACTCGAGAGAGTTGTTCTGATCAACAAAAGTCTTCCTTCCTTTGTAAAAAAAATAAAATCTCCTCCATGGTGCTTACTTTTTTTTGCATTTTCTCAATCAGTGTATTCCAAGAGGTTGTAAAAGGAGCTATCCTGAATATCTCGGCAAATAGTTAAGTCAACGTAGAGTGATTAACATAAAGGAAAATCTACAAAAAAAATCGTATTGTTACAGACTATTAACAAAGTGGTGATGTTTCAGTTAAGTAAGTAAAGTGGTGACTCACAATTAAATATGTTAATGTAATTATCTACGTATCTTTAGGGGTGCAGCCAGGTTTTAGAAAATGTGTTGGCAAGTTACCGATCAACGCACATTTTAGGGGTGCAAATGGGCTAAAACGCCAAAAACTTGACTTAAATCATCATAATTGGGCTTGGGAGCTGGTAGGGATGGGTGGGAAATTTCACACCCACCTTTCCAACTAGTGGTGAGCATTTTATCCGTAATCCGTGGATTTAACTAGGACCAACAGTATTTTTGCGGATGGATGCCTGGACCGTTCGCTAATGGGTTGGACGCGGATGAGATTTTTGAAATCCATTGGATTACGGATTGGGCCCGGATGCAACTTTGAAAATCCGTTGGATATTCATATCCATTAGGTTAAGGACATTTATATAGCTTCTACAATATATATAGTCTTGGAATTTTTAAGGTGTTTACTTGGAGTGTTGTCCATGGCACTTTTATATATATATATAAAATGTGTAAGTTCTATAAGAAGTCATCTATTTTGGTTCTATTTTTTTCATCATAAATTTTAACTAACACAAATCCATTGGATTATCCGCACCCAATCCGTTCATCAGTGCATCCATTAGATGCAAATCCGTTGGATGTTAATCCGGATACCAAATTTGAAATCCGCAGTGAATTGGATTGGATGCGGCCGAGGTAAAAACCAGTCCATACCGTCCCATGCTCACCCCTACTTCCAAGTGGCTCCGCCCCAACGTATCCTTCCTATTTATCTCTTCATACATAATTTCAGATTATGCCTTCATTATATATTTTTTTTGACGGTGGTGCTATTTGTAGGTGGCGGTGCCGCCGTTTACATAACGTCACATCACATTCTGGATCATTAGAACGCATTCAGGATCATTACACCGAATTCACCGAAATGGTTCCTCGCTTCCCACTACAACAAAAACATACATGGATCATTCTTAAAAAGTGTGATCTAAGTACTGTTTGTCTGTGATCTTTGCCAATATAATCTAAAGGGTATCTATAGATCACAATTTTTTGCAATGAAAATGTGATCCTATTCTATGCAAAGAACTCAAACTTATGAAAAATCGAGATTTAAAGATAAGGTTTTAAAGGTGATGATCTTTCCTCTAAGTTTCCAGTCCAAATTTACCCTATACAAACAATATAACAACACATTTTATTCCTTCATTCCTGCACCTGTAATTCAAATTAAATAACTGATATAAACAAAAACCAAAATTATATATAAAATGGCAAATAATGACATCGAACAAAAAACATGGGAAATTACACATTTTTCCCGAGTCTACTTATTTACTCGGACTAACTACACATCAAATTCCTAGAGCTACCAATAAATGTCCCGACAATATATTCAGCAGACCATATATTATTCCTTACATGTCTAGAACTGATTTATCTCAGTCATGTTCGAGCTTTACAACCTTCAGACTATGGAGAATGAAGTAAACTTTCAAAAGCCCAAGAATACTTGCAAAATCCATATCAACCTCGAGACTAATTGGGAATATTTTACACGCCTTTTTCTGCAGCAGACCCTTCACTGCCCTGCGAGTTGAAAGTCACAATCAAGTTCATACAGTTGACCCATTTAAATTAAAGATGATATAAATAAAGATAATAATAAAGTATAAGAACATAAGAGAACCACTAATGCCAGACTTACCAAATGAACTGAGACGGGGGTAGACATACTAGTATAACCGTTGCCACGGTGGAAGGGCCGACCGAAAAAGAATTTGAAGATGAAGTTTAAATTTGATATTGTTGTTTGTGCTCGTTGCGTAGATTTTTTTACAACCTTTCCAACGAGATAAAATTTGTAAAATTCTAAGACATGGATTTTTATATATGTTATATTAAAGTTGGCTTTCCAATTATACCCCTGAAAAGTAGGATACACAAAGAGTTATAGTAATTGGACTAAAAGAAAGGGATAATCTTGTCTAGTGAAAATGTGACGGGAATCTGTAAGGAATATTTTTTCTCAATCTTTTTATGAAATTGAACATTTACGTTACTCTTCATTTAACAAAAAAAATGCCATAAAAGGGACTCCCTCCCTACGGGCCCTTCGAGCCCTCCGGTCGGTCGGCCCAACAAGTACCTTGAGCACCATTTGCATTGGCCAGAGGTTAAGGATTCTTTATGACAATCAAAATGTTAATGACAAGAGATTGTATTTGACACTCTCAACCTAATGAGAAAAAAGGTATTAGTCGCTAGACTATATCGGTTTTGTACTACTCCCTTCGTACCATATATATAGTCGGAGGGACCAATTTTCTTAGATAAACTGTTTTCCTCTTAATTATATTCCCAATATTAAAAACATATACTTAATTGTGATATTCCCAAGAAACTAAATAGGGTAATATAAGTGAAAAATCATTTTGAAATTTGAACTCTGCATATATATATAGTGGTACAAGTAAAAATAAAAATTCGGCATATATAATATATAGGTAGGGAGGGACGAGGGAGTACAATTGTAAAGACAATCACCTGCTGAAGTTTGATGTCTTTATGCTTTTATAGATAGACGAGTTGGTGCAAAGCAACGATTTGTGAAGTCAATGAATGAACTATCAATAAATTAATGAGAATGAATTATTGCACCTATTACTGATTTTCACAATACAAATTTTAAATTTTAGTAGGTAGTGGAAATTATTGTTGTTTGCTTAGTTTTTTGTGAATGTAACCTATAATCCAAAACGATCGTAGAGCTTCTTTACCAAGGGCAGGAATTGAACTTCCTACCAACATTATCTCCTAAAGCCAAAATCTCTTGAAATGAAAGGGACATAACGCAATGGTGTACTTTGTCTCATTTCTCTTGACAAAAATGGCAAAAACGGCTTCGTTTTAACAATTTAATTATTCTTGTCCATCTACAAATCAAATTAGAATCCAATTTTACACACGTTCTTTCTAAGAGCATCTCCAAGAGAGGGTGGATTTATTTATTTTTAGTGAAAAATTCATAGAGAAAAGTATTTAAGAGTGTTTCTTGGATTCTTTTATGGCATGATTCCAAGTTAGGGGTTTGTATTGTAGGACAAAAAAATCCAATCATCCAAGGATTTTAGACCCCGGTTTGGGGTGCTAGGGTGCAAGTTAGGAGGGACCAATTACTAAATATGAAGGTGTTCAAGAAAGTGTTATTTACACCTCCGGTTGCACCTCCACGTCATGTTTTTAACCAATTTTCTTTTAATTCTAAGAGTTAAATTTCTCATTGTTGGAGATGGTTTTTTAGATATAAGGTCATATATTTACTCTATGTATAGACCTCATAAATAAAAGGACTAAATAAAAAATCCACGTGGGATTTTTTCCACCTTCTGTTGGAAATGCTCTAATGGTATTTACCTGACATTTCGTTTGATTGGTTTAGTAGTTAAAACTAGACGACGACGCAATTATGCGTGTTAGAGTTTCGCCTCATACTATGTTCCGCCAAAACTAATTCAGATGTTGAAATTGGAATGCAGACAATGTCGATGTTAGGTGGGAAGACACTTTAGAGAATGCACAGTGCACACAATTGAAGTTGATATTAAATTAAATAAATATAATGAAAACGATCTATAATTACTAGAAGACCTGTCCAAATTAAAGACACAATCTACCTAAAATTTATCCCAATAATACATAGAAGAGCTGTGCAAATTTACCATTGGATGTTTTTTTCAGAATTTTTTTCGGAAATTCCACGATAAGTCAAGCAACACATAAATAAAATGAAAATTAAGGATAGCCCAAATATATAATAAATTAGGTATCCTATAGACATTTTTTTTTATCAGAAAAGAGATTATATATTAGAGATTAAGAAATTACAGGCTACCTTTAGAAGAAAAGGAAAATACAAAGTCTTACAAAAACAAATTATCCCAGTTTATAACAACAGAGCTAACAAAATTCAGGTACACTCGTCTTCCCGCAGCAGCAGCCCAAAGAAGAACAGATGTTTTAGCTTCAATTCCCAGGTCTTCATCCGTTTTGAAATTATGATTATTATCAAAGCAACGACTGTTACATTCCTTCCACAAAGTCCAGAAGATAGCAGCCGGTATTATAGTATCCTATAGACATCGCCAAATAGTATTGATGTCCTATCTGGCATTGTTTGGGTATCAATTTTGAGGGTCAATATTTGGACGGCAAGAAGCATCTTCGCTGCAGATATCATGTACCCACTCTCCTCTCTAATTAAATCCAAGTCAACTCAATCTTGTATAGTTATACTACCTCGGTCTCACTATTAGTTACGTCTTAGTTTTGTAACCAATACCCTGTTTGTCAGGTAGCGTTTGCTTTGAAGCTTCCTAGGAGCTACTTCAGGTAAATTTTTTCTGTATGGATGGTAATCTGGGTTGCACCAATATGTCATTTGGGTCTCCGTATCGTGTGTCCGGCCGTATGGACACAGCCACATACGGCAATACTCCAAAAATACGGCAGTCATTAAAACCATACGGAAAGTTTTGTTGGGAAGCTTCGGGAGACATGATGTAATGGAAAGTGGATGTTCTTTAAATCCACTGGCGTGGCAGGCTGTTAATGGATCAACAACTATCATGTTAATGGGCTGTTAAATTGTCTACTGACTATACATGGCCAGTTCAGGTTTTTTTCGTATGACTTTTTTGTATAAGCTTTTTGTATAAGCTTTTTGCAAGTATAATAAGATCAAAACGAAAATCTAATTGAACTTTTGTTATATATTTTGAATCAACATTGAAATTATGCTTTGTTTATATGCTTACATATCTTTAAAAATTGACGATATTTATGTATACCGCTGTGACGCCGTATCATGGTTTTTAGATTTGCCGTATTGGACACACGGACACACGTGGCGGTATTGGTGCAACCCAGATGGTAATTAAGTGATGGAGGTAATTAATATCGATGGACTCAATGGTACTGAGTATCTCTAATTTTGTTGAAAGAATTGGTTTTTAAATCTTGTCTCTTGGAAACGATCCTGTTGCTGCAGTAGCAGCAGCAGCAGCCGGCCAAAACACTTAGATTGAAATTTTGGACAACTTCATTCAAACTTACCTCCAATTTTTCGTCACACTTTGGTTTCTTAATTTTGTTGCATTATTATCAGTTCTGTATGTTATGATTGATTTTCCTTCCTAGTTCTATAGTTGGTTTCCTAATTCTATAATCGGCTAATTTCCTAGTTTAGTTGATTTCCTTTCAGAGTTTTTGGAGCCTATATACTGGGCCGTCGCTGACTATAGGCCAGCTAGGCGACGGCCTAGGGCCCCCAAATCTTAGGGGGCCCCAAATCGTGTATTTGTTTCTGTATGAGACCCTCGGAAAAAATTGGTTTCCTGGTTTGTGAATTGATGATTACAAGATCCACCGAAGATTAGTCCAATCTCTAATTAAAGAAGAACATGATTATACTACTGAAGTCAAGTAAATTCCATCATTTGATAATCTAACTCTTTGAGTCTTGATCTTGTTTATACTTCTAAACTTTTGATCTAACAATTAACAGTTCACTAGTTGGTGCAGATGAAGAGTGTGTATAACATACATTGAAGTTTGGGCGAACAACTGATTTTATGTTTTGCTAAATGCCCCTTCAGTTCAACTTTTTTTTCCCACGTAAAACAATTGATTTAACATTTGTTTTCATTTCTTAGTGTTACTCTTAGTTTGTTAATTTGATTTAGGCCTTTAGTATTTAAGGGTCACTTACTAGTTCAAACTTTTAAATTAAGTCTTTAATCCTTAAACTAAGTTTATATTGTGCTGTTATTGTTGCCAAATGGTGATTGTTAAACTTCATTTGTTGTTCACTGATATGGACATTCCAATTTGGCATGTTTTGTGTTGGTTTTGCATCTATTTGATTCTTGAAGTGATCAAATGTTAATTCTAATCATGGCTCCTAGAAAGACAAAATGAAAAAGTGATTCTTCTAAAAGAAAGGCAAACAAGAGTTCTCGTCGAGCAACACTGCAACAGTGTATAGTTATTTGATTTTAAATGATGACAACTGTGAAGAAACAAAAACGGTGATATGTGAGACTGCAAATATAGGTAAAATGAAGAACTAAGGGGCAAGAATTGTCACCACCAAATACAGATGAGATTGGGCAAGATCGAGATGTTCAATTTTGATAGTATAATTGTTGATTTCGGGTCGGAAAGGGATTTCATCATGAGGTAATGTATTTTCTTCGTGTTTTTTTTTTTAATAGGTCTGATCTTTGTGTTTTTAGCCATCTTTTTTTTGACAATTTTTCTCGTTTGCTTATACAGGGCCTGTTTTAGTAAGTTCGTCTAAGGCCCCCAAAAACTTTGCTACGGCCCTGCCTATTTAAAGGAGGTCTAGTATTATTCACAAAGACATCCTACACACTGTTATTTGATTAGTTATACCCTAGTAAATATGGGATATCTTCCGGAGGAAATTCAATCAAACATTCTTTCATATGTTCCTGGTGAGTCCGTCCTAGAATTCAAAGTTGTATCAAAAACATGGAATTCTCTTCTTTCTCATAGAAAGACAGAGAAAGCTGGTCTCCTTATTTCTAGATCAGACAATTCCTTTTGGAAACCAGAGGTTAAATTAAGCTTTGGATACTATGATGAAATTCTTAGTCTAACACGGGTTCAAGAGCGTTTATCTTATGATGAAATTATTAGTCTTCTTACAGGGGTTAGAAATCGTTTTTTGTTTGATCGGGTTGAAGATCCAGGGGTTAGAAATCGTTTTTTGTTTGATCGGGTTGAAGATCGTGATGATAATGAATGTTTATACAAAACACTTACGGATATCAAAGTCAGACGTTCTCTGGGTAACGTACCTATGATGTCAAACTTGATTGGTTCTTGCAATGGTTTGGTTTGTTTATTTGTACAAGATGATGGAGCACCCATTTTTCATATCTTTAATCCCTTCACCGGAGAATGCTTTGACCTGCCAACAATATACAACGTGGAAGATTACATTGTCATGGGATTTGGTTACAATCCTTCTAGTAGAAATTACAAGATTGTTAGAATTCTGTACCCCGGCGGTATCCAGAAGGATCAGAAGAACAAAGGGTTGGTTCAAATATATACTCTTGGAGGTGACAGCAGTGGCTGGAGAAATGTCGGAGAAATTATTAACTATGTATTGGAACTTAACGGTGTCCTTTGGAATGGATTTATTCATTGGTTGGCATGTGACCCCAACCAGAGCAGCAACCGGTTGAAGATTGCCGCATTTAATTTGGCAGAAGAAGAGTTCCGATATCTCAATGCACCACCAGCTTTAGGGCATAGTATGTATCGTTGGTCCCAACTTACACTATTGGGAGGGTATTTAAGCATTTTTAATATAGATCTAATTTATCGACGCACGTACATATGGTCGTTTAAAAAGAAGCAGCGTGATGATTTGGCTGTCAAGGAGGGCTATAATCCATCTTGGGACTGGATTTTGGAGTTCAGTATACCATTTTTTCCTAAACACAAAAATTATAATGATTATTTCGAAGACACTCCAAGGCAGGATATATATGAGCCAATTTTCCTTACAGCAAACAATGAAGTTTTCTTATTGTACAAGACGACAATGTGCAGGGGAGGAAATGGTAAGCCAATTATTCTTTGTCGCTATGACCCCAAAACTGACTCTTTAATCAAGGTTATGCATTGGGGCGACGGGGACGTCACTGCATTTCCACACGTGAATAGTTTTGTTTCATTAAAAGATATGGGAGTAGATTCAAAGACAACTGGATTTGCAGCAGAATGTGGATCATCACTGAGAAGCGGTTGCATGGTGGCTACTACTTGCGCAGCAGACTGTGCAGAGAACAAGTTGCAAATTTAACTGGAGGCTACTAGATTGATGAGATTATTGGCTTTCTAGGTTTCTGTTTCTTTCTCGAGGGATCCATGGATACTCTTAGATGGAAAAGGTCAGACAAGATTTGCACCATTTTCTTCGCAAAACCCAAACGACAATAAATTGAAGTGTAATATTTTGAGGATATATTCCTCTTATAAGACTTTACATTCCTACAAAAAATGAACACTATTGGAGATGTATAAAACGACCATTGACCCCTTTGAATATCAGCCGTTCAAATTTAACGGTTGAAATTAAGATTGATAAATGGTGAGGTTTGTTATCTCGAATTGCGTTCATTTTTTTTTATAGGAGTGTAGAGTGTTATAAGAAGAACATATCATCAAAATATTACACTTAAATTCGTTTGGATTTTGTAGAGAAAATTGCACAAATCTTGTTTGACCTTGTCCATCTAAGAGTGTCCATGGATCCTACCTCTTCTTTCTCTTCTCATATTATGTGTTTCGTTACATAATTATTGTTCTTTATTTTGGTAATACAATGAAACATGAATATCGATCTAGAAATTTAAATTTTAACATTTTTTTTGATAAGTAAAATTTTTTTTTGTTGGCAAGTAAAAATTTAAACTTAATCAATATTACATGTTCGAAATTGATGAAATACAAATAAGATAGGAAACTGATCACAAGGCCTTTCAAATCTTTTCGACAAAAATTTCGACCATTTCCAAACAATTGGCGAGTATAATAGGTCAATGAAATATTGTCTTCGGGGTACAATGAAGCCTTAACAACGTAATTGGCTTCAAAGATTTTACACTCTTAATCCAACAAAGAACATACACTAGAAATCTCAGATGATGCTTTTGATAAGTCCTATGGGATAGATTTGGCTGCTAGATTATCCAGAAAGTGTTGCAGTTCAGAAAAAATGTGTTGTTTGCTTGTTAACACTAGTTCTCTCTCCTAGAAATTGCTCACATGTGAACTAGTAGGAGATAGTTCCGCTGAATAGTTCAGCCCAATCAAAATCACTTTTTTGTGGAATGGTTCAGTGCATCTAGATTTATTTTTTGATCTGACGGCTAAGATGATTGTGATGAACCATTCAGAGCGACCTAAATATAATTTTCACTGAATGATTCAGCGCAGCGTCCTAAATCTACTTTTCGCTAAACGATTCAGCGCATCGTCCTAAATCTACTTTCCGCTGAATGATTCAGCGCATATAATATGTCAGATTAGAACTACCATATGACTTAGGAGGTTGTCGACAGATAATTAATTAGTGATTATAGGAGATGTTTTTTTATCTCCAACACACACCTTTAAAAGGAATCAATGATGTCTTATGGAGAAGATACGTCTGTTCAAATTTGACCTAGCAATTTGAGTTAGTGATGGACGCATTTTTGTATCCGATTTGTCTCGATTCTATATATTGATGTGCTCATTTTTGTACTTATAATGGTGTTTTATGTGTGTGTAGGTATTTTTTGGCAATAAACATTTTTTGGAAAAATTGGCTAGAAAAGTGTTAAAGGCACCCTCATTTTGGATAAGCATACCCCATGAATGTGCTATTTACACCCCAGCCGAGGATAGGGGGCGACCATCTTCTTCCCCAAAATTAAATTCATTTTAGGCGGGAAAATGGTGCAGTCACGAACTAGATTAGGGTTGAAGATTTGAGCGACTTCTAAGAAGATTCAAGGGCTCGTTTTCATTGGATTTGATCTGTTATAGCATAACAGGGACATTGTAATTGATTGGACCCAACCAATTCGGATAGATAGGCCGGCAGAAGCGAACATAGGTGAAGGAAGTTGCGGGATTTCCTTTGACTATATTTGGCAGGTGCGTGTAGTATTAAGGGAAGAGAACTATATCTATAGTTGGGTTCTTCAGTTTTGGAAATATATTTGATAGCTCAAACACGTGTAAAAAAGATTTGGAAGAGAAGAAAAATCCGAGTATTTCTGTCGAAGAAAAAATATTATTTTTGGGACTTCACTTTCTTTCTACGGGATATGTTGGCTATATAAAGGGTGTTGTGAGGTCAAGGAATGGTTACGTACACTTTGGGGAACTTTAGAGGAGAACAGAAAGCTGAAGTCACGAGTTGGAGTTTTATTTTTGCTGCTGCAATACCAATAACATGAAGAACATTGACGCAAAAGCACCTGTCGCAGAAAACTATCGTTATTCAACAGCAGAACATGCATTAGGTCGTTAGCCATTGCTTCTCCTTTGTAACAGAGATTATGTAACACACTCACACTGTTGCGAATCGGCTGTGTATTACTCTTCATCCTTTTAATCATCTTTTGAGCCATAAACACATATTTTGAGATCATGATTAATATGAGGAGCTAAACCCCATTGCTGAGGCGATAGAGGAAGCTAATTTTCCAACAAAAAGTGGTATATTTTATTTTATATATTTATTTGCGATTATTATATGATTATTTGCCTTGATCGAAAATTGTTTGAATGATTTTTGTTAAACAATTGTTATTTCTTTTGATAGAGCATACTTGGATCTAGGTTTTTGATGTTCTATGCTTCGGTTTTACACTTGCTATTATGAGAATCTACTTGTTGCAATAGTTTACAATCAAATTGAACGAGAAAATTGCATATATATAAATATTGGAGTAAATCACTTTGAACTTGGAAAATAGTGGAATCTTAGCCTCCGTGTTCTTTTAATATTTTTATCAACTTTGTCAGTGTTTGCTATAATTATTAGTGAGTTTTCTATTTTAGTTTTGAATTTAAGTCCAAAAAAATCCTTCACAAGTTCGAGAATCGAATCACTTTTTACCATTATCTACAAAACACATCAGTTAGGCTACCGCTCTCCCATACCCTTTTGACGTTATAGTTGCAAAATTCTTTCTAACCACACTCATGAAGACCTACTGGCTAATCAACGTAAATATTCAAGATTCAAAGTAAAAGCAAGATGTAAAGAGCCTGAAAGTGAATTAATTAGAACACAAGTATATAACATGGTTCGGCCTTATATACCTACATCCACGGTGGAGAAAGCTATCTTTTATTAATGAAGGTCTTACCCTTTTTAGAACTACATATATCTCTGGAATACTACATTCAAGATTACATGTCAATTTCCTTCTACATGGACCGACATTTATAAGAAAAGTAAACTTCTCAAGATATGATAAGGTGGTTATGGACTTAGGATGATATGGTACATCTCTCCATCGCTCGAAATGGTTTCTTACTTCTCCTCGTCGAAGTATATCGTATTCCCATTTGGGTTAATTAGTGTTTGGGTCGTAAGTTTTGGTATGTCTTTGAGTTTGGGTCGTAATTTTTGTTCGTTTTTGAGTTTGGATCATTCACCCCGTTAGTCAACAAAGTAAACTGGTCAAACTTTTAGTGTAACACAGGTCCGTCAACTTCTGTTAATCAATTAATTTACGCAGTTTTCCATTAGGAATTTCTAGCAAAATGTGAGATGTGTATTGTTCAGGTCGACACACGTATTAGTAAAAAAAGTAAAAGTTAATTAAATATTCATTTGGAATGAACAATTATATGTCAATCTAGAAAGTTAGGGTGTATAATGAAAATTATGCAGCAGCAGTTGGAATATATTGTCTCGATAGAAATTATGGTTGGCCTCTGCTGGAGGAAGAAATAGATCTTGTTCATACAATCTGTTCGAATTAAGGGAATCGAGTTTCATTTTATTGTTGTTGCTATTGTAACAAAGAATCATTAATATGAAGAAAAAAAAAACCAACGCAAGTGATTAGTTTTTAACTTTAATTAGGGTAATCAATTTTCTTTTTCAATTTTGGTTTGATTGTTACTGTTTTTTTATTGTATCAATAAATTGATGATATGGTTGTTGTATTTGTTTATTTTGAAGTGATATGGTAGTGAGATTATGAATGACCAGTTCCTATATAGAGTGCTAGGGTTGTTCTGTGAAGACAAATTGGGTTCTTCTACTTTCTTTTTTCTTTTTTTCTGTACCTTTCCTTAATTTTATATGTGTGTTTCCTTGTCTGCTTTTAAAAAGGAGAAAAGATTCTTTAAAAATATGATGTTTTGGTTATTATAATTGTTGAACATTGTGCTATAATAGGACCACTTGTTTCACTGGACACATTAAAGGAATCTATTGCAATTTTTGTGTGGATGATTGTACTCATTTGTCTATTAAATAGTAGTTGCTAATGGTAGTTGTATGTGTTGAATGATGTGATTAATTGTTTGTATACAGGTTGGCCAAGGATAAGGGTAATCAGGTAAATTCACCTCTTTATGCCGAGATATCTTCTGAGGATGAGAAGGTTGATGAACTAGTTAAATATAAAAAAGGAAAACAGGTTGTAGTGGGTAGCTCAGGAGATGATGATAGAAGCATTGAGTTGGATGAGTTTGAAGCTCTTGATGAAGAACAACAAGAGTACGAAGCATTGAGTATGCAAGAACACATTAATTCTGTTGTAGATGATGCAGCTGCATCATAATATGGAGGCATAAGTTCTTTATACAAGAAGTTCCCTAGGTCACACTTAGAGACATTGGTCTGGAGAGTAGCAAAGAGTTACAATGAAATTGACCATAAACATTGGACGAATAAAGTGGCAAAGTACAATCCATATGTTGTGACATGGTTAGAGAAATATCCTCTTGAAGAATGGACTAGGTGGAAGTTTGATCACACTTCTTGTTGTGAACATGTAGGCAATAATTTTAGTGAGTCTTTTAATAATTGGATTATCAAGTTTAGGCACTCGCCTATTTGTAGGTTTGTGATGGAGTATGAGAAGTTATTGATGGACACATTGTATTTAAGGAAGCAATTAGCAAAAAATTGGTCTCAAATAGGATTGATGGAAAGGGCAGAGGGTAGACTTTCTAGACACATAGACAATGTGAGATTTTTTAGTTGTTATCCTTCAATGGAGAATGTATGGTTAGTGGAGAATGACAGAGAAATGGCTTGGAAAATTAATTTGCATTTTCTAACTGTTACTTATGCAATTATTAGCATCTTCTAACTTTCTGTTAATTTTTTTGTAGGATATTTATAAGGTTAATCCTCTGAGGGTGGTAAGGCCAGCTGGTAGGCCAAGAACTCTAAGAAGAAGAGAGAGGGATGAAGCTGATGGTTATACAAGAAACCAAAAGAGATGTGGAAAATGCAAGCTATATGGACACAATAGGGTTGGTTGCAAAGGAGCTCCTGATGGTGATCTATCCACTATAGGTATAATTTTTTTTATCTTTAAATGGAAATCATAGTATGTGAAGTAATGAAGATATCCTCGTACATGTGTGAATATAATCTATGGTCCATATGAGACAAGGCCTCGTAGCGATGATGAAGCTAACAATTCTACAGAATTTGGTTCTTCTAGACCACAAAGGCAAACTGCTGGAGTGAGGCCCACAAGCTTTGGTATCAATACCAATAGCAGTACTAATGGAGGAGTTATTAGAGGTGGAATTCCACCTATTGCAACTGTTATAGGAAGGAGAGGAAGAGCTGGTGCACGTGGAGATGTTAGAGGAAGAGGAGGCAGTGCTATTGGAGCTATTAGAGGCAGAGGAGGTAGAACTGGAGCAGTTGGAGGAAGAGGTACTAGTGCAACTGCAGCTATTGGGACTCAGTCCTCCTAAACTCCCGCAATAACCCAACAATCTCCAAGAGGAAGAGGAACTGGAATTGGTAGAGCTGGTAATGCCAAAATGAGGTGTGGAAATAATGGACTGCCAAGTTATCCAGTGGAGAACATGACTAGGAGTAATGCTTCTTTGATGGAAATGACTCAAGACCAACCACCAGCAAAGAGAGGAAAACAATCAAATAAAAGCACAGTCGTGCAGTGGTATTAGGTAAGTTTCTTTTATAGTATAGCTTAATTGTAAACTAGTATCTCCAGCACTTTTAATTTACTTTCTTTTGGATGCAAAACTGGTCTTGGAAGCAAAACTGAAGTTGTGTATGTTACATTTAAATGAAATACAATTGGGTATTTTTTGTTAAACTAAACATGTTTTCTATATGCTATCGAATCCTTTCGAGTTTGAGTTATTTATATTATTTTTAGTTCAGAGTATTTCATTTCCTTCAATCATGTATGTGGAGTTCATATAATTGTATTGGAGTTGTTAGCGTTAAGAACTCGACAGTTTATTGGGTTGTAATTGATTGAAACGGATATTGGATCTGTTTTTGTAACTTATGAAGGCTTATAACGGTCAGAGTGTAGTGGTAGGGTCGGAGCAGATGTCGTCCACATATATCAGTGTAAATTGGACGGCGGATGCTTTCAGTGGTAGCACTTGATTTTTAAGTTTGCACGTGTGCGAAACATTTAACCGAGTGTCAAACTGCGTAAATAAATTACTAACCGAAGTTAACTTTAACTAGCAGCTTGACCAATGACTTCGTTGACTAACGAGGTCAACGACTCAAACTCAAAAATGGACAAATTTACAGCCCAAACTCAAAGACATACCAAAACTTACGACCCAAACACTAATTAACCCTTCCCTTTTTCGAGTCTCCTCGTATTGCTCCTTCATCGGGTGGCACTACATATTTCCCTTCATCCGAATTTCTGACACGATGTACCTTCGTCTACAACTGTGCCACATCCCCTCTGATTTTCATTAAATGCTTTGTTCTCCTTTTAGCCTTAACCGTCTGCAAGATTTGACTAGACCTTACACGCGTCTTTAGAGGCAGATCCGAGAATTGTGGGATGAGGTGCAAAAAAACAAAAATAGCCTTATGTATAAAAAAAATTCTAATTGGGCCTAAAATAGGCTTTGGACCAAGCTAGGTAGGGGTGCAATGGCACACCCTTACAATGGGCTGGCTTCGCTCGTGCGCATCATTCATGAGGCAAAGCCGTAGATATCCTGATTCTAGTGTAATTACCATTTGGGCCTTTATTTGGTGCATCTTTCACACCCCTCTTATCGTGTGTGATGCTTACACATGCCAATCGAATATTTTACCATCACAGACGTAGCGGCAAACATATCTGAAAATATTCACCGTATTATACTTACTGTTTTGGGCCTTTTGGCTTCCTCTTGTCTATGAATAGTGTGTTTTGGTTTGGTTCGGATATTATCCCACCCGTTTAACATCCCAAGTTGGGTCGGGTGGTGGATACATATAAACCAAATGTTATCTCCTCCTAGAACCTAGAGCAGAGCACAGATAAACCCCCACTCCTCCTCCTCCTCCTCCTCCAAGGTTTTACTCTCAGTCTCTCTGCAGAAATCATCATCAAATACTGTAAGTTAATACGAACTCAAAATTCTTAAACCTTTGAGTGACAGGCATTTCATCAAAAATTTATGGATTTTTGTTAATTAATGGAGTTAATGTTGATGATGAACAGTAGTAATTCAATCACAATGTGTAGTATATCTAATAATTTAGTTGAAAGGATTGATTTTTATGGTCAGACTACTTATTCCAATCATGGGTTCTTTTCAATTCCTAAGAAAAAACCCATGTTTGAGATTTCTTTAACCAAAAAGATGAATGTTTTTTCTGCGAGAAGAAGAAAACAACCTAATTTCAGAACCCTAAATGCTTTGCCAAAAGGGGGTGAGAAGATACTTGAGAAGGAATTCAAATTTCAACCTACATTTGATGAGTATTTGAAAGCTATGGAGTCTGTCAAGACTTGCAGAGAGAATAGTCCTTTTAAAGATTCTAATAAGAGTATGAAAGTTTCTAAATTGGGGAAGCTTTCTTCGAAATCGGATTCCGAAGATGATGATAATTTAGAGGAGGAGGGGAGAAATGTTGAATTGGTTGAGGGAAATGAGTCTACTGGTGAAGAAAATTTGGGTAGAGGTCTCAGAGAAGGAGGTAATAGAAGGTACAGGGATGGGAGCTTAGAGAAGGATGGTTCTGGAAGTGTGTGGAGATCGGTTCAGCGTAAATTGAAGTACGGAGAGAATTTGAAGGTTGAAAGGGGGTTGAGAGAGAATGGGAGAAACCGGAGTTCTGAGAGAAATAGTGGAAGATGGATTAAGGACAAGGGAAGCATGGTAGATTCTGATTTTAGTGAGTCAAGGGACAACGTTTATACCAGGAAAGGTGGCGACTACACGAAAACTGGTGTTGTGAAAAGCTTTAGACGGAACGAGGATGATTGGGATGAAGAAATTGGGCAGGGTGTTGGCAAAGTGGATTTGCAGAAGAAACGAATGGTTCGAGATGAGGTTCGGGTAAATGATAGGGATAGTGATGCGGCTGGGACAACTGATTACTCTCCCTTTAGAAAGAGTGGGGCAGAAAATGGTAGAGTTTATAGGCGGAATGTAGATTTGGACCCAAGTGATGTCAAGAAAAGCTTCAGAGGTGATGAGGATGATTGGGAAGAAGAATTTGGTCAGAGTGAAGGCAAAGCAGATATGCAGAAGAAAGGGGTGATTCGAGATGAGTTTCAGGTAAATGATCGTGCTAGTGATGCGGTTGGGGCAACTGATTATTCTTCCTTTAGAAAGAGCAGGACAGAAAAAGATAAAGTTTATAGGCAGAATGTAGATATGGATCCAAGTGAGCGTACAACTATTCGAACTTGGACCCGTAGTAAGGAATTATATGGAAGCAATGCTGAAAGGGGAGGGGGTGAGATTATGCATGATAGAGGAGTGCGAAAAAATGAATATTTTCCTGTGAGTAATTATGACAGAAAGTTTGATGAGACAAAGATGTCTAGAAGTGTTTATAGGAGAAAGCCCGATGAAAATCAAAGTCCTGCGTCGTTAGAGCAACATGGTCCTAGAAGCAGAAGTAGCTCATCAGGCAATTGGAAGTCCATAAGGGAAAAGCTCATAAAGTATGAGGATGATGAGAGTGATGTGGAGATGGAAAGATCTGCCTTCAAGTCGTTCGAGGAATTCACTGATGTTAAAGGCATGCCCCGAGTCTCACGGCAGGAAATGGAGGAGAGAATCCAAAATTTAGCAAAGTGGTAAGGATTAGATGCATTTATTCAGATATGAGTTATTACTGTTCATATTTGTATATGTTTTTCTTGGTGGCCGAAATTCGGATACATCTTGTATTCGAATTTCATTTGAGTGATTGTTTCTTTTAAAATCACGCACAAAAGATCATTGCTTCTATGAAAGTAGCATTGATGGAAACAAAATCTTTTCGTGTTTCCAGTCTGAAGCACTTGTAGACACCTTCAATATGCTTTGCTACTCTTAGTTTCTAGTTTAATTGGTGCTATCGAAACTGTTATAGTTCAAGTTTATGACTCAGCAATCTGCTTCTTTTTTGTTCTCTTTTTGGTTTATTTGATTATAACAGGGTCTCATTTAGTTCAGACTAGAGTTTCCCTTTTCAGGCTGAATGGTGCAGACATCAATTTGCCTGAGTGGATGTTCTCTAAGATGACGCGGAGTGCAAAAATCAGGTTCACGGATCATTCTCTTTTGAAGGTTATTCAGGTGTTGGGTAGATTTGGAAACTGGCGACGGGTGCTACAAGTCATCGAGTGGTTTCAATCGCGTGAGCGTTTCAAGTCCCACAAACCTAAGTACTTCCCTATTTCCCTCGTGTCAACGTTCTCTCAACCTTGATGGTGTCTGATTTTCAATATACAGCATCCATGACTATGATTGTTCTCTTGATGCAGGTATATATACACTGCTGCACTTGATGTACTTGGCAAGTCAAAGAGACCTGTCGAGGCACTTAATATATTCCATGAAATGCGGGTAATGCACATATATGTGCCTGTTGTGTTTTTATAACTTTTTGATTGTTGCACATTGATGTTAATGAGATCAAATAATCCTTGAATTGGCCATGCCACGGAGATGATCTAAGGGATGAATTCAATGAGAATAACGGACCACGTGATCAGGAGTACATCTTAACAAAAATTTACCCTTGAATTCATCTTTTCATTGGTGTTTCCCACAATTATGGGTCATTTATTCCAGTTCTCATAATTGTCATGTGTACTTGCATTCTTATTGGCTGCATACATTTTGACTCAATAGTTTCATTTCTTTTTTCAGCAACAACGATCTACATATCCCGACATTGCAGCTTATCATTGTATCGCTGTCACCCTTGGTCAAGCAGGACAAATGAAGGAACTCTTAGATGTCATTGATTGTATGCGATCTCCTCCTCAAAAGAAGTGCAAACTGGGGGAGTTTGATGAGTGGGATCCACGGTTGGAACCAGATCTTGTTGTCTATGATGCTGTGAGTACCTTGTTCTTCTCTTTTAAGCGTAATCTATGATCCAATATTACACATCTGAAATGAAAATCACATAAACATGTAGGGATGTATGAGTCTATCGTACTTTATTTGGATGGTACATAAATGCACAACGTGATTCCTTAATGTCTTTTAGGATGTTGGTCATGCAATCGGGCTTGCAAACCTTTTAGATGGTTTATTCGATGATGGATAACTTATGCTTTCAAGCATTTGCACCAATTTTTACATTCATGTCAATAATGTTCTAAACAGTACAAATACTAATTTCCCTTGCAAATGCAGGTGTTAAATGCTTGTGTGCGAAATAAACAATGGGAAGGAGCATTTTGGGTATTGCAACAGTTAAAAGAACAAAGCCTCCAGCCTTCTAGCACAACGTATGGCCTTGTGATGGAGGTACAACTCACTTTCTCATTGTATTTTTTATACCAACTTTTTGCTGTTCTGAACTTATACCCTTGTTAAACTGACTCGCAACTCATCGATTTTTCTTTCACTTGCCGCCATGCATTTAAGTTCTGAATAATTAAGTTAATGCCAATATTTATGCTTGAACAGGTTATGCTTGCTTGTGAAAAGTACAACTTGGTCCACGAGTTTTTCAGAAAAGTGGATAGAACATCTATGCTGAAATCGTCCAATTACAAAAGTATCTAACCTTGCTTTCTTTCCTGCCAGATTTCTTTATTCGCCTTCCTGTTAGTTAGAAAGCTGCTTATATTTCTTCATTTGTCTGCAGTTCTTGTGAATACTCTTTGGAAAGAAGGTAAAACGGATGAGGCTGTGGCGGCAGTTAAAGATATGGAAAGACGAGGAATTGTGGGTACTGCTAGTCTTTACTATGATCTTGCCCGTTGTCTCTGTAGTGCAGGAAGATGTGAAGAAGCACTGATGCAGGTTCCTTTCGACATCTGATTACACTGGCAATTAAGAGTTGTACATTTATACTGTATGTTTCAGCTGAAGTAATATTACTTGTTTTCCTTGCAGATCGAGAAGTTATGTAAGGTTGCAAACAAACCGCTTTTTGTGACGTATACTGGGTTGATTCAAGCTTGTCTGGACTCTGGAAGTGTTCAAAATGGTTCATACATCTTCGACCAAATGCACAAATTTTGTTCCCCGAATGTTGTGACGTTTAACATAATGCTGAAAGGTTACCTGGATCATGGGTTGTTCGAAAAAGCAAAAGACTTGTTTCAACAGATTTTGGATGATAGCAAGCAAATTGCCAGCATCTCTGATTACAAAAGCAGGGTTGTTCCTGACAACTACACATTTAACACAATGTTAGATGCCTGCGTTGCAGAGAAGAAATGGGATGATTTTACTTTTGTATATCAGCAGATGTTGCATCATGGGTGCCATTTCAACGCAAAGCGTCACATAAAAATGCTCTTGGAGGCTTGTAGAGCTGGAAAGGTATTTCTTCAATCGCTTTAATTGCAGTAGAAATTTATCGAAACGTTTGCAAGCTTCCTTATAATGGTGACCACATCTAAGTCAATAGTAACATACTCCTACAATGCATCCTTCCATAGAATTTTAGTCATATTCTAAGTACTTCGTAATGTATACCATTGCGATTGGAACTCTGTTTGTGGGTGTACATAAAGGTGCATGAGCTGCTTAGTGTAACACTTCTTGTGCATCTAGTATCCCTCTTAACTCGCTTCATGGAATTTTTGCAGGGAGAATTACTGGAGACTACATGGAAACACTTGATTCAAGCAAATAGAGCTCCACCTACTCCCATCATCAAGGAGAGATTTTGTATGAAATTGGAGAAAAATGACATTTCCGGAGCCATTTCCTGCATAACCAGTACAAGTCACCAGACAACGGATGAACTTTATGCGTTCTCTGAGAAGGTTTGGTTGTATTTATTTCAAAACAATTCAAGTAGATTCCAAAAGGATACTCTTCCTAGGTTGATTCATGAACTGAACAACATCATTGCTGGTAGTGACCGGTCCAACCCAATACTTGAAAATCTTATACTTTCATGTAAAGAATTCATCATATTGGACCGTGCGGCAGAAGCTGATCTGGTACCAAATGAAGCAACAACACTTGTATGATACTTGGTTTAAATGTATATCAGTTTTACTTTCCGAGATGCATTATTTTAGGCCTTTTGTCTGTAATGTCTGATCATGGGGATTTTAGCACATATCTTTATTTCGATATATATATATCTCATAAAATGATTTATTTGAAACCAAATAGCATACACGCACGCAGAAAGAAAAGAAAGAAAATGCTGAGAAAAAACATGTCAAACACCAAGCTCAAAAAAACAAAACAAAAAAACGAGATCGGAACTTTTCGATGGTGGTAGATTATTAATTATCCTATGCGCAACAAGCACAGTTCACGCCTCCATAACCAAAAACTGAGTACACAATGCTATCCCGAAGTTATCAATAAGTCCCTGATGGACGAAGCCTTCACAAACACTTTGGCAATCGTCACAGGAAGCTATATTAAAGCCGCTTTCAATCGCGCAACCACCTGCTCCCCAGGAGAAAGATTCCACATCTCTGCGTAGAGTTGAACAAAGTAGTGTTAGCTAGATACAAACAGGAAACTAGCTAGATTGTTGTAAGTTTACCCAAAGTGGAGAACAATCAAAACAAACAGAAAACCGACGAGAGCAGCAGAGGAACGGAGATTGGTTTCTGGTTTGTACATTTCTCATTGATTTATAGGGCAGGGATCACAGTAGTCGTTGACATTACAGATAAACGGTGCGAAAGATCCGCCGCATTGTTTGGGAGGATAACATGGGTTCAGATTGATATGAGCTTCCATGAAGGTGCTACTACTACGTAATGAAGCGCCCGCAGTATTAAAACTACTATTAATAGTAGTTAGTTGAGGTCCTGGACCTGGAAAAAAGCATATTAAGTTATTTAAGTTTCTGTTGGTTATAAACTATACTTGGCCTCTATTAACAATTCAAATTAATCAGACAATTTTTAAGTCCCTGAAGTAAAAGTTGGCAACTTGGTGATAACCACCAATCTACACTAATCAGCTGTGCAAAGAAAAAAGTCCAACCTCAGTGAGAAGATACACATGGACTTATCCAGGAAATTGCAGAAACTGAGAGATCCCTTTCAGTCAAAAGAATTTTGCTCAAAGATATAGGGAGACTAATTATGTTGCAGATGCAAACACTTGAAAAAGATGGTGCTTCCAAAGAGCATGAAGCAGTCTGGATTGGAAGGAGTATCCCAAATTTTTCAGTTTCTTATGTTCTTCTTGATTGTGTAATATCTTTTCTGTTTGGGAGGATTCCGAATGTTAAGTTTAAATGACATCTATTCAATTGTGTATTTTCTTGGTCCAGACAGATTGGAGTTCTTGAGGCCTTCATGTTATAATATGGCAACTTCTCCACCAAAGATAATCAAGGGGTACAGCAGTTGGTTCCTGATCGATCACTTCCTCCAAGCATACCTGTCATGCGCCTTCACATGAATGGATTTGCTTCATCAGGTTTCTTAATTCATTCATGCCACCTTTTGGCTTCAACATCTCTGGAGGGAGGCTTTTACTCACTTGCTGTGCACCAATGGGAGAGTTCAAGCCTCTGTCTGTTCTTGGTGATATCCCAGCATGTGTCCATCCCATCTCGGACATTATGACCGCCGGAACCCTTTGCTATCAGCCTGATTCAAGAACCTGTCATAATTTCGGGGTTGTCACCATGCAGCAATCCCTTCTTTTCTGTCATACTCATGTAACATTTGATACTCTCTTCATCTTAGCATGGTATAATCCTGGCTGATAGGAGCCCATTTGAGTTTGGTCTGGAATTTGCTTGTAGTCTTGTACATCATTCCAAAAGTAGAGTTCCTTAATTCGTTTCCACATTATTCATATAGCAGTTTCGTTACCAAGTTAAACCAATGGGAGGATTAGTTTTTTCAGTGATTGATACTCTTAGTCTTTTGTTTGTTTACCAAAAAAAAAAAAAAAAAAAAAAAAAACTCTTTCAAGTCTTTTTGCAATGAGTTCATTCATAGATGGATTCAACCAATGTTGCAGGTTTTACAACTGTGTTCAACAATAGGGTCAAGTGATTGTTTTCAACCAACACCAAAGATAGAGACTTCCGGCTACAGCAAGATCACAGTTCTCATATAGAAAAATTCACAGCAAAAAATAGATTAATATCTAAAGAACGCCGAAAGATGCTCACAATACAAATGCTGCTGCAGCTGCCCTCCTTTTAGAATATGTAAAAGTGTACCACTACAAGGTTATTATGAATATGATAATAAGAATAACGAAAACTATACCTGTCGGATAAAAATATTATTAAAGCTGCATCTCTCCCTCTCCCTCTATATTTCTATCTCTTCAACCTGACCTAATTCTGACCATCCTCTCTTAATCTTCACTCACTCTACAAAGAATTGATTGTCGTAAGAGCTCGGAACCTGCTTGCACCTTGCA
Source organism: Papaver bracteatum (assembly GCA_023529315.1). Taxonomy (NCBI): domain Eukaryota; kingdom Viridiplantae; phylum Streptophyta; class Magnoliopsida; order Ranunculales; family Papaveraceae; genus Papaver; species Papaver bracteatum. The sequence continues at coordinate 468,774 of JAJJWX010005115.1, forward strand.
AGTTTATATCAAAGTTGTATCTTAAATTCTCCGTTGTTAATGTATCAGTAAGTTGAAGCCAGGGACATTGATCTTCTGTAACCATTTTGATGTGATTTCTGCCATTTCCATGCAGTTTGTAAACTCTCTTGAAGATTTGTGTACTGAGCAGTCCAGTTTAGTTCACGGTTAATCTTCGATGGATCACTGTAAACTTCGGCGTAATCACCAGGACGACGTTCAAGAAACTCAATCTTGATTTCTACTCCAGTTGCCTTCTTACATGCCTCCACAAATTCCTTTACGGATCTACCTGATCCGAGTTACGCGTGTATATACACATACAATGTCAGAACAATTGGGATCTTAAACCAGGTGGAAGTGAAATTTTCCAAATGCACAATTTTTTGTTAGCAACAGAACTGCTTCCTTACCTTTGCCTGTGCCAACATTGTAAATGCCAACCTTACTTGGCTGTGCCTTTGCAAGTGCCTTCACGTGAGCATCAACTAGATCAGTAACATCGATGTAGTCTCTAATACAGGTTCCGTCAGCTGTGGTATAATCCGTTCCTTTCACCTATATGTATATCAATAACATTAATTTCGGAAGCTGCATTGATATGTTAGTATCAAATACATACATTAAGAGAGCAAGGGGAAAGGAAATGCAACAAATAAAGTGAGGGTATGCTCGTTATGAAGTTTTAATTTAGAGAAAATAAGAGCACTCTATAGATCAATGGGCATACCTTCAGGCCAGGTATGATTCCCAAGGCTGCATCAAAACAAGCCCCAGAAATCCGACCATGCTCCCGTAGTTCAGGTCTGGGAGCTTCTCCCAACCGTCCTTCCGGATCAGATCCAATCACATTGAAATACCTGAAATGTTGGCAAAGATGGTGAGACACTAGTATATACTACTCTGAAAGTCTTGATACAGTTTTGAACAAATCTATCATATCTGTTTCGAAAGAGAATTGCCAAATTGATCAGAAATAAGTCGAACCTTAAAATCATCACAGCCATGTCCGAGTTCTTTGAGAAGTCTAGGATGATATCTTCGGCCATCTTCTTGGCTTTACCATATGGATTGATTGGAATCTACGTTATGAACAAGTGGATATTAGAATGGAAACCTATACCCACCAATGACATTGAAATTCCGTGCTTGCAGGGCCTTGATCAAACAAAGCAAGAAAATGCACCAGAATTTATCTCACCTGAGGAGTATCTTCTGTAATAGGCATTTTCAGTGGTTCACCGTACGTTGCACATGTACTCGAATAAATTAACGTCTTCACCCCATGTGCTGCCATTGCCTCCAGTACCACCAGGGTGTTTGATGTTATGTTGTGATAATACCTGCACAGAACAGTTATCTTTCAGTTTCCTTCCTTCCGAAAATGCAGTCCGTCTAAGCTAGAACACATTATACATAGCAATTTTAAAGGGAAAAAAAAGTTCAACTTTTGAATATCACAAAATCAGAGAGCTTACCTAAGAGGTTCAAGAGTGCTTTCTCCGACATATGCAACAGCCGCGAAATGCATCACAGCATCAAATGCGTTCTCCCGGAAGATTTTATTTACCTGAACTAGTTACTAAGGAAAATACTCTAACATTCACATTTTACGCATACATATTGGCCAAAAAAGACTATGTAAGACTGGAAGATTAAGGATACAGCTTTTGGATCACCCAAATCAGCGTATATGAATTGTAGCCTTCCAGGTTCGGGAAATTGCTCCTGGAGAACCTTAACAGCACCGAAGTTTCCCCGAGAGAGATTATCCTGAAAAATGGGTACAAATACAAGTAAATCCCAAGCTATAATTAAGACGGCCAACATGCATGACACTTGGTAGACGCCCATAGAGCTGGTGAGTATCTACATGTGACATACCACTATTGTAACACGATATGAGTCCTTTAGAAGACGGAGAGCAGCATGTGAACCAATAAAGCCAGCTCCTCCTGTTACCAGAACATGAGTTACCCCTGGTTCATGGCGAGAGAACTGGAGAAGAAGTCATCGGGAGAAGAAGTGTGAATCATAATGGAACATACCAAAGTATACAACCAGAAACAAACAAAAAGAAAGGTAGACAAGTCCCGTAACAACAGGGGAGGAAATACAAGTAGAGATCATTTTTATTCTTCAAAAACTTACCGGGGTTGGGGTGGTAAAACTAGACGAGTTCTTCAGAATATATATACACAGAACAGTTAACATGGCAGCCAACAAAATCTTTCCAGCAAAGTTTCTCTTCTTTTTCGTTTCTGGGTAATCCATGCCTACAACATCAGTCAAATATTATCATACAAGTCCTTACTTTACAAAAGAAGAAGGGACATATTCCCTCACAACTGAATGAAATGACAAAACCGACAACAACTCCAAATCCAGCCCGAACCTAGTGTCCTGTGGGGTTTAACCATTTCCTATTTGCAAGTTGCAACACGCACCAACTATTACTTAGTGTGGCGATGAATACTTAGCTGCATTTTTGACCGCAGAACAATACCTTTCAAGCCTCTAATTTCTAATTTAGTATATGTATGGCAAACAAGAAAAACATGCATCTCCTTTTCTCTAATACTTATCCGCCATAACGGATTACATGATTTTGAGACACATTTACATCTACAAACTTGTCCACCACACTATTCCAGCTCCAACAAACCATATATAGATCACCACAAGTATACAAATGCGACATAAAGACATGACAATTGTCTACTAGCTCACCGGAAGATGATTAGAGCAAAAATAAAGGCTCACCTGAGAATGACCGAGGTCTAGGTCTGTTTAAACCATTCATAGTCCTAACCCCCTATTACCAATCAACAATTCCAAAGATCCCTCCTTCAATATCTGATTATAGTTTGATCTGTCACCAACAAATAACAATTCAAACTTGTTAAGATCAATGACCAATTTACAGACTCAAATTTCTCAAATAAAGAAACCCCAGAAAACAAAAATCACTTTTTTCAATAAAATCAAAGAAACCCAATACTGCAAATTCATCCAATTTCATTTATACAAAATCAAATTTCAAAAACAAGATCCAACATGAAACCCATAATAACAAAAACCCTAAAAAAATCAAAATTCAACCACCAAAAGAATAAGAAATCAAAAAGAAAGTAACAATTACCTGAAAGAAATACAAGCGCTTGCATTATCAGACCCCAAAACCTTAAAATTTTGATCAGAACCCAAAATCAGAATACCCCCAAAAGCTATGAAATTGAAACCCAATTTTAAAGGGTTTTTTTTTCTACAAATGTCAGAGAATGTGGTGTTGGACCTAATAATGAATCAAAAATGTCAACTGTTGTTTATAATGTAAAGCTACCAACTTGATTTTGAGATGATGAAACGTAATAACGTAAGAAGAAGATGAAGAGTTAAAAAGTCTATAGAGATAGAGACTAGTTGGAAGGAAGAATTAGTCTGAACAAGAGGAAGGAAGAAGGACCCTTTCTCTGTCTCTGTCAATGGAGTCTAGTCTTTGGTGGCTTGAAGTTGAAACTGAGACTCGGACAAGAGAGAAAGGAAGGAAGGAAGAGAGAGTTGTTGGATTCTCTTCTGTGTTTTTATGTAGGCGGCTTTGACGATGAAGTGTATTAGGTAAAAGGCTCTCTCAATCGATTATCTTCTGTTCACCTCTTTTTCTAGTTTAGGTGACCCTAATTTCGAAGGGGGTGTTTGTTTGGGTCCAGGCTAACAAGTTCAAGTGTGTTTTTTTTTTCCAACTTTGGATACACAAGTAAAGTTAAAGGAACTATATCTAAAGAGTGCGTTTGCTTTTCTGCTGACTCGGCGTTTGAATTTGACTCGGGCTCGATTCATATGTCAAACTATTTTCTTTTAATTTTGAATAAGATCTAATTCGTGATCTGACTCATACCTAACCTAACCTAACCCCTGACTCAAACTCATTTGAGTTAGGGATAAAATGTTTGTGAAATAGGGCAAGCCACTACTCACATATTTTTGAGTAAGATGAGTCACATATGACTCAAAAAACAAACATATTGAGTCAGATCTAGTATCTAGATGAGTCAGGTGATATTAGTCAGATCCAAACAAGTTAGATTCAGATGAGTTATGAAAAAACAAACAAGGTGTAACTCGATGTATGACTCGAACTGAGATATATCCACACCTGAATCTGACTTGGTGTTTGTCTGACTCGGTGTCTTATTCGAACTGAGGCAGACTTCAAATAGTTTATTTTTTCATGTTATTGATGTCTGACTTGGAAGTATTTGAGTCAAGTATAATTTCGTACATGACGCATTTGGCACTTATCTGATTAGATAAAAAAAAATGAGTCAGATATAACGAGTCAGATTTATATATAATGAGTTAGATTCAAATAAGTTAATTAAAAAAGTAAATTAACTAAAGAAAAGGTACAACTATTTTGTACAAAAAGAGATAACTTGAAGTAGAAACTAAATATCGACATAATGTTTATAGAGTCGATATAGAGTTTTTTTTTTTTTTTTGAAAGAAAAACAGGAAATATTTGCATTAAGCTCAAAAGCCAACCAAAGGCATTACAACACTAATCTTTCACTTTCTAATATAGACTCGACACACTAAGGGAGTTCATAACTCCATTTTCTAATACAATTATTATTTATAGCAAACTTAGCAAGTAGATCAGATACTTGGTTACACTTCATATTTCTAAAACAAACTTGAACATTCCTTAGACACTTAACTAGATGTTGACAATCTCTGATAATATTGGCATCCTCCCATCTTGTTGTAATCTGAGGACCCCTGACGGTTTCCATGACTACTTTGTTATCTCCTTCCACTATGACCTGTTGAATCTGCAACTGAACAATCCATTGAAAAGCTTTAAGCACTGCCACTGCTTCAGCTTGAGCGACATCTCTGGCTATTTCTACCAGCGTCCAGGCTTCCACCATCCTCCCTGTAAAATCTCTTATGATTAGAGCAATACCAGCAATATTATGATTAGGTAAAATAGAAGCATCAATGTTTATTTTTAATTTTCCTCTATGAGAGGGACACCATCTATTATTGTCTCTACTAGCTTCATTTCTGCTTATCATGCTTCTATCAACTTGGACTATACTTTATGACTGATTTATGTGGATTTTATTCTCATTGCAGTAAGTCAGGATCCTGTATTTTAGGCTTGAGATGGAACATCTGTTGTTATTAAAAATGAGCTCACATCTGGATATCCAGATGAACCACATAGTAACAGTAATTATATTAATTGTTGTTTTCCTTCTGAAGAAAATATTATTGCTTGAGTTGCTCCATCTTCTTAGCCATTGTTTATGTCATTGATGCTCTCAATATGTTGGTCAATCTGAGGATCCACTGCATTCCAAACATCTCTGGCATAATTGCATTTGAGCAGCAAGTGGGTGATATTTTCTTCTTCAGCATTACATCTTTGGAAGTTGACTTGGTGATTTGGATTGTATCTGGAAAGTCTTGCATTCACAAGGGCTATATCATGAGGCACTTTTCTTAAGAATAATTGACATTTGTGAGGAATCTGCAGATGCCATAAGCTTAGCCAAAACTTTGCTTCCTCCTCTTTGTTAACCAAGCTTTGATATTGCTGACAGAGAATTTCCTTGTATGTGGAGTTGATTGTAAATTGGCCATTTCTAGTTAGAGACCAAACCATTTCATCTGCTTGCTGCATTGAAGGTTTTATGTGACTGATTTTCTCTATCTGATCTTGAGTAAAGTAATTTTGAAGAAGTTCCAAATTCCATCTTTGAGTGTGAATATCAATTAACTCATTTACTTTCATATAGTAAGGATATTCTTCATAGTTAGAGAAATTTTGTTGCACTTGTGCAGCAGTGTATCCTTCAATCCAATTATCTTTGAAAGCATAAACTTTCTTCCCATTCCCAATCTGCCAAATATGAAATTGTTTCACCCATTTGATTCCAATGCTTATACTTCTCCAAATATCAATCCCTTTACTTGAAACATCTTCTTGAAGAATAACATCATTTTTAAAATGTTTGGCTTTATGAACCGCCACCCATTTTTTGTTCTTTTCTTGTACTATCCTCCAAGCCAGTTTAGTAACCATTGCTTAATTGAAAACTTGCATATTTTTAAAGCCCAGTCCTCCCCGTCTTTTAGGTATATTCACACTCTCCCAAGACTTTAAGAAACCTCCTTTTCCTTGTTTTCTATTCCACCAATATCTTCTCTGCATAGCTTTAAGTTCATTGATGTTTTTCTTAGGTAACATGAAGCATCTCATCTGAAATTGAGCCATAGAGTTTGTAACAGCTTGGATTTGTGTGGTTCTTCCAGCTTGATTTGTGATGCCATCTTGCCAATGAATCAGTCTTCTCTGCATTTTCTCATTTATGCTTTTGAAAGAGTTTGATTTCTTTCTTTCTATGAATAAATTTATTCCCAAGTATTTTTCTTCCAACGACAAAACCTTCATATTCATAGTATTGCAGATTTGTTGCTTTATTTCATCCTCAATCCTTTTACTAAAGTGTATGCTTGATTTGCTGAGATCCACCAATTGATAAAAGGCTTTGCAGAACTTGTTGATGATATCCTTAAGATTGTTTATGGAACTCATTTTAGCAGAGGAGAATAGAATGCAGTCATCTGCAAAGAACAAGTGAGATATTGGAGGACTTCCTTTAGCAGGATATATTGGGGTTATGTATTTTCTATCCACTGAAGCTTGAATCATTCAAATTAGACCTTACATGCAAGTGATGAAGATATAGGGAGATAGGATGTCACCCTATCTTAATCCTCTTGTAGGATGAATAATTTCAATTGGAGAACCATTGAGAAGAATTGATATGCTTGTGGTAGATATGCATTGATTGACCAATTGACACCATTTCTCAGAGAAACCTAGTTTTTTGAAGATTTTGATGATGAAATTCCACTCCATTCTGTCAAAAGCCTTTGAAATATCCAGCTTTATTGCAACAGCACCATTGTTATTTTTTGTGGTTCTCATGTATTGAACTACTTCATGAGCAATGACAGTGTTGTCAAGGGGAGATGATTTTATGAAGCATGGGTTTCAATATGTTTGTCATGATTTTGGATATAATTTTGTAAGATATATTGCATAGACTTATTGGCTTGAAGTCAGAAGGCTTTTGAACACAATTGTTTTATGGTATGAGGGTTTGAAAAGTATGATTGAGCTCTTTCAGCAGTTTACCCTTCTTGAAGAATTCCTGCACCATTTTTATAACATCTTCTCCCCCCACTTCCCAATTTTGCTGGTAAAAACCTGCTTGAACATCATTTGTCCCTGGTGATGACCAAGCTCTTATTTGGAAGACATTTCTATTGATTTCATGTTCATCTGGGATAGCAGTTAACTCCTTGTTCTCAACTTCAGTGATGCATGGAGCAATGAGATTTAGTATTTCATTGTCATCCTCAATTTAGTTAGTAGTAGCAATCTCTTGGAAGTGTGCTTTTAGAATGCCAGCAATTTATTCTTTGTTGTCTTTTACGATATAGATATTTGCTAAGGATTAGAAAACTCCATTATGGGTGGTGTAATGGTGTTTAAAGAATCTTTCACTAAAGAGGGGCTGAATAAAATCTTTTATTAAAGGGGGGCGAAATAATATGTATAAAGAAAATTGCCCGATGTTTCCTAGATGATGAAAAATAAACAAATACTGGTATAGGTTGTTTACATACCATTTATAGCGTGTTTGGATACACATCCAAAAATAACTTTTTAAATACTAGAAGTCAAAAAACAAGAAATTAGTTTTGGAGTAAAATTTCAGAATGATTTCTATAAATAAAGAAAAATAGATTTTCTATAAAGCAAAATATCTTTATTTCTAACTTCTACTTCTGGTATCCAAAACCGTTATTAAGAAATTACTTATCAATTTTTTATAGTCTAAAATTTATAAATTAATTTGAATACACAGTTTCAAAATGACTTCAAAAACAAGACTAAATACTTTTTGTAAAGCAAGTTGTTCTTGTTTTTGATCCAGGATTGACTATTGTTTTCGGTGCCCAAACACTCTCGGATGCTGAGACAGATGAAAAAAAAAGAAACTGAAATGATGAGTGCCAAGTATGGTTGCCATTTGCCAAACACTAACTAAGAAACAAAGGATGTAGATGCAAAGTGGGTTACGCTCACTCGCTTTTAGTCCCTTTGTGACGCTTGTTTGACCTGGTCCTGAATAGTTTACATATGATTGTTACACGTAATATGATTCTACACAGCTAAGATGAGATGAATGTATGGTAGTATTGGGCTGTCAATGACTAAAAGTTTACTCACAATAATTGGGTAGAACGTCTAATCGAACGGCTGTAAATTATTTAGTGAAAAAACAAAAGTAGTTGAAGCCTACAGTTCTGATGTCAACTCAATTTGGTCGCAACCTACTTCAATCATTTGCTTCATTTCTAATTCTAATTCGCGCCTTTTGATGGAAAATATCTTCTTACTATCTCTCACCCTTTGCTTAAGGTCTGATATTTCCCAAATTCCAGTCATGAAAACATCATAAAATCAACCGACACTCCTGTACTACGAAAATGTTACGTATACCTCGGATTTATACCCAAAAATATTACCCTGCTATGTGTCAATTTCTTATTTGCTCATTTTTAAAACGAACCCTATGTTTTTCTCTGGTGGGGTAGGATAAGAATGAAATCTACGGTGAATATAAATGACATATAGAGAGGTAAGAAGTTGGGGTATAAATCCGGGATATAACTAGCCGTTTCGGAATGCCTAGACTAGAGCCCGAGTAACAGAGGCTGCTCCAATTTGGGGACAAGACGTGACGTGACTGTGAAAAGAAAAAGAACGATGCTATTATTGTGATTGTTAATTGGGCGAAGAGGGAAATGATTGAAGGTCTGGAATGGATTCATTGTATTCGATATTGGAACAGGTCTCGGGACTTTTTTATATTGTTCACTTGAGCGGCCTCAAAATTTTGACCATGAACTTGGTGAATTCACACAGCCCCGTGTTTGAGCTTTGAGGCCCGCCTCGTTCTTTTCCTCGAAGGATTGACGGTAACCATCAACTCGTGTGTGGGTCCCACAAGGCAGTACTATGATTGCTTCTGGAACCGTTAAAAATCTGGTTGATTGTCGTTGGTTTGGTTAAATTGCCAAACAGAGAACATCTGACAACGCACGAATCAGGTGAAGCCATTTGATGTGTTTCTTCCTTTTTCCTTTAAGAGTACGTACCACGTACGAGACTGCAATTGAAGAAGGCCCATTTAATGAAAGAAATCTCAGAATCTAGTAGTATTAAATCATGCCGACAATCTAGTTAAAGTAGTCCGAGACGTACGGGAACTTTGCCTTAAATACGTTGTAATACGTGGAAGCTAGTAAACCCTTCCCACATTCTTCCTTCGAAAGTGGAAAAAAGTTTGCTCCAGTAGCGTTAGAGTATTTTTGATCTAGCGCTGCTAGAGCCGTTGGATGCACCGGTAGTGGTTCCAGTATAATTTTTTACTTTAAGAGTAAAAATATAATTTCCATCATAAACCACCACCACCGTTGGATTAGTGCATTCAACGGCTCTGGCACTGCTAGAGCAAAATCGCTTCCTTCAAAACAACCTAAAACCAATTCAAAATGAGGGAAATTTTTTGATGTGGACAAATTTTGATGAGGCCATAATGGACGAATGGTAAGCTGACATTTGTCATGACCAAAAACCGTTTTATTCAAATTAATATTTTGGTTTGGCGAATTTTCTGTCTCATGGCTAATTTTGAATTCACATTCACAGCATCAAATTCGTTTCAATCTCTGATGGATCCGGAATCACAGTTTGGTTAGTGGTGTTTGTATTAAGTCGCTTTTTGTTTCTAGTTAAGATCTTGTTCTTGTGTTTTTGTTAAATTTCATGATTACCGATAGATCTAAAGCTAGAACAGCAAGAATGAGAAAAGGATTGTTGCTGGATGGAGAGGTTAGACAAGGAGAAGTTTGGCAGGATAACAAGATGGATCCAGAAAGAAAAAATTTTCAATTGGAAAGAAAATCTTATTCTATTGAGGTGGAATATTTTGGAAGCATAAAAACAGTGAAAATCACAGAGAGAGGAAGACATGGTTACCGAGCGTTAAGATATCAATGATGATTATCCGGATCTGGTTCAGACAGACAATAAGGGCATCGTTAAGATATCTAATAACATTGGATGGGGGGAAGAACTTCAACAAAAATAACAACTTCAGAAACGGACAACAATCCAGCATTAAAATAGTTCCAAGTACGGGATTACTATTAATTCAAAAATTAGAAACAGATTCAAGCAATCAAACAAAAAGGTAATCTGAATCTGAGAGGGCAAAGATGATCAAAAGAGAGGGAATTGCAGGACTACTCAGGAATTAAAGTGGAGTCAGTAGCAATTAATTTCTAAGGTAAACAAAAATTAAGAAATTGAACCGATGCAAGCATAGAAAAATGAAAATGTAAGATATATAAAGGAGAAGGCGCTTCTGAATCTTTGAGCCTGAAGGTAGCAAGGACCAATTTTTGTATTTCAAAGAAAATGAAGGGTCTTCTAGCAGATTCAAAGGGAGCCTTCTAGATGGATTCACAAGTCTTGTAGCAAGTAGCAAGTTCCAGATCCTGGAGGCTTAGTAACTGGGTTATAAATAATTAAATCGGAGTCTTCTGTATCGTGAGTCTTAAGTAGGGCTGCACATGGGCGGGTATAGAGCGGGCGAGCCGGGGCTGGCCCGTTACGGGTTACACGGGTTCGGGTTTACACGGGTCAATACCCGCGGGTTGAAATTCTTCACGGGTGGTCATTTCTTCAACCCGCGCCCGTAAACTTGCGGGTTCACGGGTTACCCGGCTTGTTTAAATTAAAATTTAATTAAGTTAATTTGTGCATTACTTGGGAATAATATGATTCTTACTCGTTCAAAACAGAGGATTACATAACAAAAAACAACAATTATAAGCTCGTAAATATAATCTCTAGTTCACTGCTTATATTTTTACAATCAATCAAACTTGTACAAGATTCAGTCAAATAAAAATCACATACAAGCTCAGTTTATGCTTCAAAAAAAAAAAAAAAAAAAATACAAGCTCAGTTAACTAGTTACGTGGAATTCAACAAACAACAATCATATTACCCATCGGTAATTAAATTGAACCTTCAGGGAAACTGACTAGATGAATTCCCAATTTGGAGATAATTTCTAAGTTCTCTCCATCTCCATTAGACCCAACTGTTGATTATTTTTTTCTAGTTTTCTTACCCCAACAATGAAATCAGAGTACTAAAAAGTAAAAACAATTAGATCTAAGAATTAATCATAAAAAAATACAAAAATTACAGAAAAAATCAAATAAAAACTTGAATCTAACACAAAATATCAGAGTTTCTTAACCTAATAACTTAAATTGAATCACAACCCTAGCCTTCTTCTTCTATCATTAAATAAATTCTCTTCTCAATTTCATAGAACCACAAATTCAATTGAAGCCTAATTTCTTCTAGATTTCTCAATTCAGTTCTTCTTCGAAATTAACCCTAACTATTAGTATGATAATCTTCTTCTTCATATTCTACTTTTAAAACCCACCCTTAATCACTCACTTTCTCTTCCAATCTCCAACTTAGAAACCGACTAAAACTCGAACCAAAAATAGAAACAAAAAGAAAATTGTGAAGAAGCAAATCCCCACATCAGTTATTTGAGCTAAACTCCATGATCAGTAAGCTTCAATTTACACATGCAAAGAAGAACAGATGCAGAGAAGAAAGAAAAAAGAAGATGGAGGTGGTGTTAGGAGGCGCAGAGAGAAGAAAGAAAATAGGAAAGAAAAAAAAATGAAATCTTCTAGGGTTTTTTCGAGTTTTATATCATAAACAAACGAACGGGATTAAATGTAATAATCATACGGTGGAGATTATCAGGAGCATACGGGTTGACTGGATTACCCGCGGGTTCACTTGGACGGGCACGGGTTAACCCGTTTTCTCACGGGCCATCATTTCTCTAACCCTAACTCGGCTTGTTTATAACCCAGCCGAGCCGGGTTCGGGTTTTCACGGGCCAGGCACGGGTTTATCCGCGGGTTTGGGCTAGTTTGCCAGCTCTAGGCGTGTATAAGCTCAAACCAACCTCGCATCCACAGACTACGAGTTTTTTTTTCATAACCAACTCCGCACCCACAAACAGTGCGTGGGTTTGGGTACCCGCCCGCAGCGGGTAGGGCGGGTTTGGGTAAAAACCCGCTAAAACCCGCAATAATCATTCATAGTTTCATACAATTAGAGAAATCAAAATGATGATAACATAACTAGGGTTTTCCTCTTAAGTCTAATTGAAGAAGAAGAAGGTGACACCATTGAGGAAAAAAATGGGCCGGCTCCATTAGAGAGAATTTTCATAGTTTTCCTCTTAAGTCTAATCATTCATAGTTTCATTCAACTACTCCCGCAGGTCTGTTCAGTCGAGGTGGTTGTTAAAATGGGCCGGCTCCATTAGAGATAATTTTCATGTTGGGAAAACGAAATCTTGAGGAAAAAAAATTACTAACTTGCGCTGGTGATGAACATTGACTAGTAATGAAAGTATTCGGTGTTTATGCACGTGTGTGAGTTTGGTAAAGGGTGTTTATGAACGTTAACTGACGGCCAGGATTAATTATAATCAACGGTGTATATTGAACGGGTTTTTCGGGCGGGTATGGGCGGGTATGACCTAAAACCAACCTCGCACCCACGGAGAGCGGTTTTTTTTTTTCTTAACCAACCCCGCACCCACAACGGGCGGGTATGGACAAAAAACCCACGGATTTAGCGGGTTTGGGCGGGTATGGATATCGTGGGCGGGTCTTGTGCAGCCCTAGTCTTGAGTGTTTTTGGATTTGTAGAAACCATAGTCTTCTGTCACATGAGAGTCTTTGGAGCCGGTTGAACTTACGGGTTGGAGTTTAAAATTGAAACATGAAGAAGGGAATTTGAAGGATAGAGATCTTAATTAGACATGGGTATGAATTTAATTGTCTGAAGAGTTTTTCGGTAAGATTCCAATTTGATAACCACCGCTCACAGTGGTTACTGTCTAGAAAATTGGTCCAGAACGGTGGTTACTGGTGATTTATGGGGAGGCGCAAATATCGCCTAGAGAGAGGAGTGTTTTACATACAAATGTACTAATTTAGGATAATTATCATTAGGGTTTTGTTATCTTGTGCACCCATGCACAAGATAACACCTAATCATTGGCATTGGAAATGATAAAAATTAATTAAAAAAATATGAGAGATAATATGTTATGCATTGGAGAAGGGAAAGTGTACACTTATATAGAGAAAAATTCAAAAAATCCATGATTGTTTCCCTTCTCCAATACATAACATATTATCTCTCATATTTTTTTAATTATTTTTTATCAATTCCAATGCCAATAATTGGGTGTTATCTTGTGCATGGATGCACAAGATAACAAAGATTCTAAAATCAAAATATCTAGGAAAGGGTAAATTGGGAAGATAAAAACTAAAACATTAATTTGGATAAAACGGTTTTTGTTCATGACAAATGGCAGCTTACCATTTGTCCCTCATGAAAACTCCATTCTTATAAAGTTTTGTAATGACACCTTCTTCCTCCTTAATTCACTGTTTATAAATTTTAAATGACCTGAAAAGAAGGTGATTAATGTTAATGAATAATGATGGTGTGTGTTTGTTACTCGATTGGAACAACAGCTTAAAAGACAAAAGTAGAAACAATAATCTAATCAATCAATGAGATTTGAACAAGGAGGTTTTACTCCTATTGTAATTTGAATTTTGTTTTTGGATCAATCAAATCATTTTTTGGAGTTTTCGATGTGTGTTTAAGGGGATTAGGCAGCGGGGGTCCGGGGAGGTGTAAGTAAAGTCACATTCCTTCCGCCATTCACTGGTTTCGTGTCTCCTGGGAATTTACTTGTAAAAGGAAAAACATACGGTTGCTTCAGCTTGGTAAAAGTCAAATGCTATGCTTGTAAGTTGTAACCTTCTAAATCGCAAGTGTTTAGGTCTACACTTCGGCCTCATACCTAGGGTGGGCTTTTTTCTTTCTTTCTTTTCTTTATGTGGCTTGTTTCCAATGGGAGGTTAGAGCAACGGCAATCATACAACTAAAATCAAAGACCAAAAACTTAAAAAAAACTTAAAAAAATTGGTTTATTCCGTGTTGCGATGCTACGGGGCAAGGACTAAAAACCAAAAAAAATACATCAGGCGTAACTTCAATTAGGCGAACTTTAAAGTTGCGCCCCACGTTTTTTTTTTTAATTCGGGCGTAACTTCACCATCAGACGCAGTTTAAACTTCCGCCCCACCATCAGGCGCAACTATAAATTACGCATGTTCAAACACAGCTTTAAATTACGCTCGACTAAAACCAAACTAAAGACCAAATAGTTTGGTTTTTGATTTTACTCTGGTCTTTGATTTTTACTCCCTCTCCACTGTGTCTGGTTTTTAGTTTTAGTCGATGAATGTGGTTGCTCTTAGGTCATGTCTATGGACTACTTTTTGTAGAAAAAGAGAGCTCAATGTCAATGGTTGTGCACAATGTAGTCCATTTCAGATCTCTATCCATCCTGATGGGGATCGAGATACTGAGACAACTTTATCTCGTGGAGATTTTTTGTGAAATAGTTTTTATTCTTAAATTCTACACCCATAATATGTATGTCAAGCATCTTGCAGAATTTACATTTGTTAAACTTGAATAGATTTAATAAACAATACCAATTTTAAGGAAAAATTCAAAGTATATATATTAAAAAAATCTCTGAGAATAATTCAAGAAGAAGGTGTTGCTAGGGGGCTGTTTTTGAACATCAAGAAGACTGAATTGTTTTGGCCCTCTATAGACCCGGGATGTAGTTAGGTATGTTTCCACCGATATTTGTAGGCGAGAGAAGGGAGTTAAGTCGCTAGGTGCTCTGTTAGCCTTGATGCCCAATTTAATGCGGATCCGGTTGTTAAAAGAGTGAAAAAAACTATAGAGCTCATTGATTGATGGAAAAACTTGAAGATCCGTGTGAGCTTCTTTTGTTTAGAAACCTGTCTTTGGAGTTTCTCGCTTATATTTTTCTTTACGCACTACCTTTCCGAGAATGCACTTTTGCGGCTCAAGATTTGTTTGACTCTCGTCTCTACAAGTTCCTACAACATATAATAACAGGAGATGGTCCAGGGTTCGGCCCCTTGCAAATGCGATTTTCCCACGCCCCTCGGACTAGGTGGTTTTGGTGTTTACTCGATGCAAGACACTATGAATTACCGTTATTTGGCGTCGTGCTTGGAAACACTAGAAGCGCAATCTGTCATATTGAGGCACACCGGCATCGGTGGTTTTAGCTCCCATCTTGAGCGTCTTTACAGCTTCTTTCAACTCTCTTGTGTGGTCTGTTTCTCCTATATGCGTCGATAACACTCCGCCAACCATTCTATGTCAACTCGCAATGTTTATTTTGATGCAGAGAAAGAAGAACTTGACTTCCCAATTCAAGTTGTCGAACGTGATTCATTCCTATGAGCAACCAAATGAAGCATGCCCTGGATTTCTTAATGGCTATCCCCATCCCTGGTTTAAATCAAAGCAAATTGGTTGAGGCGGTTTAGTGCGGTATTATGTTATAGACTTGGTATTCCCTTGTTTGAACCAGGTAGTTTGTGCCCCTTCGCAAGAGAGATGGATGCTTTTGGTGACCATGCGGTTACAGACCGTACAAATGAAGTTGGTTTAAAATTTCGACATGATTTAGTACGCGACACGATTGCGGACATACATTATCGAGCTGGGGTGCTGCACGGAAATAGGTGGACTTGGGTATGCTTGCGAACAACGGTACTTCTTTGAGACCGCAGATGTTCTTGTGCTCAATTGGGACAATGGTCGGGACGTTTGCTTTGATGTTACGATTGTGAAAGCCTTTCTTTTGCCGGGAGTAATGGTCGTACTTTGGAAGGGGCAGGCTATCAAGGATCTTGTCGATCGCAAAAATACCAAGTATTTAGAAAAATGCAATTGCACAAGGATATGGATTTGGTGCTTTGGATTTCACTACTCTAGGTGAATTTGGGGACGGAACAACGAGACTTCGTTCAGCGGCTCCGCAACTATATTGCTAGTCATGATGCTAACGTGCGTGTAGGTGATTTCCTTTTCATAGGTTAAGTGTGGTAGTTCAAAAAGGAGTTGGAGCCCAGCTTGTTGCTAGGCTTCCGACTAGTTTCTTGTCTGAATTTGGAAATTAAATGAAAGTAATAGTTTCTATTTTAAAAAAAAAAAAAAAAAATATTGGGTTGGATTTGATTTGTATTACTAACTTTTCATGTGTTGTTTCAGAGAGATCTCCTCTATCTCGATGAGTTTGTCGGTTAAATCTCGTCTCTCTAAAATTAAGAGACGCATCTCTATCATGGACCGAAACCGAGGTTCTCGGAGAGATCTTGATTCTCTTGGAATAGATTGATTACATTGGTTATGCATGTCTTATCCTTCCAAGCTAGTGAATCAGCCACCCATATATTTTTTTAATTCCACTGCAATTTCACTTTCTAGATATGGCGATTTTCAGGAATGCAACAAATTCTTATGTTGGCCAATGCTTAAGAGGATGTTCGGATATCAGAGGTCTGTTTTTTTTAGAGGCAAAAGTTAATCCCAAAAGTTAGAAGCAAAAAGATTTTGACACACCAAAAAAATAATTCTTTTTCTTTTAGAAGTCATTCTGAAATTGTGTTTGCGGTCTACCTTCTAACTCCATCGACATTATTAGCAAGACATAAGAGATGCAAGTTTCGGTTGGTTCATCCAAATGAAAAATATTTATGGTCTTTAATCCCACCAGTCATCTGCTGGATTCGTGGTTGTAATTTTTTCAAAATCAGACAGTTATAGACAATTTGGTGTATAAAAGCAATACTTTGCTAATCGATAATCTTCACTTGTAAATTCAATCTTCTACCCGAGGCATTCTCGACCAACAAAATCAACATGTTTTCTAGTAATACTAGATTGCCACACGTGGTGGGAGGCCGACTAGTAGTTAGATCGATCGAATTTGATCCGATTTAATTTAAACTAATTAATTTCTTATGTTTTGCGACAAAAACAAATTAGGAACGTATATATGTGTTGCAAATTGTTTTTGTTTTACTTCATAATGTTTTTTTACACCACACTTTTTGAATTTTTCTTTGTGTGGCTTGTTTTCAATACGAGGTTGGTCATGTCGATGGATTACTCTTTGTAAAAAAAGCAAACCAATTTGTCAATGGCCGAGCATAATGTAGTGGGGGCAGGGACACTAAGGAAACTTCATCTCGGAAAGATTCTTAGTGAAATTTAGAGTCTTATTGCCTGTTTGGACAGCACATTAAAAATGTTCTTCGACTTCTAGAAATCGAAAAGTCAGAAGTCAGTTGGGCTATCAAATTTCAAACGACTTCCATAAGTCAAAAAGTTAATTTTTTTTTGTAGGAAAATAGTTTTTCTTCTGACTTATACTTCTGACTTCGACTTCTAGAGAAGCAGAAGTCGGAAGCATATTTATATCCAAACGCACTATTAGTTTCAAAATTGTAAACATGTAATATGTATTTCAAGTATTTTGCATGCTTCACATATATTAAGCTTGGGTAGATATTGTAGCGCCCCCTAAGCTAGCAGCTGACTAATCCAAGAGATTAACTAATTAAAGAGGCACTAAGAATCTAAATCATTTACTTAAACATTCAATAAAGAAATATGCTACAAAATTTAATCCAAAAACTATATATATATATATATATATATATATATATATATATACAATAACTTCTCTCAGATGATACATATACAATAGTCATTTGTTTTGCAAATATAAAAAACATAATAAACATAATAGAAGATAACTAATTAACGGAGTCAACCCTTCGAAGATTTATTCAACGCATAACTCGATCTGTCTGCGGCGAAAGTGGGAAAGGGTGAGCACATCATCCCTATAAGGGGTGCCCAGCAGGAATAACATTTAACTTTAAAGAAATCAAGAGCAAGATTTGGAAAAATATTCATGTTTTCCCAAACAACAACAAGTGACCATGTCACTTGAAATAAACAAACATGTATATGGACAAACTCCTTCTTCAAACAATGTACTATTAGTGATGCCGGGTTGTTCCACACCTACATAGCTATATTGATGCCGGGTTGTTCGACACCTAATAAGCATAAAATCTGAAAGTAAATAGGTATAAAATGCGAAGGAGCGTATCCTATATACCACAAGTGGAAATTCTTATTTCCCATAACAATTCATAATGACATACATTACAAGTCCTTTCCAATTCATGGAAAGATTCAAAGAACCAATAAAATAAACATAATATAAACTAAACAATGTAAGAAATGCACAAACAGACAATGCATGAGTTTATTGAACATAAACGTTTGTAAAATAAACAACAATGGTTTCAGAAGAGTTAAATATATTCCCACTAGGCACCCCTTTCTAGGGATGATGTGCTCACCCTTTCCCACTTTCAGTTTCAGAGACAGATCAGTGTTACACAACAAAAGCTTTGAGGGGTTGACTCCGTTATTTGGTTAACTTCTGTTATGTTTATTATGTTGTATATTTTATTTGTAAATCAAATTACTATTGTATATATATATCATCTGAAAGGAATTCTTGTATATATATTTCAGAGAGAGGTGAATTTTGGGTTAAGTTTTGTAGCATAATTATTAATTTAATGTTTAAGTAAATGATTTAGATCCTTAGTTCCTCTTTATTTAGTTAATCTCTTGGATTAGTCAGCTGATAGTTTAGGGGGCGCTATAGATATACAGAAACAGTAAAAAAATTTAAGAAAAATAAAAATACATGAGTTATGTTAGGGTTGGATTTGACTTTTTTTTACTAAATTTTCATATGTGAAACTTTTATAGGTGAAATATCGACTGCATCTCGGTGGAATCCCAACCGTCTCGGCAAGTTTCTCGGTCAAATCTTGTCTTGTCGAGATTCCGTTGTGGTTGTGGTTACTCTTTCTTGATCGTCATCAGGAAGTATGCAAAACCTCCCAAAATCCTCTTTGTCAAAGTTACAAGTTTGAGTCGTCAAATTTTGTGTAAAATCATTGAAGACTTCTAAGAGTCATTTGGGTATACAACCCTTCACAATAATAACCCTTTCACTGAGTTATTCCATAGTGTGTATGATTCGACCACTTGGAGCAACAAACGGACAAATCGACGAGTATAAGATGTTTACCTGATTGTTTTGAGCTTGGGGTTCTTCATTTTGAGGAATGGGTTCTTCATTTTAAGCAATTGGATCTTTATTAGCACCCTCATTTTGAGATTCCTCTATTAACATCTCCTCATCATATATCCAATCCATAGAAGAATTTAAGATAATCTTACCATCAACAAAATCATGTTTGTTATTTGATCCTTCACCGAAATCGTTTCCTCCACTTGAATCACTCATTTCTAAAAACTCTAACTTTTCCTCCAAAAACTCCTTTTCCTCTTCACAACATACAAAACCTAACTTTTTTCCCCCAAATTTTAATCATAAAATCTGATTTTAATCTAACCACACTAATTAACTTAACTAAACTTAATCATTAACATTAATTATTCAAGGGTAGTTTAGCCTTAAAAAATTTGGATAAGGGGAAGAAAAAAATTAGGTTTTGGCCTCTAATTAGTTGTTGGGGCCCCAATTAAATAAGGATTCTAAACTGGTTTCAAAAAAAGAAAAGAAAAACCAATGCTAAACTTCTATAGAATGAAGAGATCGAAATGATCTACGACCACTGTTAAAGTTGTTGTATCAAGCAATTAAATACTTAGAAGATAAATCCCTTTTAGGCGCTTGACAATGCTCAACTGCAAGAGTGACATAGATTTGTTTACAACTACTTGACTAAAAAATTAGACAACTCAAATCGCAACATATCTGGAAGCTCTGAAAAATCTGAAATCTTCAAAGTACATAATTCATCTTCCACTTGAATTAAGCATATATTCCACTTTGTTTCTACTCTTTTCCACTTGGACCCATTAAGAAAAAGTCAAGGATTTTATTCACTAAGCTCCACAAAAAGTTGAAACTCCATTGCTCAAGCAATAAACTTTCTATTAAAAGAACATAAACATCATAATATAAGCCTTCGGGATGCACAGTTAAGTTGTTACAAAGAGAATATAATAATATCAGGAGCGAAGAAATGTAAAGTAGGAAAATTCTTCACTATAATATCTTAAAAACCAAGTATAATTGAAACTACTAATTTCTGCAGTTGAAGCGAGAATGTCTAGGTTTATCATATATTTGCAACACAAGATACCAGAAAGCAATATAATAGCAATGAGAAAACCACGAGTAGTTTAATTATATGTAGCAGGAAGGAAGAAAACATGTTATTTCTCTATTTTCTAGATTATCAAGAACTTCCTAGCTTACAAGCTGAACATATAATTCATATTTCAAACTAGTTACATTACAATTCGGAGTCGGTGAAAACAGAGAATCCAAAAATTTTATGACCAACTTCATGTCAACAACTAAAATTTAAGAAAAATTCAATGAAACAAAAAAGACTCACTAATGAGATCAGAAGTCATTATGGAAATTAGATAACTATATATGATTGTTGGAAATCTGCAAATTATTTATCTGGATGTAGATGAAATTGAAGGATGAGACGAAATCACATATACTTCAAATTGTGTCTATTCGTGCAAAAACAACAAGTTTCATAAGCAAATAATATGTAATGCCAGCAGCATTGCGAGCACTGTCCTTAAGCCTTTCCTTTTTAACTAGAATCTATTCTCCTTTTTTCACTTGCTTCTTCTCATCATTGCAATTTAAGGAAGAATCATCTGTGAGGTATTTTGAAGCTATTGCATTTCCATGTTATATATCTCTACAAAAAATAAAAATCATGATGTAATATTAATATATGTTCACGGAACAATTCCACGAAGACGCAAATACTTTTCATGGTACAAGTGAACAAAAAAAAAGTGCTAACAACGGCAACCAAAGCAAACAAATTTGTCAGGAATCCAGTGTCTTCCAAAATACGGATGCAACATTGTTTGATACGGCCTCCTGAATGGAGTACATTTCAGTTTGGACTATTCTCTAACTCAAGTTCATAACTATACATCGTAACCGTTTTTCATAGATAAAGAACACTTCGTAACCGTTTGCATATACACAAAAATATCAACTTAATCCTCAATGTGACAATTCAAGAGTTTAGTAGGACACATTTGTTCACATATTAGCTTTGGAAATTATATGTATATTATTTTTGGAAAGCGTAGATATGCATTAAGACACGGCTAATCTCAAATAAAATATTATAAAGACACTATACTAACATTTTTTCTCTTACATTCTCAAAGAACTATTTTAGAAAAAAATGCTAAGAAATTTAAATGTCAAAAAAACACAAGTTACTACTCCCTCTGTTTCAAAAAGACTATCCTCTATTCCATTTTCGTCTGTTTCAAAATTGTATCCAGCTTCTGCTTATAGTCATATTTTTTCAATGAACTCCAATATACCCTTAAATTTTTTATATTCATAAATTTATTTTTAATGGGACCCGATCTAAGATATTAAAGAAATCTATATAATTAAGGAAACAAATATATTCTTCATTTCATTTAAAAGAATATATACTTGGTTCCAACAATTAAATTCCACATAAAGTTGATACTCCATAAATTTGATATGTTTTAATTCCCTCTTATACTTCGTATTTATAATCCTCCTAACAATTTTAGGTAGTTTTTATTGTTAGCATTTTTATTAAAATAAAATAGGTAAGTAACTATGGGTAGTCAAGTAAAATACTATGGTCTCCTTAATATTTTGACAAAGTCAAAGGGGACAATCTTCTTGAATCGGAGGGAATATATCTTAATGTATTTATCTGTAATATTTTTTTTCCATTGATTTTTTTTTAAACATGTGTTATTATTAACTCATGAGAAAGGTTGCTGAAAATACGATTCTCTGTTGATAGAAAGAAGATGACTCGATTTTTTGGGTGATATGTTAGCGGTATGAATTTGTAGACTACATTCTCAGTTAAATAGTTGGACTTAAGATTGTTCGGTTGGTATATGAAATTCATAAGTTGCGGTTTTGTTGAAGTTAGTATTCCATGTTTAGAATCAAATGTTATACAGGTATTTAACTATTAATAACAAGATTTTCTACATACATATATATATATATATATATGTGTGTGTGTGTGTGTGTGTTAATTATTGCTTCAATTTTTATTTATGTAGTAGGGAAGAATGATGGTAATATCCAAAATCAACTCCGACCTTTTAATTTGATTTTCTTCTTGTTTGATAAGATATGCTCCTAAAAGCAAGTAGTATTTTCTCGTATTCTTGTATACCCAAATGAACTCGGATGCCCTTAATATCTTAGATTGATAATATATTCAAAGCAATACCATGTTGAATATTCGATGCTTTGAATCAAGAATAGCAATCCACGATATAGCTATTAAGATTTGAATAAATTACACTCAAAAGGAAGAGACAATCACCTCAAATAACGAATAAATATGTCCAAGAACATAAAAAACAATAAGAAGTATGTGTTATTCGATTAACCATTAGTTATTTTGCTCATATTTGGTCCAAAGAAACAAATCTGTGCAACAAGTTATGGATACTACGATTTATTTTTTCTTTTGGAGAGGAAGAGAAAGAGTGGAGAGAAGATAAGTATATCCTCAATAATAATAATCCTTTTTTGGTTCTTATAAATATTTTCAACAAGGAAACATTTGCTTTACACTAATAGTCTAAAACTCAAAACAACATCAATCAGAAGCAGAGGAAATATTTAGAAGCTAGAATAACAAAAAAAATTACTTCACAAATCCCAACCTAATTGAAAAATTAGGCCAGAGAATAGGTGTTTGTTGATGTAGCTGAAAACAAAATTTTTTTCTTTTCGAGGGGGCGGGGATGGGGTCAAATGTCCCTTCAATCTAATTTCATGCTCGTTAGTTACATATATGATTCTCAAACAACAACCCAATAATTTCTAGTAAACCAAAGCTCCATCATAGTAACAAAAAAAACTATAATCTATACGACCATAGTATCTCTTTAACAATTACACTATTTTGTTTTTCATGTAGTTGAAATCATATCATCAAAAGAAGGACTAAGGAAGTTAAAAATGCTACCCAACCTATGCAAAATAATTTGAATATACTTGCAATTCCATAAGATATGTTCAACAAAATCTTCTTCACATTTGCACACAACACCTAAAAGCCAGATTGAAACATTTACTTCTCATACTATCATGTAGTTGCACAGATTCCTCTTACAGTCCCATTTGCATATTAAAGATATTATTCTTTGTCGATGCAGATGACTAATTCAGTTATAAGATGCTTTCCCACAACAAAATATTTATACAGACCGAGGATTTAAAAAAATCCAAAACATATAGACACATAGAAGTTAGTAGGTCATGCCCATTTTCTAGAGGTATAACAGGGGGTGCACTTTAATGTTTGTGTCGGTTTTGGATTTATTTAAAATCCTCGGCCTGTTCAGACATTTTGTTCCCACAATCCCACTAACCAAAGTTAAAAGTTTGTTTGGATACACACCCAAAAATAGCTATTCAATTTCTAGAAGTTAATTTGGATGTATAATTTTAGAACGATTTTAAGAAGCAAAAAAAGCAATTTTGTGTGAAGAAAAATATTTTCACTTTTGATTTGTGCCTGTGGTCTAAACCTTCCAATAAAAACAATACTTTTTTTTTTGGTCTAAAGTCTATACCAGCCAGGGATATTTGGAGGTCAACTGAACCCTGAACTCCTCACTAACCATGTTTATTGTTGACTCCCTTCATAGTCCACACTACCCGCATCTCTTTGGAAACAAAAATAAGTAAAATACATTCATGTAGAACATTGCAGTATCGAAAACCCACCCTTATATAAGTAACCATTGCATTTTTCTTCCATGGAACAAATCATGTATAGTGCCTAAGAAATGTTCCGCAATAACTCGCTATTCCATCTTGATCGTAGATTAATCGAGTGTCATAGTATTTCAAGACAATATTTTAACTAAAAATAAGTTGATATTTTTTAAAAGGTGGATTTTTCACATCCTTATATTTCTATTGTTATTTTGAGTTTCCGAATAATGTTTTCAATACACATCCTTATATTTATATTGTTATCTTGATCTTAGTATTACTAGTATACATAAAAATAACTTGGGTTTTCTATCGAGAATTTTAACAGACACAAAAAAAGTGAACAATCTAAATAGAAAGGAAAAATTAGAGAATGTAGAAAAGTCATCAATAAGCACAAAAGATAGTAAATGTTTTCCTTGAAAAAAGTGATTACACAAGTATGTTGACCGAAACTGAACTTTGAATATGTTAAGCATATAACGAGTAGTTTGCCTAAAGACTCTCAGTCAGGTGAAGAACCTAACGGAACAACAAACTAGGCTTTTCACTAGTTCTTTTTAAGTTAGTTATTTTCCAGTTCTCAAGTTGTTGTGTTCAACAAAGTCTATCTGTGTAAGAACTTGTAACAAATTGAGATTCATTCTTTTAGTATAAACTACAAGAAAATTGGACTTTAGCGACTACCAAGATTCAGTTGGTACAAGGCCATTTCGAGTGGTTGGAGCTCTATAACAGCCGACATGGCAATCGATATGCTATGCGGGTGAAGACTTATTTTCTAAAGATGTGTACCAACTATGTTTCAGGAAAATATATCTGCCGACTACAATGAAGGGACTCAAATCCCAGCTAACACAATTTTCCGGTAACTACGAACTATTGTTGGTAGAGTACGTAAATGTTTGTTGCTGAAATATCTAACCCTCAAAAGAGTTTGTTGCTGAAGATTTATATATAGTTGGTAGAGGTAGCTAATTATAAAATATCGTCAACATCTAAAGCATTTCACTCACATATTTTTAGTTTTTGTAGGTGTCGGTTAAGGATTATAACCACTAAATATTACAAAGAAGAAGATTTTCTTCCACTGAATTTTATTTGCTCAAGAATTTAAGCTTCTATACTGTCGATAGGATTACAATTTCAGCCTCTCATTTTTCAGTTGGTTGAAGGGTGTAACCCACCATTTCTTGCTGGTCAAGGTCTCTAACCATTGTTTCTTCAGTTGGTTCAAGGGTGTAACCGCCTTATCATATGATGATTTTCAAGGTGTCTAACCACTGTTTCTTTTGTTGGTTCAAGGGGATGGTCAAGGTATCTAACCGCTGATTCTTCAGTTTGTTCAAGGGGCTGGTCTAGGTAAATCTCTAACAGCTGTTTCTTCAGTCGGTTCAAGGATGCAACCTCCTTCTCCTAGGATGGACAAGGTGTGTATGTACCAAGTTTTTGGTTGGTTAATGACGTTGATGAAAAGCTCTTCCATCACAAGATCCAGTTGTTTGAGGTATTTTGTGTAGTTGGCTTATGGTTTCACTAATTGCAAAATCTATTGATTAACATTTTAGGCCTTTGTTATTAAACTACCAGCGTCATTATTGTTTTCGCTCAAAGCCTCATCCCTCTACAATAATAGTTACTTTTAGCTAGCCTTGTGCTAATAAATCATGTAATTTCAAAATAATAATATAAAAAAGAAAACATAGTAATAGCTCAATTAGAAATTATACATATCATCAGTATGCAAAATGTTTCTAAAAGATACTTTCATCCTAGCATTGTCCAAAGAGCTAGACATTTTCATCCCAAAATATGACTCCAAGAGACATTTAGATCCCAAGATATGACTTCAACAGACTTTATATCCCCAAAATATGACTTCACAAGATATAGCTAGACTTTACATCAAGACTCCATCCTATAATATATATATGACTATATATATGACCTTTATATCCCAAAAAAACTTCAATCCCTAACCGTAAGTTCTATGTTTGATAATGTATTTTTTCAACCACATTGATATAAAAACAAGAACGATTAAATGAGTACTTAAACTGATATCCACGAGTTGGTCAATCAAATCCAAACTCACAAAAACATGGTTTAACAGCTGCATCACTTTAGTACCTTTGTTTTTAGACTATTTCTTCAATCGTTCAATCTCTATTGCTTGTTTTTCTCTTTGCATGCATTTTAGCCAGTTGTTCCTCAGTTTTTGAATAATAGCATACAGAACTGTCCTTATCACGACGTCTTTTTCTGCCATAACTCGGCGAATGAATGTTTGCTTGATATATGTCTTCCAATGACATGTCAAGTAAATCCATCAATCATCAAATAAATTAGTCACTAAATAGCAAAGCAACTAATGGAACAAAATGTATATACTAAAGATCCAAATATAATGTACATACTAAACATCTGCAATCCCATGTTTCACAAATGTTCTGCAATTAGATAATGTTAATTATACGTCTAGTCAGTCTAGTGCATAAATCATTTCCTATGTGCAATCTAAGTAATAGTATTCCACAGGTAAGAGTCTTCGAAATAGGTATACAAGAATATAAGAAATAATCGATCAATATTTATTATACTAGAACATAATGAATTATGTGTAATACGAGTACACTAACATGAATTATCATCTCCAACAGTGCAGTTCTTGGGTGGGTTGAAGATGATAATTCATGTTAGTGCAGTTCTTGGGCGGGTTCGCCAGTGCCTTGTCATAATCATTGCCACATTCCACCCTGTAATGTGCACTCATTCCAGATCTGTATCCATTATATAAAATCCTCATTTTATCCGTTAAATTTTTTTTCCGTTAAGGAATTATCATGCACAAGTTTGAAGTGATCCTACAAAATCAAGGAAATTTATTGTTATGATATCAAATCAACACTTCAAAAAAAGAAAACAAGAAAGACAAAAAATAACAAATGTTGTTTTATTACCCTCATAAGCGTAACCACCCTCTGGACATTCTCTTCAGGCACGTGTTTGAAGTAACACACTGTAAAGATGGGGAAGTTCTCCCATATGTCTTACCCACATACCAATAGACAATCTAAACTCACAAAGACGGAAACCCACAAATTTTTGCTGGGATTAACAAATATTACAGGGTTACTATCACCGAATTTTTTTATTTTACACAAAGCTCATGCTAGTTGGACCCCTGAGATCTGTTCAAATTCATTATTTCTGAAATCAGATAATAACCAACTATGATGATGAATAATTATGATAAAATAGACACGAAGTAAAGTTACATACTATAAGGCAATAATAAAGATAAAATAGAAATGAAATGAAGTAGAATTACATACTATAAGGCTTTCTGGTAGTAACTTCATCTCCTTGGTTGGACTGGTCATGGCTATTTGATGCCCATTGTGATGGATGTATAAAGTGACATTGCCTAGTGTCAAGTCCCAAGTTGTTTGGTAGTGAATTGCACCGAGATCTAGAGATTGATGGGCTAGAAAATTGGTCTTTTTCATGTGGTATCCATCTGCATTTTCACCTGCAGGTAACTGCCGCAGACTGCACTAGGATCTAGAGAGTGAGGGAGTATATTGGTCTACATCAGGTGACTGCCCCTTCTATCTTGTACAACTTCCTTGTTTCACATAACACTTGAAGCATTGTCCCCTTCTAGTATTAAAGAACGTATCACACGATTTTGCATTTTATCCTTTGAGGTGCGTTTAGAGATGACAAGGCAAGGGTCTAACAACCACACCCAATATTTTCGCTTAGCAATCTATATGGACAAACTCCAATATACTTTCTAGAGACAGTCAGGCTCAATCTAGATAAAAATATATCAAAGAGTTTATATCTCTATCTCTCGATTTAAATCTTACTCAAGCAAACTGCAATTCTCGATTAAATACAAGAGAGATAACTTGGATGGTACCAAATACCAATATCCAAGTGTTAATCAATTTAAATCAACAGCCAAAAGGTCGGATATTCTAATTGATTGAACAATGCACAACATGTATTATTTCAATTATATAACAAAATATAATGCTGAAAAGAAATAACACAGACACCAAAATTTTGTTAACGAGGAAACCCCAAATGCAAAAAAAAAAAAACCCGGGACCTAGTCCAGATTAAACATACATTGTATTAAGCCGCTACAGAAACTATCCTACTCCAAACTAACTTCGGTCTGCACTGTAGTTGAACCCCAATCAATCTCACACTGATCCAAGATACAGTTATGCTCCTACGTCTCTAATCCCAGCAGGATACTACGTACTTGATTCCCTTAGATGATCTCACCCACAACTAAGAGTTGTTGCAACCTAAAGTCGAAGACTTTAATAAACAAATCTGTATCACACAGAAAAGTCTATGATAATAGATAAATCTATCTCCCACGAATACAACTACGAGTTTTGTTCCGTCTTTTGATAAATCAAGGTGAACAGGAACCAATTAATAAACCAGACTTATATTCCCGAAGAACAACTCAGTATTATCAATCGCCTCACAATAGTCTTAATTGACGCAGCGAAAAAAGATATTGTGTAATCACAAACGATGAGATTAAGATGTTTGTGATTACTTTTTATCTTGCCTATCGGAGATAGAAATCTCAAGCCAATTATTATAATTGTACTCATACAATAAAAACATCAAGATTATATCACATAACTTTAAGAAAAGTAGTATCGGTCTGGCTACACAATCCCAATGAAGTCTTTAAGTCGTTAACCTGGTTTAGAAGAAGAAACCAAACGTTAAAGGAGAATCGACTCTAGCTTAGCACAGGTTTCCCAGTTTCTAGAGTTCTACCTTATATAGTCTTTCAAATCAGGGTTTGCAATCAATGTTAGCTTGGTAACAAAGCATTTAATATTCACCGTTAGATGAATACATGATTATATTTAAGCTAATATTCATCAACCGTTAGATCGAAAAAATAGCTTGTTATACACACATGAAATGCACGTTTCTAGGTTTGTGTAACCGTACCTAAACTTGTACATTAGTTGGTTCAACCATAGTTAACCAAATGGTTAGCCATATGATAACTTTCATATCAACCATATTCTTTTTCACCATAATTAGTTCAAATGACTCAAATGAACTAGTTAGAGAGTTGTTAATTTGCAAGGAAATCTCATGTACTACACAAGATACAATTGAAGCAAAAACGATTTGATTCACTCGAATCGGTTCATGAACTAAATAGCCACGGTTTTCAATAGCATTCCTTAGTTTATAAAGATAAGTTCACAAACATCGTTTTTAGACATAACCTACTCAAGTTCGCGGACTTAAGTTCCTAGATAGAGTTCACAAAATCTAGCAGAAATTCTCGGGTCGAGAACTTCTACTAGTTCGCTGACTATGTTCGCAGAGTGAGTTCACGGACTTAGTTCACGCACTTCTTCGGTTCTCTTGATCAACAAAGTTCGCAAACTTCGGTTCAAGGAATAAGGACTTATACATATATGTGTTTCCACAACAATGCTTATATCCTCCAATGGTTATATAGTCTAAACCCTCATTTCAATCATAGAAACATTCTCAGAGGACGTTATATAATTGTTATTCACAAACCATTTTTAATCAGAGCAATTTTTAAAGTGATTGAAACTTAACATGACTTCGTCACTTGGTAAACATGAACTTGGCTAAAGAGAAATCTTTACCAACACATATTCCAAGAAATAGATAGGCGAGGTAAACTCAGCTCGAAATACAAAATATGTATAATTGAAGTCTATATAGCAAAATGACTTTTGTCTCAAGATAAGAGATAAATAGTCTTTTGAGTGATAGATAAGTTCAAGTCTCCACATACCTTTTAGTTGATGAAGATACATCAGTTCCTTGAGTAGTCCTACGTCTTTTATGATGATTTCCATGTAGTTCTTGATAGGTGTCTAAAACACCTTGATATTTATCTATTGTTTATTCTTTCTCTGCTAAGTTTTCCTGTAAATTATGCATTTTATGTTTGATTTTGAGTTTCAGGTACTTTGGAGCAAAAGAAGAGGAAACGTTAGGGCTGCGCAAACCCGACCCACCCCGCCGACCCAAACCGCACCCACCAGAAATTACCCATACCCGACCCAACCCACCTAGGTGCGGGTCAGTTGTGGGTGGAACCTATTTTCACCCGCCATATGTTGGGTCGGTTGTGGGTGGCACCTATTTTCACCCGACCCAACCCGCCACCCTCCCAAAACAATCATCAGCCTTAGATTACTTCTTATCAACTACTTCGATCGAATTCGTAACGCAGATCGAATTCGTCATAGATCAGATCGAATTCGTCATCTACTGCTTCGAATTCGTCATATCATCAAACTACGCACATGAACAGCAAAGTTTCGAATCAAGTTTCCAATCAAACGTACAGGTAACAGATGTATTATTTTAATTTTAACATATGATTAAAATTAATCAGTTTCCTAGAATTTGATGCGGGGAAGATCAGAGTGGGAATTATAATCATATATGGCGATCTCATCCATTATATACTAGGGAAGATCGGAGTCTGATACAATCGATGAAGATCTCGTCCATTATGTTGAAAAATTCTCGTTTATTATCATCATTTATTATCATCAACTAATTAGTTCTGATGGGGATCTCGTCCATTCAGTGTTTCTCCGACATGGTATTTCAAATTTACATAGCCGATAGACATTTCTATAATCCAATAGGATAGACATTTCCTTCCAACAGGAGACGCCCACAGTTGTTCGACAAAAGTCCCAAAATGATGAAGATGTTGAAGAGGAAAAAAAAAAGAATTGATGATTTTCCTCCAAGTGATTGAAAATTCATTGGATCTGATAGGAATTTGGCGAAAAGGGTAAATGTGAATCACTGGTGTTGGGAAGAAAATGATGTGTATTTTTTTTTTTATGGTGGGTAACCCACCACCACCTGATCAACCACTGTAAAGTGGGTCGGGTGAAAACCGACCCATTGTTATGTTGGGTCGGTTGTGGGTGACAACTTATGTTACCCATCATAAGTGGGTTGGGTGGTGGGTGATGCCAAACCCGACCCAACCCGACCCATGTGCAGCCCTAGGAAACATCGCTTAAAAGGGCTAAAGTGTCATTTCATGTGCAAATGCTGTTGGAGGCGAATTATCTCTCATTATTTTCTTTTATTTCTTCATCTCTGAAAGGCATGTCGGCTTTAGTGATGCGAGTTTTGTCTGAAAAGAATGACAGCCTTAGTGATGTATAAATATTGAAGAAAAGAAGTGGATATGAGAAGTAAGAGATGCTGCTCGAGAAACTACTAAAAGCACCCAGAAAAGTGTTAAAGGCACCCCCAGAAATGTCCCAGAAGAATTGATAAAGGCACCCGGAGGGAGTTTTCACTATCTACAGCCCAAAATTCATCTTTGTACCCCACAAATTGTTATTCGCAACCCCAAAAATGGCTAAACGTAGCCTAAATTGCTAAAGGGACACCACTGTTGGATAAGGGGAGTCATCTTCTTCATTTCAAATTCGAATTTTGGAGGGAAAATTGGTTGCAAATTAGGGTTGAAGATTTGGAGGAGTTATGGTGAGACTAAAGCCATGCAATTCATTGGGTATCTTCCTTAGAGCCTAACAGGTCTAGTGCACTAATTTTATTTGGTAAAAATTGGCTAGAATTCGAGTTGGAGCAAAACAGAGATTTGTGGCCGGAAATATTCTTCAGCTCCGGCAATATTAGGGTTCGATTTTTGAAGTGGTTTGAGTGAGATTCAATGGCTGAAATTTCTTGGGCTGACTTATAAGAGCTTAACAGGAAGGATGTAGCATATGGAATCGACCCAGTTGGTCTGGATAATCCATTTTAAGTAAATCAGGAAAGACTCGCCGGAAAAGTTCTGTTAACGAAATTCACGATTTTGGATGCGACTCAATCACTGGATCTTGTTTGTATGGGCCCGTTTGAGCTAAACATGGTATGCGTGGTCTAAGAATTGGGAAGAGAAGGGCTGAATCATCACATCCAGGGCGGTAGAGAAAAAGCCGTGGCTTTCCTTGAAGGAAAAGAAGAGATTAACTCGGGATTTTAGGGTTTTGATGGTGTATAAATAGAGATATTGAGGTCACAGAGGACGCATATACTTTGGATAAGAAACCTAGGCTTAGAAATCGAAATAAATCAGAAGTTTTAAAAAAGTTCACCTGCTGCTGCTAATACTCAAGAACGTGAAGAACAGACTCGCAGTTCAACAGCAGGGACCTTTATCGTTTACCAACAACATCAAACTTTTATCGTTTTCTGCAGAAATCATTGTAAGCTTAATTATATCTTTTGAATACAATGATTAATGAAATCTTCTTCAATCTTCGATCCATGAGTAGCTAGATTTCTTTTCTAGGGTTTTGGAAGAAGTTATTTTTGATGAGTAATATTTAGTAATTATTTTCTTTGACAATAAATACTCCAATATTGTGTTTTTAAATTATTAAAAATTCTCTCTTCTTTGTATGCTTCGCAAAAATTGTTTTGGGTAGTTTCTACCGTTCTTTTATAAGCGAAGGAGGGTTAAGCCTTAGAATAGTGACGAAAGTCATAATAAGAGCTTGTATTGTCATATCTTCCAAAGCATGAGATTGGGTTCGAAATTGTTTTGAGTAAACTGGAGTATTTTGTCAACGAAATTGTTATTGAGTTACTATTATTAGAAGTAGTGGAATCCAAAACCCTAGACTCTTCTCTCCTTGGTAAACAAAAATCCAATTTAATAGTTTGTCTTAGTATTTTTATTTAGTAATCTGATATCAAATCTTCAAAAGAGTCCGAGCAACAAATCTTTACTTACCACACTTTAAAACTACATCAGTTTTTTGCGCCGCCGACGCGGACTTGCCTTTAGGTTAGGTTTTAGATTATTATTATTTATTTTTTTAGTTTTTGTCTTATTTAATTTTTCTTTCTTTAATTTTACTTGGGTATTGTTTTTGTTTTTATTGTGCAGGTAATATTCTATATTGTGGAATTGCCTACCAAAAGAGGTAAGTAACAAAACAAAAAATTTTATTTTATAGATTTTATTTCCTTTTGTGTATATTTCCTTTATTTTCTTTTATTTAAAATTTTTTTTTTTTTAAAAAATACACGTTGCACACACCAATTGCATCGTCAGATTACCGAATTTAGGAAACCTTTGGAAAAGTACGTTGAACCCGTGCCTTGGGCCATTTGGGAGTTACCAGCCGAAATTCCACAAGCCTTAGCCTCGTACCTTTTGGTATATTTTGCTGAGGTAGCCCAAGCTTACCTAATTTAGTAAACCCTGCATTTGCATGTGCACGATTTTCTTGCTTCACTAGTAATCTTGCTTGTGTATGCGACGCTAGAAACGGGTAGGAAATAGACTTGAGGAAAACGACCTTTTTAATTTGACTCCGACCCGCTACACGGATATAGGTAGTGCTTCTATTTTTGCCGAAATTATTAATGAAACGGATGAAGAGGTCCCACCAACCAAAACTCTTAGGGACCGTTTGAACCCGTCTAGAGTAATACGTGAACCTGGGGTTGTTTTACCGGCCACTACCGTTAAGTTCGATATTAAACCTGGGACCTTTGGCATGCTGCGTAAGTTTAGGGGAATAGAGAATGAAAACCCATATACCCACGTAAGGGACTTTGAGATGATCTGTGACACAATGAATTACCCGAACGTCACAAAAGATGTGCTTAGGTTGCGTTTGTTTTCTTTTTCTCTAGAAGAGAGAGCCAATGAGTGGTATCACATCATTCCTTCTAAAACTATCACTACTTGGGATGGCCTTGTAGAGGCCTTTGTTAAAAAATTCTACCCACACCACAAGACTGCTACTGTTAGGAAGTCTATCCAAACCTTTAAGCAGAAAATAGGTGAGAGCCTACATGACTACATAGAAAGGTTTAATGAATTGTTATACCAATGCCCGCACCATGGCTATGACAAAGCCCACATGGCCCAAATCTTATATGAGGGTCTTGATAGTGAAACCCGAATGCAGGTAGAAACAATGAGTGGTGGAGAATTTACCCATCAAGACCCAGAGGAATGTTTTGACGAGCTTATTGAGTTAGCTGAAAAGAATCTTCAATGGGCTTCAATGAGGGAGCCCGAAATTACTAGGAACCCTATCCATAGGGTCAATAGAGTTGATAATGGGTCAGATATCCTTAGGCGTCTAGAGTCCTTAGATATGAACCAAGGGTCAAACCATACTTTGATCTGCAATAGTGAGCCTAGAACATATCCACGTTCCATTTGTGGTGAAAAAAGTCATACTGGACCTCAGTGCCCCCTGTTCTACCCTAGTGAAACAACTCGTGACCAGGTTAGTGTCCTACATGGGGGTATGAACTCTAAATATGAGGGTCAAACCAATTTTGACCAATACTCTAACACCTATAACCCTTGTGGGAGACATAACCCTAATTTTTCGTGGTCTAAAGGTAAACATCAAGGTAGACCATCTAGCAACCCACCACCAGGTTTTTCTAGGAACATTCCTTAAGCCCATGTACCAAGCCCAGTTGATCCTAAGATGATGACTTTAGAGGAATCTATGAAACTTTTGTCCCAAAGTGTTGTCCAGAGTAACCAAAAATTCGATGATTTTATCCTATTGAGTCAGTGTAACCAACAAAATAGTGACCGAGCTATAGCCAACTTAGAGACTCAAATAAGTCAACTTTCGAACCGGTTAAATGATAGGGAGAAGATGACATTTCCTAGTCAAACGACTCCAAATCCGAAAGGATTCAACTAGGTTAATGGGTCAGGTATCTCTAAACACAATGAACATGTCAAAGAAGTTATCACCCTTAGGAGTGGTAAAACTCTTGAAAACTCGGTAGAACCACCTAAGAATAGTAGTACAGCTGAAGAGACTGAGGTTGACCAAACTTCATCTAAAGACCCTAATGGACCTGAGTGTGCTAAGAGTCCAAGTGAGGAAGATATCCCTGAGAGAGTGTACATACCACCTGCACCATTTCCTCAAAGACTCGCTAAGAAAAAGCCTAGTACATATGCTAAAATCCTAGACATCTTTAAGCAAGTTAAGGTAAACCTGCCCATGTTAGATGAAATAAAACATGTACCGGCTATGTCCAAGTTCCTAAAAGAGATGTGCACCATCAAGAGAGACGCTAGTGTCCATAAAAAGGCATTTTTAACCCAACAGGTTAGTTCCATAATCTCACAAAAGTACCCAGTCAAATTTAAAGATCCTGGTTGTCCTACTGTCACATGTGTCATAGGTAAACAATCGATAAACAATTCTCTATTAGATCTTGGGGATAATGTGAATCTTTTACCTTTCTCGGTTTATGAACAACTTGGACTAGGGGAGATGAAACCAGCTAGGATAACACTACAGTTAGCCGATAGGTCAGTCAAAATCCCACGTGGAATCATTGAGGACGTTTTGGTTCAGGTAGAAAACTTTATCTATCCATTTGAGTTTGTGATTTTAGACACTCAACCTGTATCTAGTAAAGATATCAATATCCCAATAATCCTAGGTTGTCCGTTTTTAGCCATTGCAAATGCAGTCATACATTGTCAAACTGGCCTAGTAGATTTTTCCTTTGGGAATCAAAAAAACTCAGTGAATGTTTTTAAGGCATTACAATCCCCACCGGACCCCGAACACTATGAGTCTATATGCATGATTGATTCTCTAGTTGAGAATACCTTTACCACCAATAGTGTTAGCGATCCTTTAGAGGCGTGATTAGCCCACTTTGGAGCCTACTATGATGAGGATAGTCATTTTGAAGAAGTTAATGCACTGTTAGATTATGCACCAGTAATGAATTGTGGAAAATGGCAACCTAAACCAGAACCTCTTCCACCAACCATAGATAAACCCCTCCCATCATCAGTTAAGGCACCCACCCTAGAATTAAAGCCGCTACCAGATACACTGAAATATGTATTTCTTGGTAATTAAAATACTCTTCCTGTCATAATTTCCTCTGACTTAGAGCCCGATAAGGAAAGTAGACTAGTTAGTGTTCTTCGTGAACACAAGACTGCAATAGGGTGGACTATAGCATATTTGAAAGGAATTAGTCCTGCTGATTGTATGCACCATATCTACCTAGAAGAAGGTTCCAAAACCTCGAGAGAAATGCAGAGACATTTGAATCCTAATATTAAGGAAGGTGTTCACACTGAGGTGCTCAAGTTGTTAGATGCGGGTATCATATACCCCATATCTGATAGTAAATGGGTCAGTCCTGTCCAGGTTATCCCAAAGAAGTCTGGGATTACAGTAGTTGCGAATGAGAACAATGAATTGATCCCTACCCGTGTTACTACCGGGTGGAGAGTTTGTATAGACTACCGTAAGCTGAACTCAGCAACTAGGAAAGACCACTTTCCTCTACCATTCATCGACCAGATGTTAGAAAGATTAGCTGGCAAGAGTGATGCAGTTTTACAAGTGGTAAGTATAGGGATTCAATTCTCGGACTTTTTTTAAAGATTTGGTTTTAGACAAAAAGATGGTGATTTTTATAAAACTTATAAAATAATGGAAATGCAAAAAATGATTTTTGTGTTCAATTAAAAGAGTCTAGGATGTCAAGATTCCATCACTACTACACATACTAAATGATTATAACTATTCCCTATAACATTCTCCCAAAATTACTCAAGACGATTTAGGACAAATAATACGTCTCGGAAAATAAATCTTTTCAAGCAATTATTTTCTCAAAGAATTAACAATCTTCTTCACTATAAAATGCTATTCTCTAACATAGAATATATAAATCAATTATCAAGCATCATAGGACACATGAAGAAAATTATTACCTTACGAATCAAGAATAAGGACCAAGAGAATTATTATAGAAAATAATCAAAACATTCTAGCACACATAGTAGGATTTCCTCCTAATCCTAGATAGAAATTTAGCTACTCATAATTAAAAATACTAACAAATAACTAAGGAAAAGAAATAAAACTAAAACTAAAAATGGAAGAAGAGTAGAAGAGGTGTGGGATCTGGGATGTCCTTGGTATCAGTATTTTGAGCCTATTTATAGGACAAAATATTCGACAATGTGCATCTGCCTTTCCTTTCTTTTTCTTTCTTTATTTTCGGTGCATGTTAGGTTTGTTGGTCCGGTTGGTGCATGTGATACTTTCGGCGCCACTCATGACCTTCTTTTATTTCTTTTCTATTTCTTTCTTCTTCTTTCCGCTACCCATGCGCTTTGTTGACCCATACTCGAGCTCCATGTTCTTCCGTGAATCATCCACTCATTGCTCGTGCTTACTTCTCTGTTTCCCGGCTCGAGCTTCTCCATCTTTACGCCATTAGCTCCAACATCATCACGTGCTCTTCATCTCTGGCAACACCACGAGCAGCACCGTGTAGAGTTTCTTCACGTTCTTGTCTCCATTCCGCCCTGCTCACTGTCGAGCTCTTCCCATGCTTTCACGTTTTCTTTTTCTTCTCTCAAGACCATGCGCATTTCTTTTCTAAGTGATGGGCGGACAATGCATCGATCACCAACATCAGGGGCACACTGTCTGTCAGCTTTTCACTCGTGTTGCTTTGCACATGAAGTTTGTCTCCTCCCACGCTTCTTTTGTCACTCCGTCACCGTCTCATCATTGTCACGTCTGTTAATCTTGAGCAGCAACTAACACTTTCGAACCGTCATTCTTTGTTACAACCCGAGCTTCACATCCGGAGCTTCATCGTCCATACTCCCTCTTTTCATCACCACGATCACTGCCAGCAGTATCATGTCGTCTCCGACCATGCATGCAGCTCTTGATTGTGTCTGATGATGATGAAGTGCCCCGAGTAAATATGCTGGGCACCTTCAACAATATTCAAATATAGTGGAACCCCCTCGAGTAATGAGACTAAGTTCCTTTAGCAGTTCCCTTAAAAATGCATGCCCCTTAACATGAGATGGGGTGCCTTTATCAATATTGTTTAAGTGTCAGATTCTGGAGAACGACAAGCTTAACTTCTCGTTTTGCCCATAACTTCTTCATACGAACTTCCGAATGACTCCGTTCTTTCGCCGTTGGCTTAAGCCTTCTCGTCCTTTACATAATTAAAAGTAGAAATCTTGTATTTGAACGAGTTATATTTGGTCTTTGGCCCTTCTTCACTTTTAGCTAGCTTCTTTTATTGCACAACTAAGCTCAAATTCACTTCTTTTTGGATTATTCACCTAATAACACACAAATAAGATAAAACACGCGTAACACACAATAATCTGCAAGAAAACTAACAAATACTAGCATGGAATTAACACATAATATATGTGCAAAATGCACTTATCAAATTCCCCCACACTGGCTTTTGCTAGTCCTCGAGCAAACTAAAAATCCTAACTCACTATCGTAGGCATCACGATTGCATTTAGCGTATGCAATAAGCCTTTAAACCCCTAGGTGTCCCTAGTAGCCGAGTTGTAGTCTCGGGAGGGTTTACCAGAGGTATACCCACAAAACCTACTCCAACTTCAAAGCGTTCCAGCGTCCCAAGCATTCAAAGAGTTATGAGGACATAGAGTTTATGCATGCTAGTAACAAGAAGTTAGAAATACCAAAGAACTTATTCTCATTCTTAAATATTGAGTGAGAAATAATCACACCATAATGAGAGAACGCGTGTTTGAGAAACGACCAATAAGCATTTCGCCTCGACTTCTGCCTCACTTAAAGGTTTTTATGATAATTGCACTCAATAAGACAACTTTTTATGGGTCTCACATGTGTGCAGGTAGGAATGAAGATAAAACTCCTACACACGTTGAATGGTGGGAAGGAAACCTTCCGAATTATTTCTGGAGACCCCACAAAATCGTGGGAAGTAAAAGACTTTTTCTGATGATCTCTAAGAATGGAAATAAACCACTTATAGCAAGGATGAGAGTACTTACCACCTTCACATCTGATTGCACTGATGATAACACCACTTTCACAGCATCCAATAGAAACGTCTTCCTTCGGCTCGTCTTCTTCATCTTGGTCTTCGGTCTTCTTTGTTGATGGTAAATTCTTGAATTTCGTAGAACTTTGAAAATTTATAACTCTTTTTCCTCTATTTCTTGTCGCTTGAAACTTCTTTATATATTTTTCTTCCCCATGGCCTTATTGAACAAATAAATCCTAAATGCAAATCTTTTTGTATTTTGTATATATATATTTTTTTTTAATTTTTTTTTTTAATTAAGATTGCAACTACAATAATAAAATTAACATGGCCATGAAAGAAGTACTGTACCACTTGAATCTTCACAACTTGTATTGTCTTTGTATCATAAACTTCAATATTTTTCATCTTTTGATTTTCTCTGCTCTTGTAAATAAGTCTTCATACTTAGATATAAAATTTGCTCTTCCTTGAATTGTTGCTTAAAAACCTTAAACGTCTTCAAATTTCTTTGTAGATTTTGATATCGCTCCTTTGATGATGTGTTTCTATGGACCTGTTGTTGGCGAGAGAGAATGGTGCTAACTGCAAATCAAACTACAAGAAGGAGGTTTTCATCTATAGACGACACCCTCATGATTGAAAAAATTAGCACTCAAGAGATCAAAAATAGTCTTGAAAATAGTGTGAAGTTGGGTAGCTCACCATTCTACCCGGAATTTACGTATGGTGACACACACTCAAAAGAAAGCTCTTTAGTCAGCTTCTAAGTGCCTCTGTTGATTTGAAAAAGGTAGTCTCCACTAATGATTGATCAGCAACTCTAATAATGCATTTCTCTCTGCTCCTAATTTTCATCACCGGCATGATTAAATCCATTATTTAACACTCCAATTCGTAAGAAATCCGAATGTAGTTCTCTAACACTTCCAAGTTCAGTTATGTCGGTCAGAACTCTCTATGTAAACATACCTAGAAGTATGCTAGTGACTCTAAAATCTCTAAAAGTTGGAGGTTTTATTCAAATATATAATAATTATTTTTTTATTTTTTTGAAAATTTTGAATCAAAAAGGCTAAAAACTCTATATGCAAAAGATCCAAACACTCCCCCACACTTAAACTCTACATTGTCCTCAATGTTCTAAAGATAAAATTAAAAACATGAACAAAGAGAAACTATTTGAATCAAAAGTGTTAAGGAAAGATATTACCTTGTTGTATGAGCATGGGTTACCTCCCAAGAAGTGCTAAGTTTAATGTCTTGACCGGACATTCTTGTATCTGTAGAAAATTAGTCGTGATAAACGGGATCCTGTAAATTTGTATTTTCCACATCCGGGTTGGTCAATTCGATGAATGGTTTCAATCGCTGACCTTTGACTTTAAAAGTCTCTCCCGTATCATGGTTCCTCACCTCAATAGCACCGTGCGGATACACGGTCTTAACATAGAATGGGCCAGTCCAACGAGATCTAAGCTTACCGCAGGAAAAAGGTGAAGCGAGAATTATACAAGAGAACTTTCTGTCTGGTGTAAACGACTTTCGAAGAATCGATTTGTCGTGAAAAACTTTTGTTTCTCCTTGTAAATTTTCGCATTTTGGTAAGAATCATTACGAATTTCTTCCAACTCATTGAGCTGAAGTCTACGGTTATCACCGAAGAACAGGTAGGTCAAAGTTTAGCCGTTTAATGGCCCAATAAGCTCGGTGTTCTAATTCTACAGGCAAATGGCAGGCTTTACCGAAGACAAGTCTATACGGAGACATCCCAAGTGGAGTCTTAAAGCGGTTGGTAAGCCCATAATGCTTCTATTAAGCGCAAAGACCAATCCTTTCGGGTAGGGTTTACGGTCTTCTCTAAAATTTGCTTGATCTGCCTATTAGACACTTCTACTTGGCCACAAGTCTGTGGGTGGTAAGTTGTAGAAACCTTATGAGTAATGGAGTATTTCTTCATGAGCGTCTCGAAAGACCGGTTACAAAAATGTGATCCTCCATCACTAATGATTGCTCTAGGCATACCAAATCGAGAGAAAATATTTTCTCTAACAAACTTGATCACAACATGGCGATCGTTTGTTTTGGTAGCTATTGCTTCAACCTACTTAGACACATAATCAATAGCTAATAAGATGTAAAAGTTTCCATAGGAATTGACAAACGGTCCCATAAAATCTATGCCCCACACATCAAATATTTCTATTATCAGTATAGGATTAAGTGGCATCATATTTCTTCGGGTCAACTTCCCTAACTTCTGACATCTCTCACAACTTTGACAAAATAGGTGGGAGTCCTTGAACGAGTTGGCCAATAAAGACCAGATTGTAGAACCTTAGCATTTGTTTTCTTAGAACTAAAGTGACCCCACAAGCTCGAGAATGACAAAAAGTCAGAACTCTTTGGATATGTCGTTGTCAGGAATACAACGACGGATGATCTGATCAGGGCAGTACTTGAATAAGTATGGATCATCAGAAAAAGTATTTAACCTCGGACAAGAATTTAGCTCTATCTGTTTAGACCAATGGTCGGGCATTTGACCAGTTACCAAATAATTGACAATGTCAGCAAACCATGGTAACTCAGAGATGGAAAATAGTTGTTCATCAGGGAACATGTCATGGATTGGTATCTCATCATCTCTAGTCTTATCAAGGATACGGGATAAATGGTCAGCTACAACATTTTCAGACCCTTTCTTATCACGAATATCTAGAGTAAATTCTTGGAACAGCAATACCCATCTAATCAGCCGTGGTTTAGAGTCCTTCTTTGAAAGGAGATACTTGAGTGTGGCATGATCAGAATAGACAATGACCTTAGACCCTAGGAGATATGATCTAAATTTCTCCAAAGCAAAAACGATGGCTAACATTTCTTTCTCAGTGGTTGTGTAGTTCAATTGGACAGACATCGTTTAGGGTCCTACTAGCATAATAAATCACACTAGGTTTTTTATCATGTCGTTGGCCAAGGACAGCACCAACCGCATAATCGGACGCATCACACATGATTTCAAATGGGAGGTTCCAATTGGGTGGTTGGATGATAGGGGCAGAAGTCAACAATAATTTAAGCTTCTCAAAAGCTTGAACACATGCTTCATCAAATACAAAGGCGAGTATCTTTAGCAAGTAGGTGCGATAGAGGTAAAGCAATCTTCTTTAAAGTCTTTGATGAAGCGACGGTAAAATCCAGCATGTCCAAGGAAAGATCTAACATCGGTTACATTCTTAGGTTGTCTTAATTTGGAAATTAGGTCAACCTTGGACTTATCAACTTCTATTCCCTTAGAGGACACCACATGTCCTAACACTATTCAGATTTAACCATAAAATGACACTTTTCCCAATTAAGGACTAAGTTCTTTTCTTTACAACGTTCTAGAACTAGTGTAAGGTGGTGCAAACATTCATCGAAAGAGGATCCAAACACTGAAAAATCGTCCATAAAGACCTCGAGAAATTGCTCAACCATGTCCGAAAAGATACTTAGCATGCAACGTTGGAATGTTGCGGGTGCATTACACAACCCAAAGGCATACTCCTGTAAGAAAAAGTACCAAATGGACATGTGAAGGTTGTTTTCTCTTGGTCTTCTGGGCTATAGGGATTTGGTTATAACCAGAATAACCATCTAGGAAACAATAATAGTCTGTGGCCCGCTAATCTTTCTAACATATGGTCGATGAATGGTAAAGGAAAGTGGTCTTTCTAGTTCTTGAGTTAAAGCTTACGGTAATCTATACAAACTCTCCACCCAGTAGTAACACGGGTAGGTATCAATTCATTATTCTCATTCGCAACTCACCGTAATCCCAGACTTCTTTGGGACAACACTGAACAGGGCTGACCCATTTACTATCGAGATATGGGGTATATGATACCCGTCTAATAACTTGAGCACCTCGGTCGAACAACTTCCTTCATATTAGGATTCAAACGTCTCTGCATTTCTCTTGAGGTTTTGGCACCTTCTTCTAAGTAGATGTGGTGCATACAATCAGCAGGACTAATT
Source organism: Papaver bracteatum (assembly GCA_023529315.1). Lineage (NCBI taxonomy): Eukaryota > Viridiplantae > Streptophyta > Magnoliopsida > Ranunculales > Papaveraceae > Papaver > Papaver bracteatum. Next base: position 511,751 of record JAJJWX010005115.1, read on the forward strand.
CCTTTCAAATCTGCTATAGTCCACCCTATTGCAGTCTTGTGCTCACGAAGAACACTAACTAGTCTACTTTTCTGGTCGGGCTCTAAGTCAGAGGCAATTATGACAGGAAGAGTATTCTCATTACCAATAAATACATATTTCAGTGTATCTGGTAGTGGCTTTAATTCAAGGGTGGGAGCATTAACTGATGATGGGAGGGGTTTATCTATGGTCGGCGGAAGAGGTTATGGTTTATTTGCCATTTTCCATAATCCATTCTGGCGCAGAGTCTAACAACGCATTAACTTCTTCAAAATGACTATCCTCATCATAGTAAGCTCCAAAATGGGCCAAGCACGCCTCTAAAGGATCGCTAACACTATTGGTGGTAAAGGTATTCTCCACTAGAGAGTCAATCATGCATATAGACTCATAATGTTCAGGATCTGGTGGGGCTTGTAACGCCTTAAAGACGTTCGAGATTTTACGATTCCCAAAGGAAAATTCTACTAGGCCATTTTGACAATGTATGGCTGCATTTGCGGTGGCTAGAAACAGACGACCTAGGATGATTGGGATATTGATATCTTGACTAGAGATGGGTTGAGTGTCTAAAATCACAAAGTCAACATGATAAATAAAGTTTTCTACACGAACCAAAACGTCTTCAATAATTCCACGTGGGATTTTGGTGACCTATCGGCTAAAATTTGTAGTGTTATCTTAGTTGGCTTCATCTCCCTAGTCCAAGTTGTTCATAAACCGAGAAAGGTAAAAGATTCACACTAGCCCCAAGATCTAATAGAGCATTGTCTATCGTTTGGTTACCTATGACACATGTGAGTAGGACAACCAGGATCTTTAAATTTGTTTGGGTACTTTTTTGTGAGATTATGGAACTAACTTGTTGGGTCAAAAGGCTTTTTATGGACACTCGCCTCTCTCTTGACAAAGTGCACATCTCTTTTAAGAACTTGGCCATAGCGGGTACATGTTTAATTGCATCTAACAAAGGCAGAGTTAACCTTAACTTGCTTAAAGATGTCTAGGATTTCAGCATATGTACTAGGTTTTTTCTTAGCTAGTCTTTGAGGAAATGGTGCAGGTGGTATGTACACTCTCTCGGGGGTATCTTTCTCACTTGGACTCTTAGCACACTCGGGCCCATTAAGGTCTTTAGGCGAAGTTTGGTCAACTTCTGTCTCCTTTTCGGTTGGACTCTTGTCCTTAGGTGGTTCTAAGAGTTCTCTAGAGTTTTACCACTCCTAAGGGTGATAAACTGCTTTGACATGTTCATTATGTTTAGAACTACCCGACATATTAACTGGTTAAATCCTTTCGGATTTGGAGTTGTTTGACTAGGGAATGTCCCACTCTCTCTATCATTTAACCGGTTCGAAAGTTGACTTATTTGAGTCTCTAGGTTGGCAATAGCTCGGTCACTATTTTGTTGGTTACGCTGACTCGTCCAGGACAAATTCATCGAGCTTCGACCTAAATGGTTGACATTTTGGGTAGTCTCGGCATGGTTTATCACACTACGGTCAATAAAGAGTTTTAGACTTTCCTCTAGGGATGACACCTTTTTATCAATGGGCTCGGTTCTGAACTTGAGATTGGTTCCTAGGAAAATTGGGTGGTGAGCTACTCGACGGGCCACCTTGATGGTTACCTTTAGACCACGAGAAATTTGGGTTATGTCTCCAACCAGGGTTATAGGTATTTGAGTATGGGTCAAACTTGGGTGAACCTCATATTTAGAGTTCATACCACCATGTAGGACACTAACCTGGTCACGAGTAGTTTCAGTTAGGTAAAAAACTGGGGACACCGAGATCCAATATGACTTTGATCACCACAATTGGTACATGGATATGTTCTGGGCTCACTATTACAAAGCTCATAGTTTGGTTGGACCCTTGGTTTATCTCTAAGGCCTCTAGACGCCTAAGGATGTCAGACCCATTATCAACTCTATTGACCCTATGGATAGGGTTCCTAGTTATTTCGGGCTCCCTCATTGAAGCCCATTGACGAGTCTTTTCAGCTAACTCAACCAACTCGTCAAAACATTCATATGGGTTTTGATGGGTAAATTTTCCACCACTCATTGTTTCTACCTGCATTCTAGTTTCACTATCAAGGCCCTCATATAAAATTTGGGCCATGTGGGCTTTATCAAAGCCGTGATGTGGGCATTGGTATAACAATTCATTAAACCTTTCTATATAACCGTGTAGGTGTTCACCTAATTTCTGCTTAAAGGTTTGGATAGACTGTCGAATAGCAGCAGTCTTATGGTGTGGGTAGAATTTCTTAACGAAAACCTCTACAAGTCCATCCCAAGTAGTGATTTTTTTGGAAGGAATGATATGATACCACTCACTGGCTCTTTCTTCTAGGGAAAAGGGAAACAAACGTAACCTAACATCGTCTTTGGTGACATTTGGATAACTCATGGTATCACAAATCATCTCAAAGTCACGGATATGGGTATACGGGTTCTCATTCTCTATTCCCTTAAACTTACGTAGCATGCCAAATGTCCCAGGTTTAATATCAACTTCACGGTAGTGGCCGGTAAGACAACCCCAGGTTCACGTATCACCCTAGACGGGTTTAAACGGTCCCTAAGGGTTTTGGTTGGCACAACTTCACCCTCATCATTTTCATTAACCATTTCGGTAAAAATAGAATTACCACCTAAATCCGTGTAACGGGTCGGACTTAAATTAAAAAGGTCGTTTTCTACAAGTCGATGTTCTACCCGTTTCCAACGTCGCATACACACACAATAATACTAGTGAAGCAATTGGTGTGTTTTTTTTTTTTTTTTTTTTTGAACAAAGAAAGATAGAAATAAAAATAGAATAACACAAACAAGGAAGGAAGTTCTATTCAATCACAAAAAAGGATGACTCCACAGTAAACTGCTTGATTTCTAGCAAACAAAAAGCATGATGGCTCCACTTAGATTGTTTTCTAGACCCGACTTCTAATCCTTCGAAAGGGAATTCGTTACAATCGAGTAAACTCTCTCGGAATCAATCTGAGTTAAAGTATATTGAATAGAGGCGAGAGAAGCCGCTAGAGCTTTGATACTCAAGGCCTCACCGTATTACAAAGAAGCGCGAGTCACGCATTCAATTTAGAAACCATCATGAATTTCGGAGTATGCCTAAAGAGTAACCAATATTTTTCGAACGAATTTTACTAAGCTCGTTACCTTAAGGCTACTTCAAATTTTAAATCTTATAGGTCTCGTTTTCTAACGGGCAAATTTGAAAAACCCTTATCTTAGGTTTGCCCTTTACTAGGAAAATAAATCGTATTTCCTCAACATATAGGCGGGCGGGGAGAAGTGAAACTTACCTCCGTATCATACGGGGGATGAATCCGAACCCTTATCTTGTATGGTCCTTCTCCAAGTCCTTAGTAGGGTTTTTTTAATAAAAGAATGGAAAAAAAAAAAAAATAATGCAAAAGAAATATAAAATTACAAGAATATAGAAATCCTAATACAATCAATAAAATAAAATAAACTCTCTTTTTTTTTTTTTTTTTTTTTATGTAAATATTTTTTTTCTTCTTTTGCTCTTTTAGCTTTGCTCTTTACTCCCAAGTCTTTTTACACATTCACCAAAAGCTTTGGCAAATTTTTCCGCTTCGAATTCCAAATTCTCTTTTGGTATGCAATTCCACAATAAATATAGAATATTACCTGCACAATAAAGATAAATAACAAGAATAATACCAAGTAAAATCAAAGAAAATAAAATAAAACAAAAACTAAACTAAACTAAAATTTAAAATTTAACTAAAAAGAAAATAAAAATCTAAAACTTAACCTAAAGGAAAGTCCGCGTCGACGGCGCCAAAAACTGATGCAGTTTTACAAGTGGTAAGTATAGGGATTCAATTCTCGGACTTTTTTAAAGATTTGGTTTTAGACAAAAAGATGGTGATTTTTATAAAACTTATAAAATAATGGAAATGCAAAAAATGATTTTTGTGTTCAATTAAAAGAGTCTAGGATGTCAAGATTCCATCACTACTACACATACTAAATGATTATAACTATTCCCTATAACATTCTCCCAAAATTACTCAAGACGATTTAGGACAAATAATACGTCTCGGAAAATAAATCTTTTCAAGCAATTATTTTTCTCAAAGAATTAACAATCTTCTTCACTATAAAATGCTATTCTCTAACATAGAATATATAAATCAATTATCAAGCATCATAGGACACATGAAGAAAATTATTACCTTACGAATCAAGAATAAGGACCAAGAGAATTATTATAGAAAATAATCAAAACATTCTAGCACACATAGTAGGATTTCCTCCCTAATCCTAGATAGAAATTTAGCTACTCATAATTAAAAATACTAACAAATAACTAAGGAAAAAGAAATAAAACTAAAACTAAAAATGGAAGAAGAGTAGAAGAGGTGTGGGATCTGGGATGTCCTTGGTATCAGTATTTCGAGCCTATTTATAGGACAAAATATTCGACAATGTGCATCTGCCTTTCCTTTCTTTTTCTTTCTTTATTTTCGGTGCATGTTAGGTTTGTTGGTCCGGTTGGTGCATGTGATACTTTCGGCGCCACTCATGACCTTCTTTTATTTCTTTTCTATTTCTTTCTTCTTCTTTCCGGCTACCCATGCGCTTTGTTGACCCATACTCGAGCTCCATGTTCTTCCGTGAATCATCCACTCATTGCTCGTGCTTACTTCTCTATTTCCCTAGCTCGAGCTTCTCCATCTTTCTACCATTAGCTCCAACATCATCACGTGCTCTTCATCTCTGGCAACACCCTGAGCAAAGACAGTAACCGAGTTTCTTCACGTTCTTTGTCATCAGATTCTCGCCCTCGCTTTGTCGAGCTCTTCCCATGCTTTCACGTTTTCTTTTTCTTTCTCTCAAGACCATGCGCATTTCTTTTCTAAGTGATGGGCGGACAATGCATCGATCACCAACATCGGGGGGGCACATGTCTGTCAGCTTTTCACTCGTGTTGCTTTGCACGAGCTGTCTCCTCCCACGCTTCATTGTCGACTCATCATCACCGTCTCATCATTGTCACGTCTCGTTAATCTTGAGCAGACAACTAACACTCGAACCGTCATTGCTGTTACAACCCGAGCTTCACAGCCGGAGCTTCATCGTCCATACTCCACTCTCTTCATCACCACGATCACTGCCAACAGTATCATGTCGTCTCCGACCATGCATGCAGCTCTTGATTGTGTCTGATGATGATGAAGTGCCCCGAGTAAATATGCTGGGCACCTTCAACAATATTCAAATATAGTGGAACCCCCCTGAGTAATGAGACTAAGTTCCTTTAGCAGTTCCCTTAAAAATGCATGCCCCTTAACATGAGATGGGGTGCCTTTATCAATATTGTTTAAGTGTCAGTTCTGGAGAACTGACAAGCTTAACTTCTCGTTTTGCCCATAACTTCTTCATACGAACTCTGAATGACTCCGTTCTTTCGCCGTTGGCTTCGCCTTGTCGTCCTATACCTAATTAAAAGTAGAAATCTTGTATTTGAACGAGTTATATTTGGTCTTTGGCCCTTCTTCACTTTTAGCTAGCTTCTTTTATTGCACAACTAAGCTCAAATTCACTTCTTTTTGGATTATTCACCTAATAACACACAAATAAGATAAAACACGCATAACACACAATAATCTGCAAGAAAACTAACAAATACTAGCATGGAATTAACACATAATATATGTGCAAAATGCACTTATCAAATTCCCCCACACTGGCTTTTGCTAGTCCTCGAGCAAACTAAAAATCCTAACTCACTGTCGTAGGCATCACGATTGCATTTAGCGTATGCAATAAGCCTTTAAACCCCTAGGTGTCCCTAGTGGCCGAGTTGTAGTCTCGGGAGGGTTTACCAGAGGTATACCCACAAAACCTACTCCAACTTCAAAGCGTTCCCAGGCGTCCCAAGCATTCAAAGAGTTATGAGGACATAGAGTTTATGCATGCTAGTAACAAGAAGTTAGAAATACCAAAGAACTTATTCTCATTCTTAAATATTGAGTGAGAAATAATCACACCATAATGAGAGAACGCGTGTTTGAGAAACGACCAATAAGCATTTCGCCTCGACTTATGCCTCACTTAAAGGTTTTTATGATAATTGCACTCAATAAGACAGCTTTTTATGGGTCTCACATGTGTGCAGGTAGGAATGAAGATAAAACTCCTACACACGTTGAATGGTGGGAAGGAAACCTTCCGAATTATTTCTGGAGACCCCACAAAATCGTGGGAAGTAAAAGACTTTTTCTGATGATCTCTAAGAACGTAAATCAACCACTTATAGCAAGGATGAGAGTACTTACCACCTTCACATCTGATTGCACTGATGATAACACCACTTTCACAACATCCAATAGAAACGTCTTCCTTCGGCTCGTCTTCTTCATCTTGGTCTTCGGTCTTCAACTGTTGATGGTAAATTCTTGAATTTCGTAGAACTTTGAAAATTTATAACTCTTTTTCCTCTATTTCTTGTCGCTTGGCCATGCTGGAATTTATCGTCGTTTCATCAAAGACTTTAGCAAGATTGCCTTACCTCTGTCGAACCTACTTGCTAAATACACTGCCTTTGTGTTTGATGAAGCATGTGTTGCAGCTTTTGAGAAGCTAAAATCATTGTTAACTTCTGCCCCTATCATCCAACCACCTGATTGGGACCTCCCATTTGAACTCATGTGTGATGCGTCCGATTATGCGGTTGGTGCTGTCCTTGGCCAACGACGTGATAAAGCACCTAGTGTGATTTATTATGCTAGTAGGACCATAAACGATGCCCAGTTGAACTATACGACCACTGAGAAAGAAATGTTAGCCATCGTTTTTGCTTTGGATAAATTTAGATCATATCTCGTAGGGTCCAAGGTCATAGTCTATTCTGATCATGCCGCCCTAAAATATCTCCTTTCAAAGAAGGACTCCAAACCTCGGTTGATTAGATGGGTATTGTTGTTCCAAGAATTTACTCTAGATATTCGTGATAAGAAAGGGTCTGAAAATGTAGTTGCCGACCATTTATCCCGTATCCTTAATAAGACTGGAGATGATGATAAACCGATCCTTGACACGTTCCATGACGAACAATTATTTTCCATCTCTTTGTTACCTTGGTTTGGAGACATTGTCAATTATTTGGTAACTGGTCAAATGCCTGAATATTGGTCTAAACATGATAGAGCTAAATTCTTGTCTGAGGTTAAATACATTTTCTGGGATGATCCGTACTTATTCAAATACTGCCCTGATCAGATCATCCGTCGTTGTATTCCTGACAACGAAATCTCCAGTGTCCTGACTTTTTGTCATTCTGGAGCTTGTGGGGGTCACTTTAGTTCTAAGAAAACAGCTGCTAAGGTTTTGCAATCCGACCTTTATTGGCCAACACTGTTTAAGGACTCCTATATATTTTGTCAGAGTTGTGATAGATGTCAAAAGTTAGGAAAGATGACCCAACGTAATATGATGCCACTTAGTCCTATACTAATAATAGAAATATTTGATGTGTGGGGTATAGATTTTATGGGTCCTTTTGTCAATTCCTATGGAAACTTTTACATCTTATGAGATGTTGACTATGTGTCTAAGTGGGTCGAAGCAATCGCTACCAAGACAAATGATCACCACGTTGTGATCAAGTTTGTTAGAGACAATATTTTCTCTCGATTTGGTATGCCTAGAGCAATCGTTAGTGATGGAGGTTCTCATTTTTATAACCAGTCTTTTGAGACGCTCATGAAGAAATACTCCATTACCCATAAGGTTTCTACACCTTACCACCCATAAACTTGTGGCCAAGTTGAAGTGTCTAATAGGCAAATTAAACAGATTTTAGAAAAGACCGTAAACCCTACCCGAAAGGATTGGTCTTTGCGCTTAATAGAAGGATTGTGGGCTTACCGAACCGATTTTAAGACTCCACTTGGGATGTCTCCGTATAGACTTGTCTTTGGTAAAGCCTGACACTTGCCTGTAGAATTAGAACACCGAGCTTATTGGGCCATTAAACGGCTAAACTTTGACCTATCTACTGCTGGTGATAACCGTAGACTGCAACTCAATGAGTTAGAAGAAATTTGTAATGATTCTTAACAGAGTTCGAAAATTTACAAGGAGAAAACAAAAATATTTCATGATAAATCGATTATTCGAAAGACATTTGAACCAGGTCAGAAAGTTCTCCTTTACAATTCTCGTTTACATCTTTTTCCTGGTAAATTGAGGTCTCGGTAGTCCGGACCATACTTTGTCAAAATTGTTTTTCCTCATGGTACAGTTGAAGTTGAAAATCCGAAGAACGGAGAAACTTTCAAGGTTAACGGTCAATGGTTGAAACCATTTTTGGAGTTACCCAGTCATGCAATTGAAGAGTCGGAGCTGAGAGATCCTATCTACCAGGATTAATTCTTAACGGGTAACAAAGTTTGGCTGAAGACACTAAACTTAACGCTTATTGGGAGGAAACCCAACCTTTTGTTGTACATTGGTTTTTTTTTTTTTTTTCTTTGTTTCTTGCTCCCATGGAAGGATTGTTACGCTTCATCCATGTACTATCTTTCTGAGTTACCTCTTTATTCCTCTTGTTACTTATATTTTTGGTACTGCACTTTAATTTGAAACATTGAGGACAATGTTAGGTTTAAGTTTGGGGGTGAGGGAAAAACTTTCAGTTAGTTTTTAATATAAAAATAAAAAATAAAAAAATAAAACTTAAGAGCCTAGAAATTTGTGCCAATTTAGGAAGACACTAACCAGTCTAAGTGAATGGAAACGTCTTGGTTGTAGGAGTTAAGGAACTCAATAACAGAGTCTATTCATGAAAAGACAGCGTTCATGTGTTACAATGGAATCATCACACTACGTTATGTTTTTATTTGGAAAATTATATGTCTCTTTAAGTGATTTGGTGGGGCCCAACACATCGAATTGTTACCAATGCCGGGATGAAATAGAGTGATTGAGTTATTAAAATAATAAAAAGACCAGACCAATGAGACCAAACGGAATAAAGTTATATATTTATAAAATAAAAATAAAAAAATTAACACTTGGGAATAGCAATATGTGTGTGTTTTCCCTGTCTTTGTCGCCTAAACAAGCGTGGAACGCATGATCCATGGGAACTATCATGTAATATGCTGACAAGAAGCATGTGCTTAGATCCAAAAGATCAAATCATGCAGTTAATTCAATTAAAAAAAAAGTGAAAAGTTTATTATTATGCAATAAACTTATCAACCACTGGTTCCCTTGTATATGCCAGTGAGTTGATCTAGATTTAAGATTATCGACCGTTGGTTCCCTTGTATATGCCAATCGTGTTGATATTAGTTCAGACCAGTTTCTCAATCCATTAGGATTCATAGGTTCATCTTGGCGGAGGCCTTCAGACAGATATGGGAAACACCGTTGACCTTATACAACATTGTTTTGAATTATCTATCTCTATAATCCATCTTCTTAATCTATTCATTTGTGTGATTCCGATTATTGATGTCCATCGTGTGATTATTAATAGAACTCTGTCACTTATATATATGAATATGACTCGCATCCGGGTACTTACTTTTGTAACCAATGAAAGTATGCCAACCAAGGAGACTCTTTAGTGTCATTCCTGAGTTCTTCACAGATAGCTAGAGTGACAAGAACACGGATGCAAATTCAAAGCGATGTCGTGATGAATCGTTGATGTTTTTGATGCAAGAATAGCAAGCCACGAACCAGCCATAGAAATTTGAAGAACTCGCCCCACAACGACGAAGAAAAATCGTCCCAAAACGACGAAGAAATATGCCAAAAGACACAAAAAACGATGTAAAAACATCTTATTCAATTATCTACTACCAAAAACTTTAAAAGAAAACAATATCTTGCTCAAATCTGGCCCAAAAGGACCAAATCTGAGCAAGAAGGCTCTTGGGTTTTTTTTTTTTTTTGAGAAAGGAAGAGGAAGAGAGAAAGGAGCGTTTTTCAGGTATAATGGCTTAATCCTAGGAACATTATTCCTCACGCCTTTTCTAATAACAGTAACATCACCACGGAATAACATCTACAGATCTACTCCTCCGATAGATGTTGAAGCAAATATTTTTTGTTCCCTTTTTAGGCTGACATATTTTGTCGAAGTATTTTTTAGATAAACATTCTTTTTTCTCGTAAATCTACATAAAACATAATCAATTTTGCTACCTGCAAAAATTTGTTCAGAGCCAAACACGAAATTATGAGACGTAGAAACGAAAGTATAAGTGAGTGTTAAATTATTTAGTGATAAGGGTATAAAAGGAATTGTAATTTATAAAAAACATGTATATCATATTTCAAGATAATCACAATTCCAATAATATTTATCAAATTCCAAGACCAAAAGTTAGCTATTAAAGACTTCTTAACATGTATACGGTTATACAAGTTAAGAAGACCCTATTAGTCCAGGCTTTGTTAACATCTCTAATAACATGGTATCGTTTAATAGATTTCAGTTGATCAGTTATATAGAGTTCACCTATGAGTGTGTTTTTCCATTTCTTTTGATGAGCTGGTTCAAGTAGTTTTGCCTTTTCAGTCTCCAAATAAGTATGATCCTTACCAACTGCAAAACATAGATATATGCTTATTCCCATCTGAATTTCATTGATATGCAAAATCTTACCATTTTCCTTCTTGATTTTGTTAAAATTTATCTGCTTGTTTTGGTCGAGAATAATCTTCTAACTACGAATATCGTCCCATTTCTGTCTCGTCATTCGATTTTCAGTGTTGTGCATTCTGTTCGGTACTGATTTGAGCTTGGGTATGCTAGATTTTTCTTATTCGTAACTTCAATCATTGTTATCTGTTTTGCTTTCACCTTCGCTTATTATTATTTTTTTTTGGTCGGCAAAGAATGGAATTTATAATGGAACTTCCACCGTAGAAATCCCCCAAAGTTGTCCACCATTAGGTGGCATCAATTTTGTCCGTGCATGTGACATTTCAAAATGGGGATGGGGAAATGCAGGGGGGCCCATTTAGTGTGGTGGTGGAAAAATTTGGGGGAAAAAGTTGGTGGAAATCTATCATTTTCGTTTATAATGGAACACCCAACAAAACGAAAGGACCCAAAAACAGTAATTACAGCGCAGTAACAGAAACTAAAAGAGTCCGAAGGGACCCTGGAAACTGGAAACGACCAAAAAAAAAAAACTACGGAGGGTCAAAGAATTTCGACTTCCAGTTACATATTACATCATCGACACTCACATTAGACATACAAGCCTTGGAGCTTGACCACGAGAAAATCTTGAGCTTAACTTCCAATGTTACCGAAGCAATGTTTTTTTCTTTTTTCTTGAAGTTTCTTTCGTTTCTTTCCAACCAAAGAGACCATAGAACAGCTGCATAAAGTCTGCTCCAGAGCTCTTTAGCAATGCCAGTTAGACTTGAAGGAGCCCAATTGGAGATGAGGTTGATAACCGAAGGAGCAGCGTTATAGCTCATGCCAGCCGCGTCAAAGAAGTAAGACCATATGCTCCTAGCATAGGAACATTCGAGGCAAATGTGTGTAGCATTCTCTGGCAGTTGATGACAGAAGGGGCAAATGTTTACTATTGGATTTCCACTAGGAGAAATAAGGCAACTATTTCTTTTATGGAGGTTATCCAAAGTGGGAAGACTAACGAAGCTTGCCACAGGAAAAAGCCTACTTTGTGAGGCCAATTCTTGCTCCAGATTTTCGATCTAGGAAAGGAAAAAGTATTGTTTAAAGGAATCGCTGCATTGTAAGCGCCTTATTCAACCCAAATTATAGCAGAAAGAGTCCAGGTAGAAATTCAGCAGAGAGTGGAAGAAAGGAATATATTGCAGTAAATCATTCACATCTAACATGGCCGTTTCTCTTCCTTCTCGAACAATTGTCTTCCAAACCCAAAGAAACTCCCAGTTTTCAGCTGCTCACATGTCAAACCCGCAAATCAGTCTCAACACCAAACTCTCTGCCCCTACTGGAAAGTCAGTCTCCACTAGAAACGGATCTCTTTTTGTAAGGAAAGCTTCAGCAGTAATTGGTCAGAATGGGATTGTAGTAAATGAGAAGAAAAGGGATGTAAAAAATCCAATCATTGTGATAGACAATTATGATAGTTTCACCTACAATCTTTGCCAGTACATGGGAGAGATGGGTTGTGCTATTGAGGTCTACAGAAATGATGAACTCACTGTAGAGGAATTGAAAAAGAGAAATCCGAGAGGGATACTCATATCTCCCGGACCAGGTACCCCTCAAGATTCAGGAATCTCCTTGCAAACTGTTCTTGATCTGGGACCTATTGTGCCCCTGTTTGGTGTTTGTATGGGATTGCAATGCATCGGGGAAGCTTATGGTGGAAAGATTATCCGTGCACCCTCTGGAGTCATGCACGGCAAAAGCTCTCCCGTGTTTTATGATGAAAAAGGGGAGGATGGTCTGCTTGCAGGTTTACCAAACCCTTTCACTGCTGGTAGATATCACAGCCTTGTGATTGAAAATGAAAGCTTTCCTGGTGATGAATTGGAGATTACAGCATGGACGGAAGATGGGTCGATTATGGCTGTCAGGCACAAGAAGTACAAGTATCTTCAGGCGGTTCAGTTTCATCCGGAAAGCATCATAACAAATGAAGGGAAGACCACTGTACTCAACTTTGTGAAACTGGTTGAGAAATTTGAGAATGCCTGAAGGGAAGTGCAAGCCGCAAAACGTCTACAGTTAAGTAAGTTACTGCGTCAGTTCAATATATTCGTCGCGTGTCTAAAACTTCTATTATGCTTTCTTTTTAAGGTCTGTATCAATGAACTCACCTCCCTATTAGAGAGGCATTTACAAACAGAGTAAAAAAGCTAGGAAACCTTTGCAGAACTTCTGTCCAATATCTAAGCCATCAGTAGTCATTAAACTGTCAACTGCAATATTATTAGCTACTTTTCTTATACATTTTCGTGCTGCATAATTCAATTTGAGAATAAGGTTCAAAAATATGTCCACCATCTTTTACAAGACTATCGGAAATCCTGTTGCTACTTGCTAACCACAGATCCACCAGGCAGTGCAGGCACTCCAAAGGCAACTGGCAAATGTGTTTGAATTGCTCGCCATTAGCAGTCCCGGTATGTTGTATGACTCGAATAGCCAATACTGCAGTATTAGTTCAGCAACTGCATCTTCTGAGCTGTTTGTGTATTTCCATTAGCCAGTTGCGGGTCACTGCAATTATTTGTAAAGTTAAACTTGTCATATGGGCCTAATTGATCCGATGCTTCGAAAACGAAGATCATGTATATGCTTATGATGGAGACCAATGAGCATTAGACTATTTGGAAAGATCATTTCGGGAAGGAGGTGTTCACATAGGTGTGTCATGTGTGTGTGTGAAATGAAGCTAGCTTTATTCTCTCAATCTCAAATTCCCAAAGTTTTTTTTGATACGAAGAAGGGATTTTATTGCTTAAGTAGGCGACATGTTGATGTCCCTAGCCAAAAGGCTACAAAAATCCTCCGGGAAATTACTAGAAATAATTAAACTAGCAGCTGAAATTCGAGCCGATTTTGCAACTGTATCTGCCACCCTATTGTCCTCTCTACTAACATAAGAAAAGCTACATTGAAAAAAACTTGACTTTAAACTCTTAATTTGTTTTAAAATGTTCCTATTCTCCCACTCGATAAGAATAACGTCTTCATTGATTGATTGGATAACCAGTTGTGCATCCGCTTCGATATGGATTTTAGCTAATTGCTTTTCTCTAGCCCACAGTAGTGCTTCTTTTATAGCCTTGCACTCCCCTTCATCTGCGCTTAGTGCTCCATCTGAGAAGGTTCCTTTGATGCCTGCACAGCTCCCTGCATGATTGCGCAGCACAATGCCAGTACCAAGAGTATTAGTATCCTCATCAAAAGAAGCATCAACATTGAATTTTCAAACATCTTGTAATGGAGGATTCCAATTACAGTTGATAACAGTATTGGAGCTATTGTTATCCAAAGAGGGTAGATGAAAATGAGACTGGAGGTGAAAGTTAATTCTATGCATAGTGGAGAACGAGTTAAGCTTTATTCCCTAAAAAATTAGTGCACATCTGTCCTTCCATAAAATCCAGGCAGTGACCATTAGAGTGGTCAACCGTTTTTCATCACCAATGGTAGTGTTTGTTGAGAACCAACTCTCCACCCAAATTGATACACTGGCACAAGTACTTTGTACTTCATCAATATCAACTTTGACCACCCTCCAAATAGTTTTAGCATGCCTGCAATGAAACATAAAATGTTCCATGGTTTCATCATTGCTTCCACAAATGGCACATTGGGTGTCTATAGTGTTGTTGTGCCTAGCCAACCTACTTCTTGTTGAATGAGAATTATGAATACTTCTCCAGGCAAACAATTTGATCCTATGAGCAGCTTTGGACTTCCAAAGTCTCTTCCACACAATGTTCTGAATTAATCTTCCCTCTACAATTGCCTCAGTACTGGTCAGTGTCAGCTTCTTGTAGGCCAGTGTCAGCTTCTTGTAGGTACTTTTGATTGAAAACTTCCCATCTCTAGCTGGCATCCATATAATAATATCCTCCTTAGAAGTGTCTAAATACAAATTATGTATTTTTTGAGAAGTGGTATCATCAAAAATGAGATTAAGAAGCTCCACATTCCAATTGTTGGTGTTTGGAATGAGTAGTTCATCAACATCCTGATAGAATCTGTGAAATTCATTAGCTGGATGTGGTGCATTATATTCACCTGGAATCCATCTGTCTAACCAAATTTTAGTTTTTTTCCTATTATTCACTTCCATTAAATTGTTCTGTTGAACAACCTGCAATCCATGTATTATCCCATTCCAAGTATAAGAGCAATTCTCAACATTAGGATTTTGATGAAGAATGTTACCACTTTTGAAATATTTGCTGCTCATTATTCTGGTCCAAAAAGCATCAGATTCAGTGCATAATCTCCAAGCCAGTTTAGTAAGTAATGCCAAATTGAGCTTCTCTAAATCCCTGAAAGACAAACCTCCACAATCTTTAGTCTTACAAACCTTCTGCCAAGCTATATGATTATTTCCCCTGTTAGAATTATAACCCCAAAAAAATCTCCTCTAAATAGAAGTAAATCTGTAGAGAAGTTGAACTGGGATTTTAAATGTGCCCATTTGATAGTGGCACAGAATTAAGCACATGTTTGATCATTGTAGATCTTCCAGCCTGTGTTAAAGAAGTAGAAGACCATGTAGAATACCTAGTTGTTAAATTCTCCTCAATGGCTTTGAATGCTTCTTGCTTTGAATTCCCAAGAAGTAAAGGTGACCCCAAATATCTTTCTTTAGAATTCATAACTTTGACACCTAGGATATCAGTGAGGGTTTCAGCTACTTCTGGCTTGGTATGTTTGCTAAAGTGAACTGATGATTTTTCAAAGTTGATCATTTGTCCTGACTGAGTACTGAAGTTATGTAAGATCTCCAAAAGATTGTGCACTGAAGATAAGTTTTCTTGTGTGAAAATCAAGCAGTCATCTGCAAAGAGCAAATGATTGATGGCGGGAGAATTAATAGCCACCTTAATACCTTGTATTATCTTGTCTTGTTGGGCTGAGACAAGATGCCTTGAGAGAAATTACATAGCTAGAATGAATAAATAAGGTGATAGGGGATCACCTTGTCTGATTCCTCTTGTTGGATGAAATTCCTCACATGGTGAACCATTGAGCAGGACTGATAGTGAAGAAGTACTAATGCACTCAGAAATCAGCTCACAGAAGTCTTTGTTGAAACCAAAGTAATCCAAAACCTTCAATAAGAAACTCCATTCTAGCATGTCGAATGCCTTTGACATATCTAGTTTTAGAGCTAGCCAGCCAATTTGTCCTCTTTTCTTCTTCATAGTGTGCATGATTTCTTGAGCAATGACAGTATTGTCACTAATAAGCCTTCCAGAAACATATGCAGCTTGGTATGGTGAAATAATTATTTCCATGAGTGGTTTTAGTCTTGAAACAATCAATTTGGTGATGATTTTGTAAGAAGTGTTGCATAGGCCAATAGGTATGTAATCTGCTACACAATTTGGCTTCTTTTTCTTAGGAATAAGAGATATATAGGTCTTATTTATTTCCTTCACCATTTTCTTTGTCTCAAAAAATCTTGTAACCATCTGGCAGACATCATTGCCAATAATCTTCCATTGGTTTTTGTAAAAACCAGCTTGAAACCCTTATGGACCTGGGGCACTCCAGTTTTCCATGCCTTTAAGTGTGTCATAAATTTCTTGAAAGGATGGAGTGCTTGTAAGCAAAGAGTTGTCTTCTGATGTGATTAAAGTTGGTAGAAGTAAAAAAAGACCTTCATCATGAGCAATTGAAGTAGAATTACTTATTTCTTTGAAGTGAGAAGTTAGATGCTGAGAGATATCCTCCCTAGTGAGAAGCCAATTATTATCATGATCTTGTAAAGAATCAATATTGTTTCTAACTTTCCTTTTGGTTTTCTTGGTATGGAAGTACTTACTATTGTTGTCCATGTCCTTGATGAAGTGGTCTCTTGACTTTTGCTGGTAGAATTCACTTTTTATCTTATGGCACTGATTGAGTTCCTTATTGATGCAAAGAATTTTGTTGTGACTTTCATCAGAAGGTGGTAAAGATTGCAGGACATCAAGAGCCTTTTGCAGATTGTCAATTTTATGATTCACATTACCAAAGTAATGCTTATTCCAAAGGGACAGATTCTTCCTTGTTATTTGCAATTTCTTGACTAATTGAAATCCAGGGGAGCCAGTAATCTTAGTTTTCCAAGCATCTTCAATAACAGCAGCACAAGTAGTGTCCTCTAGCCAGGTTAGAAAGAATTTAAAATTCTTCCAACACTTAGTATCTTGGTAGTTAGTAACAAGCATGATGGGGTTGTGATCACTACCTCTTTGGGTTAAGTGTAAGAGTTTAGAATTTGGATAATTATAGTTCCAGTCTACATTACCAAGGGCCATATCAATCCTAGATATTCTAGTGCCAGTCTCTAGATGATTCCTATACCAAGTGTAGTTTTTCCCTATAAACCCAATATCTTCTAGACCACAGGAATTAACAATGTTGTTGACCAAACCATCTGCAGAAGATGATGTATCACTGCTAATATCTAGGAGATGGAAGTTTAAATCACCTAAGATAACCCAAGGACCAAAGTGATTTTCACCAACTATCTTAATGAATTCCCATTGTCCTTTCTTCTTAATATATTTGTTGTAACAATACATAAAGGAAAGAAGGTACTCATTTTTACTAGGGTCATGCTGAACAGCTAGATGGAAAGTGTTAAGTATAGAATCCAAAAGATCACAAACGAAACCATTTTTCCATAATAAAACTAATCCTCCAGATAATCCTAATGGCTCAATAAAAGCATGATTAGGGTATTGAAAGTGACTTAACAAAGGCATACTCTTGGTCTGCTTGATTTTAGTCTCACACAAAAAAATATATTAGGATTCTGTGTTCTAACAAGATCATTCAGGTGAGTCTGAGTTTCATGGGATTTTAAGACTTGGACATTCCAAGAAAGTAATCTCATGGTGGCAGACAATTTAAAGGATACAACCAGCAAAATAATGTAGTAAATTCCTATTTGAGAAAAACTCCTAAATACAGCAATGGCAGACCTAAATTGTTTAACTTTGAATGCAAGTATATATAGAAAATAAGAAGCATTGGTTGAAATAAAAAAAAGTGGAAGTGTGTAAATGCAATGAGTAAGATGGAAGAACAAAACAATGCAAAAATGAGTGGTTTTATGAGAAAGTAGTACTTGACTCTCCAATAGTGAATTAACAATTTGTGTTCCTTTAGTTAAGTCCCTCTGAGTTTGTTGAAAATCCGATCCAGTTTCATTGGAGGTACCAGCTTTGGAAGTTTCATTGTCAGGAGTACTGGAATTAGGTGCTTTGGTAATTCTAAGGCGTTTGCCTAACCTGCTGTCAACAACATCGACCTTACTATGATTTTCAAGCAAAGAATCCATATTGACGGGAATACCATCTTTTGGAGGAACAAAAACTGAAGCCTTGGTAATACTTTTTTGATGGTTCTTGGGGATTGTAGTTGAGGCAATTCTTTTGATGGCAACCGTTTTCCTCAGTTTACTGCCATTACCAAAAAAATAAGGCTTTTCATGGGCCTTAGTTAGGAAATTGGCCGCATCTTTGCATACAGCCTTACAATGATGGATAGTATAGCAATCAGAACATATACCAGGCGGTTGTCGCTCATAGTAAAATTTAATCCAGCGAGATAACCCAGCATTCAATATCTCCTTAACTCCTCTTCTCAGCGGATTGGTGAGATCAATGTTCACATAAACTTTGACAGGGATATTACCAATTGGAATAGCATCCTTAAGTTCGATAGCCACCACTTCTCCCATGATTTCTCCAATTTTAGTTACAGCTGCAACAGTCATGTTTTTAGGGAGAAGATACTTGAGTTGAATCCAGAAATTTTGAAACCCCCAATGCTTCCCCGTATACACCATCTCAGGGATATAGTCGTGAACTACTAAGAGCTTTTTGTTGATATTCCAGGGACGTTCATTGATAATAGTGTTCAGAAGATCCCAACTGTTAAACTTGAAAATGAAAAGATTAGGCTCAGTCTCCACAATTCTCACATCTTCATGTCCCATGAAAGTCCAAGTGAATTGAATATATTTGAGAACAAGATCATGACTCATTCGACCTTCGATAATAACTTTTACAATAGCACTAGCTTCCCAAGAGAATTCTGGTTCAGCTTCTTAATTATTACTTTCATTTTGACCAATAGTAACCTCATCAGTGTCACCCAAATCCAGAGTGGCTTGCTTGAATTTATTAACCAACTCACCAACAAGAGAAGACCCTTCCACATCCATGATGAGATTATTGATAGGATTAGGAATGTAGAAACTGAGATGTTGTTGGGTAATTTTATAGGAAGGGTAAGCTAAAAGTTTATGGTGTTTACCATTTGTCGGAATATTTTTTTTACCTTTTGCCGAAAATTGCTCAGTAAAGAGGTGAGTATTGATGAAAGTAAAATGTAGCAGACTACAGCTGTAGAGAGTTAGGCTAATAAAAAAGTAAAAGCCTGTAATTGCGGTTGGTGATGTAACTTTTCCAATATTTAAAAAAAATTGAATTGAGAGAGAGGAGGGATTGACGACTAGGAACTGAGTTGTAACAGTACTGAAACTTCTTCAACCAAACACCAATGAAACTTTCATGGATCTTCAAGATAATCAAACGATTAATTTTAACAAACTCTGCAAATGCTATGGACAAAACAAAACAAGTGGCAAACGCCATTAGAGAAACAACAAAATGTAAACCCATGATCGGAGAGTGAAGGAAATAAATTAGCTATGAATAGTCAAGTAATAGATGCAGGAACGAAAAAATAAAGAAAAAAGATCTTAGAAATGCTATTAAAGATTATAGAGATTGATAATAAATGTAGGACTGTTAAAACATAGATGAATCAAAAGAGACTAAATTCACAAGATGTGTTTCACCTATAAGGTGGAGTTTACTAAGTATGAGTGTAGGCGGTTTTGAGATGGTCTAAAACCATGGTTCACATAGAAGCACTAGGGTGAAATGAGATTACGTCAGAGTGAATTTTGTTTCCATTATTCCATGTGTAAACCTATTCCCAAAGTTGATTCATATTACAGATAACTTTCATTTGACATTATAAAGTCGACCATAAAGCCTTATTCCTAAAGGACCAAACATTTGATGATCAAAAATAACATTTTTTTTTTTGAAAGTGAAAGTTATATTGAAGAAAAAAAATAAATACAAAAACAACAAGCCAAGGAAAAGTTTAGACATCACAAATGCAGAACTGAATCCCAATTAGACAAGACATGATTGACAGAAATATCTTTGAACACATCCTTCTCAAAACACCAAAGCACGATAGTTTGCTTAATTAACATGATAACCTCATCTTCATCTTTAGCCCTTCCCCCAAAAGCTCTATTGTTCCTTTCCTTCCATAAGTGCCAATGAACTGCATAAATTAGGATCCTCCAAACTTCTTTACTTCTTCCTCTCAAGTTGTTCCAGCTCCATGATTCAAAGTTCTTCCTCACTGTTTCTGGAAAAACCCATGACACCTGAAAAGCCTTCATAAAGTAAGACCAAACTTTAAAAGCAAAAGAGCACCTAAGCATAATGTGGTCTGTGGTTTCTTCCTCTCCTTTACAAAAAGTACATCTCAAATCTTCAAAGTGCATTCCCCTGTGGTTGAGCATTGCATAAGTAGGAAAAGAATCGTGAAAAATTGCCCATAATAAGAAACTCACCTTAGGAGGAATACCATTCTTCCACAAGAAATGATTAAAATCACAATTACCATCCTCCTGCACCAACAATTCATAGCATTTCTTGACTGTAAATCCTTCTAAAATCTTCACCTCATCCGCCTCCCCATTTAGCCCATGAACATGACCTAATTCATTGCATAATAAATCCCATTCCAACTGCTCATAATGATATAACCTCCTACTTACCTCAAACTTCAGTCTCCCATCCACAATCATGTAAGCTATTGATGCATTCTTCATACTGCACACCTTAAAAATTGCAGGAAATTTTGAGTTTAAAGTACCAGAATTTGTCCAGTTGTCTAACCAAAATCTTATAAACTTCCTATTTTTCAGTTTGAAGCTAACATGTTCCTCCAAGAATTTAGAAGACTTCAGGATACCCTTCCAATTACTCCTACCCAGTGCAGTTTCATCATTAGTAGGCATACAAACTTCTTCCTCATTCTTAAGTTATTGTTGAATCACTTTCCTCTACAAAGCTTTCCTCTCATTAGCATACCTCCAGATCCACTTAGCTTTAATAGCTTTGCTGGTAAACCTTAAGTTTTTGACTCCTAACCCACCTAAACACTTTGGTTTGCAAATCTTCAACCAAGAAACCAAACTCATCTTTCTTTTATCATCAGTTGAATCTCATAAGAATCTTCTCATTATTTTGTTCAGCTTATTGTCAACACACACAGGCAGATGAATTAAAGACAAATAATACACAGGCAAGCTAGAGAGACAACTTCTTATAAGCACAAGCCTCCCAGTTATTGAAAGAAATTTCTTTTTCCAGGTAGCCAGCTTAACCTCTATTCTTTTAATAACTTCATCCCAGACAGAAGTACTTCTACCAGTAGCCCCAATAGGCATCCCAAGATACTTGAAAGGTAATTTCTCTACCTTACAACCCAATTCTAGTGCCAAAGATTCAACCCTATCATCTACCCCTACACTTATCATTGTACTCTTCTCCAAATTCAACTTCATTCCTGTCAACATCTCAAAGTATTTAAAATCAGCAACAATCTTCTCACCTCCTCCTCATTAGCATCCACAAAAAGCAACGTATCATATGCAAACTGCAAATGAGAAATCATGATTCCACCTTCCCCCACCTCAAAACCCTGAATTTTCCTCCTCAGCACAGCATCCTCAATCAGTTTAGCAAGAATCTCCACCACCAAAAGAAACA
Organism: Papaver bracteatum; assembly: GCA_023529315.1. Lineage (NCBI taxonomy): Eukaryota > Viridiplantae > Streptophyta > Magnoliopsida > Ranunculales > Papaveraceae > Papaver > Papaver bracteatum. The sequence goes on from JAJJWX010005115.1 coordinate 533,355, forward strand.
GAAATGGAGATAAAGAATCTCCTTGCCTCAGACCTTTCGATGGTTTAAATTTTTCCGTGGAACTTCCATTCACTAGAACTGAGATGTGAGTAGAAGAAATACACCATTTGATCCAAGAAATCCATTTCATCCCAAAACCATTTTTCTCTATAATTCTCAGTAAAGAACTCCATCTAATGTTATCAAAATCTTTCTCCATGTCAATTTTGCACAAAATTCCAGGTTTCTTCTCCTTCATTCTGCTATCCACACACTCCCCAGCAATCAACACACCATCCAAAATTTGTTTTCCTTTAACGAAGGCTCCCTGAAACTCAGACACCAGATTATGCATCACCTTCTTTAATTTGTTAGCCAAAACTTTAGATAGGACCTTATAGGCATTGCCAAGTAAGCTTAGAGTTCTATAATCCTTTGGAGAACAAGAATCTTCTTTTTTAGGAATTAAGGTAATGAAAGAACAATTTAACCTCCAATCCCAAGAACCAAACCTAAAAAATTCCTCCATCAATCTCATGAAATATTCCTTAATGATTGGCCAACAAACTTTATAAAACTCCATAGAGAACCCATCTGGACCTGGTGATTTATTCTTCCCAAATTGTTTCACCACCTTAAAGACCTCCTCCTCAATGAATTCCTTCTCCAGTTGAACCTTCTCCACATCTGCAATCTTTGGAAAATGTAAGTTATCCAAATTAAAAGAAAACTCATTCTTTTCAGAAAACAAAGTTTCAAAGTAACTTCTCATGTTTGCTTTAATTCCCTGTTGATCAAAACTGTCCACTCCATCTACCTCAAGCTTGACAATAGTATTCCTCTTCTTTCTAGCATTTGTTATTCTGTGGAAATATGAAGTATTTGAGTCCCCCCATTTGAACTCATTTTGTTTAGCTCTGACCTGCCATTTCCTTGCCTCCATAGCTTTAATATTATTCAATCTTAATAAACATTTTATCCTCTCCCCAAATTGCTCCTCAGACAATTTATTTGTCTCCTCCATTTGATCCAACCAATCCACTTTTTGTGTAATTTCTTCTTTCTCCTTTTTAATTCCACCAAACTCATTTCTGCTCCATTCCTTCAAGAAGTACTTCAAATTTTGCAGCTTCTTAAAAAAGGCAAAACTTGCTTGTCCCTGAAACTCCAAAATCCCCCACCACTCTGCCACTTTTTTGAGAAAATCTTTATGCATCAACCAACCATTCTCAAATTTGAAATAAGGTTTAGTATGAAGCTTCGGTTTGGTTACCAACAAAAGAGGCTTATGATCAGATATGACTCTAGTAAGATCCACCTGAATAGCATCTGGAAAGATTAAATCAAAGTCAACACTAAACAAAAATCTATCTAACCTGCAGAGAAGAGGATCCTCCTGCATGTCAGACCAAGTGAAAGCTCCTCCCACCAATGGTAGATGGGAAAATTGGGGATATGCCCCAAAACTGAGTGTCATCTTGGGAATATGTCCCACATTTCCAATTCTCAGTAATATGCCCCAGCCGTCCGAATTTTCATCCATCAAAGTTAATTAGTCAATGTATCGAATTTGACCAGTCAATATCATGGTATATGAGATATCATGGGTTACTGAAATGACACTTTTGACCTTGCTTTGTTTTAAAATAAAAAAAATTCTCCCATATCTTATTGGATCATCGTCTGGACTCTGGATGATATATTTGAGCAGCTATACTTATGAGACTTATCTGATTAATTTTGAATATATGACGAGCAGGTAAGATCCAACTTAATTAAACCAAACAGGCCCCAAGTATTAGCTCCTTCTTCTCTCCACGTCTTTTGTTCACATTAGAACAAACAAACAAAAAACAAAATTCCCAGCAGAAAATAGATTATTGCAGTGAGAAATAATGAAGCTTGACTTTGCAGTGAGAAACAATTCCAAAAAATTAAGGTTCAATTTGAGGTAATCAATCAAATTGATCACCAATTTCGGTCAGATTTAATCAAACAAGCTAACTAACTTTTTAAAGATCATCAAAATGTCCAGTAAATCGATCGGAATTGATTGATTACAGTTTCGTTTTCATAAAAAGAAAAAAAAATCCTTTGTTGATTTCATCCAAATGAATCTATATACTCAACAACCCATTGATTTAAAGCTTGGAACAATCAGATTAGATAGATTGCAGTAGCTAACACTAGATTTGAAGAACTAAAATTGTTGTAGCAGAGAATCGGGTTGAGGATGAACTTAATAGAAGTTAGTTTTTGTGTTACACTTCCTTTACACTCTATCACATGTTCTATGCTTTGATATTTGTAAGTGTGTGAGAAGTGTGTGTGAGTCTGTCCTGTATCTGGTCAATAAATACTTTTTCTCTCTTCTGGATTGGGAAAGAGAGAACTGTTTTGCTTTTCAGTTTATTTTCATTTTCAACTGTTACCTTGGTATCAGACTGAGAAAGCAATCTTTCTCAGGGTTCATCGATCCTTCATGGATATTTTTTAATCTCAGGGATCTTCAACTTTTCTCACAACAGCTCCTTCTCTGTGTTCAATTTGGTTCGTTGCTTTGAGATTTTTATTTTCTCTCTGAGAACTCTTTTTCAATTTAATTCTTCTTCTTTATTTCAATGGCACAATGAACTTTTGAACAAATTCCTTTTAATCAACTTCTCAACATCATTTCATTTAAACTTACTGATAATAATTATCTTACTTGGAAATCCTTAGTTCTCGCTCTCTTCAACAAATTTCGTGTTACTAGTTATCTTGATGGTTCTACAATTTTTCCTCCTCAATTTACATCTCGTAATCATTAGAATAATGATATTGGAAATCCCGCATACGTAACTTGGCAAGATGAAGATTCCACTATTATTCTACTTCTCAACTCCCTGATTTCAGATGTTGTTCTTCCCTATGTGGCTGGAGCTAAAAATGCACATGAACTTTGGTCTAATCTTGCATCTCGATTTGCTCAGGCTTCTGCAACACACGTGATTCAATTGCGCACCAAACTTCAGTCTATCAAATTGGGTAATGACTCTATTCAAACATATCTCAATTCTATTAATAAAATTGTTGATGCCTTATGTAGTGACCCTCAAGCTCGTCAACGCTATCAGACCGGTCAAGAGACGTACTAACCGATAATAACTCAATTAGTTTAACACGAGCGTTAATTAATATAAATTAATCTAATAACTATTTGGATTCGAAACTAGTATCATCGGTTAGAGCTCGAAAAGTTATGCGAGATAGACTACCCGAACGTGTCAATCGGATATCGGACGACGAAGATATCATCGAATACGTATGAGTGTCAAATAATCATTTCTTTTATTTAACCTCCTGGCTGCCCTTATCAATTTTGGGTGCCTTTATCACTTTCTTTGCCTTACCATCATCAACGTGTCGAAGATAATTCATTCTCTTATCTTCGTTCTCTTTCTTTCTTCTTCTTCTGCTCCTCTTTCTCTGTTTTTCTCGCTCGTGATTCTATGAGAGATTTGTGAGTTGTGAGTGAGACTTGGGTGATGAGAATCAACTGATAAAGATGTTTAGATGATGGAGAAGGTTGTGTGGTTGTCAGATTTAAAACAGAACAGTCGGGGTTGAATCTGAGAGTATCAAAGTTAGGGTTTTTGAATAATGAAGTTTGATTAAGGTATCGAAGAATTGATTTGTGTATTGATTTCCTGATGGAAGAATATTGAATGGGTTAACGTTTAAGTATATTTATGAAGTTGATTCGGTGGTGAATCGATGAGCTAGGGTTTCTCAGGAAAACCTTAGAGAAGAATTGAGAGTTCGATTTGGTGATAGTTAAGAAGAAATTGGAGATGGGTTTGGATAATTGAAGAAAGGTTGGTGTTTAAATTGATGAAGAGAAGCTGTTGTGAAGTTGAATTGAATGGAAAATAATTGGGTGTTATGTTCTGTTCTTCCCCAAATTGAATTAGGGTTTGATGAAGTTCATAATATGAGATTGAAGATGGAATTGACGTGTTGGGATGTAGATGTAATATGGGTTTGAATTAATTTAGAGTTCAGTTGAGAATTGATGGAGATGATTGGGTTTTGGGTTACAACTGAAATGATGGAACTAATGGAGGTAATTCTTCCTTAAGATGTTTAGTTCATTTATTCAATTTTATTGGATGAATCTATGTGTTTGATAATTGAACTAAGATTGAGATAGTCATGGTTGTTATGTGATGAAGATGAAATTGTTTAGCTAGTATTACTGTCAAGAGATGAAACTGATGTTAACTTATTTGGTGAATAGCTCAGTTTGGTTATACATGACTACTTGAGTTGAAATACTTGATGAACTGGGAAAGAATAATTCTGTAGGAATTGTATGCATTATTAGTAGGGTATGGTGGTGCAAAAGATAAAGAAAAAAATTACTGGTAATGTTATTCAAAGTTTGATTGGTAGTTCATTGAAGTTCGTGTGGAATTGAATATAGTCTGATCTTCCTGTGGTGTTAAATGGAGTTGAGATGTTGTTGAAATGGTAATGATGTTTGTATAGGTGTTGATGTTATAGGTGGTTTAGAATTAGTGTTTTGTGACCAGAGAATGGTGTTGTTGTTGTGTGGAGGCACAGGGGTACTATTGAAGTTCTAGAGGGTGGTTGATTTGAGTTGGAAGTTGAATTACAACTGAGTTAGAATTAATGTTTAGAAAGTTGTTGTTCGGTGAAGTTTCAGTGGTGTTAATGGAGTTGAGATGTTGTTGAAAATGGTAATGATGTTTGTATAGGTGTTGGATGAATGGTAGTAGTGGTATTATAATTGTGGATGTTAATGAAGGCTTAGAATTTTACAGAGCTTGACTAGCTCAAATGGCGGCAGTAAATGAGCCTGGTTGTACTGCAGTTGAGCTGATAAGAATGGATGGTTAGGTTGTACTTGATCTGAGATGAGGACATTCATTGTTGCAGTGAGATTTGTAGTTGAAGTTAATTTGAGTGAGTTCAAGTTTGAACTGTTGGTTTGAATTGCAAATAGAGTTAGGCAAGGTTGATGATATTTCCTGAGTTGAATTAGATGTTCCTTAAAGTTGCAATTGCAGACCAAGGTGAGCTTAGCTTACTTTTGTAAATAGATTTTGTATTTGTAATTGTGTTATTATAGTTATTTGAGTTAATTGAGTTTGTGCAATAGAACTAGACTGTTATTCCTCCCAGTCAGACTATCTGACTGATTATGTTCTTAGCTGAATTAGATCATCTGACTGAGTTGAGTCGTTATGACTCACTGATTTCCCTATTTTGACCTGAGTTGAATCAGTTGACCTGAATTGACTTAGTTGACCGATTCCTATTTGACTTTAACCCTGGACTTTGACCTTGACTTGACCTTAGACGTTGACCGTCAGTTGACCCCTATAGAATGTTATTGACCGTTTGTTGACCATATGGACTAGGCCTTAGTTATTGGGCTGTTTTGAGAGACTTGAGCTTAGGGCAGTTTCTTAATTAGACATTTTGGACCTCTTGTGGTCCGAATTAACATTCGGTTCCTTATACAAAGTTGTAGATATTCACAAGACTTACCTACGGACTATAGAATCAATCTAATTGGATTAGTAAACTCTTAGTTATAATAAAGATAGAGGACAAGATACTGTAATGGGATTAGAACCATTAGATAGAATTGTATGATTCTTGTGTGAGCCTTTTGGCTAAACTCTTAAGAATGCTCGTGTGATTATCATATAGATTCTATTAACAACGATCAATTCAAAGGATGAACCAGTGGATTGTGAATCTCGAGGTAGGCATGGCTGTTCATCAAAAAGGTGTGGGAATACATTTAACGGTTTTGTAATCATCGTTATTTCTTTTAAAAAAGTCTTTGTTTTATAAACTCATGCATTGTCTATTTCTTAATTGCATTGTCTATTCGCATATTTCATGCTTTTTTTTTATCTTTATGATTGTCTATGGGAAATGAGAATTTCCATCTATGGTATATTGGATACTGCTCCTTCAGCATTATGGCTAGGGCGATACACCACAATATTAATAATAGGTGTGGAAATGGGCATCAATATTACGGGTGTGTATACTAAACACCACAGACTAACTTGTCTTTATTTTCAGGTGTGTAAATGTCACCGCAGAAATCTAAAGGAGGAGTTTAGGTCCATATACATGTTTGTTTATTTCAGTGGCTTTGTTATCTTTTAATGTTTGGGAAAACATGTAATGTTTTCCAACTCTGTTTTTCAAATATGCATATGATTACTTAGAAGTTAAATGTTAATTATTCCCCATTTCGATTTCAAGATGATGAGATCGAGTTGCTTGCAATGAAGCTCAGAGAAGTTAACTTCGTTATTTGCTTATATTATGATATGTTTACTTTGTTGTAAATTCTATTTGTAAACTAAATGATTATTTTATATGTATCATTGGGGAGGAGTTCTTGTATATATATTTCTGAGCGGGGTTAGTTTTGGATTAAGTTTTGTATCGCATTTCTTAATTGAATGCTTAAGTACATGTTTTAGATTTTAGTGCCTCTTTATTTAGTTAATTCTTTGGATTAGTCAGCTGTTAGCTTAGGGGGCGCTACAAAGTTGGTATCAGAGCTCACTATTAGATCTTATATGGGAATAGCCAGTGCCAGTTAGTGAACTAGATTAGTTTAGAACTGGGTTGGGTGTGAGATAAATCTTAATCACTAAAAGCTATTTATAATTAAAAGATTTATATGATTGATTGATTTGTTTGTTGATTGTTTGTAATTCTAAAAAAAAAAAAAAAAAATTGTAGGGTACACCAATGACTTTAGGATTTGATAATAATTAATCTAAAAAGTATGAACACATAAACAATTAAATACTATAATAATAATAGTGAAATTAGTATAATTGATATAACTTGTAAATTAAATAGAACTTACTGAACACATGGACTTATGTGAAGAATAATTAAATTATGGAGTAACCACATAAATGTTGATATCAATTTTTGAAACTTACTAATATTTGTAAGAGTAATTAGAATGATAGTTCAACCATCAATGTTAATAATAAAAATGTTATAATAGTAATCATAAATTAAAATAAAAGTGATAATTCTAATTTTAATAAGTAATGTTATCATTTCTTAATTAGTATAATATTGAACTTCAGCATAACTAAAATATCACTAAAGAAATGTAACGATAAAATTAGTAATTATGATTAAATAGATATGGAAAATTATTTACGCTTATCTACAATTAATTTTTATAAATTAAACTAATTACAAATTATCTTTAATCTGATAAATGACTGAGTAAATTTCTAAAATGAAACAAATACACAGGAAGCGGAAATAATAGTATTTGAATGCTTAGAAAAACATTAGTTGTGAAACAAAATAGATTCGTATATTAATAAAATACTTCATATTAATAGAAAAATCTAAAGACTATGAAGATATATTATAAAATTTATGAAGACTCAAATTTAAATTATATTAAATTATCAACGCCAATATTTATCAAGAGATAAGATACAAATTCAATATGAATAATGTAGAATTATATTTAGAAACTTAAGAATATTGAGAGTAATAACACAGTTGATAAAAGTAATTGAATAATTAAACTAGTAGGAAATTTATAATATAATAATACTTGAGAAATTTATATATAACTTTACGGTAAAGTTAAAATTATCAGATATCATAAATTCACCTGAGACCGAATTTGAAATACTTATATTGATAAAAGTAAAATAAAATAATTAATTCAGATAGCTAAACTACTTAAAATGTTGTGAACTATGTAATTACTTTTACAAAGTAAATTTTTAAGTTACATCAATTACGATAAAAGTTTATAGACTAATTAAATTTTAATAAATTAATAATTAGTTTATCTAGCACTGGAGAATAGTGAAGGTTGTGTTTTCTCTGTTAGTAGGAAGGCATTGTTGGGATTGGCCAACCTTGACAGGGCAACTACATTCAGAGATGACTGATCATAGAAGTATAATTTAATCTGGAAAACCAATAGATATAAGTTCACTTAGAAAGATTCGCAGAATCCTTCCTTCAAGTTAGAGACAGATATCTTATAAATTAGAAATTACTTTGAGAAACTTAAACTTTTGTGCTTAATAGAAATTTAAAATCAGTATAGTTCAACCTAGAGCTACAAATGATAGTTGTAGAAGCCATTTAAGTTTGTGCTTTATTTATTATTGGTTGCGCTTAGTCAAGAGATAGTGTTTCTCAAAAAGGTGGGGAGTTTTCAAGACTAGAAGTCAGTTCGATTTTCGAGGACGAAAATATTTAAAGGTGGGGAGAATGTAGTGACCCTCAAGCTCGTCAACGCTATCAGATCGGTCAAGAGACGTACTAACCGATAATAACTCAATTAGTTTAACACGAGCATTAATTAATATAAATTAATCTAACAACGATTTGGATTCGAAACTAGTATCATCGGTTAGAGCTCGAAAAGTTATGCGAGATAGACTACCCGAACGTGTCAATCGGATACCGGACAACGAAGATATCATCGAATACGTATGAGTGTCAAATAATCATTTCTTTTATTTAACCTCCTGGCTGCCCTTATCAATTTTGGGTGCCTTTATCACTTTCTTTGCCTTACCATCATCAACTTGTCGAAGAGAATTCATTCTCTTATCTTCGTTCTCTTTCTTTCTTCTTCTTCTGCTCCTCTTTCTCTGTTTTTCTCGCTCGTGCTTCTGTGAGAGATTTGTGAGTTGTGAGTGAGACTTGGGTGATGAGAATCAACTGATAAAGATGTTTAGATGATGGAGAAGGTTGTGTGGTTGTTAGATTTAAAACAGAACAGTCGGGGTTGAATCTGAGAGTATCAAAGTTAGGGTTTTTGAATAATGAAGTTTGATTAAGGTATCGAAGAATTGATTTGTGTATTGATTTCCTGATGGAAGAAGATTGAATGGGTTAACGTTTAAGTATAGTTATGAAGTTGATTCGGTGGTGAATCGATGAGCTAGGGTTTCTCAGGAAAACCTCAGTGAAGAATTGAGAGTTCGATTTGGTGATAGTTAAGAAGAAATTGGAGATGGGTTTGGCTAATTGAAGAAAGGTTGGTGTTTAAATTGATGAAGAGAAGCTGTTGTGAAGTTGAATTGAATGGAAAATAATTGGGTGTTATGTTCTGTTCTTCCCCAAATTGAATTAGGGTTTGATGAAGTTCAGAATATTAGATTGAAGATGGAATTGACGTGTTGGGATGTAGATGTAAGATGGGTTTGAATTAATTTAGAGTTCAGTTGAGAATTGATGGAGATGATTGGGTTTTGGGTTACAACTGAAATGATGGAACTAATGGAGGTAATTCTTCCTTAAGATGTTTAGTTCATTCATTCAATTTTATTGGATGAATCTATGTGTTTGATAATTGAACTAAGATTGAGATAGTCATGGTTGTTATGTGATGAAGATGAAATTGTTTAGATAGTATTACTGTCAAGAGATGCAACTGATGTTAACTTATTTGGTGAATATCTCAGTTTGGTTATACATGACTACTTGAGTTGAAATACTTGATGAACTGGGAAAGAATAATTCTGTAGGAATTGTATGCATTATCAGTAGGGTATGGTGGTGCAGAGTTACAGTAATGTTATTCAGTTTGATTGGCAGTTCATTGAAGTTCTGTGTGGAATTGAATATAGTTCTGATCTTCCTGTGGTGTTAAATGGAGTTGAGATGTTGTTGAAATGGTAATGATGTTTGTATAGGTGTTGATGTTATAGGTGGTTTAGAATTAGTGTTTTGTGACCAGAGAATGGTGTTGCTGTTGTGTGGAGGCACAAGGGTACTATTGAAGTTCTAGAGGGTGGTTGATTTGAGTTGGAAGTTGAATTACAACTGAGTTAGAATTAATGTTTAGAAAGTTGTTGTTCGGTGAAGTTTCAGATGAATGGTAGTAGTGGTATTATAATTGTGGATGTTAATGAAGGCTTAGAATTTTACAGAGTTTGACTAGCTCAAATGGCGGCAGTAAATGAGCCTGGTTGTACTGCAGTTGAGCTGATAAGAATGGATGGTTAGGTTGTACTTGATCTGAGATGAGGACATTCATTGTTGCAGTGAGATTTGTAGTTGAAGTTAATTTGAGTGAGTTCAAGTTTGAACTGTTGGTTTGAATTGCAAATAGAGTTAGGCAAGGTTGATGATATTGCCTGAGTTGAATTAGATGTTCCTTAAAGCTGCAATTGCAGACCAAGGTGAGCTTAGCTTACTTTTGTAAATAGATTTTGTATTTGTAATTGTGTTATTATAGTTATTTGAGTTGATTGAGTTTGTGCAATAGAACTAGACTGTTATTCCTCCCAGTCAGACTATCTGACTGATTATGTTCTTAGCTGAATTAGATCATCTGACTGAGTTGAGTCGTTATGACTCACTGATTTCCCTGTTTTGACCTGAGTTGAATCAGTTGACCCGAATTGACTCAGTTGACCGATTCCTATTTGACTTTAACCCTGGACTTTGACCTTGACTTGACCTTAGACGTTGACCGTCAGTTGACCCCTATAGACTGTTATTGACCGTTTTTTGACCATATGGACTGGGCCTTAGTTATTGGGCTGTTTTGAGAGACTTGGGCTTAGGGAAGTTTCTTAATTAGACATTTTGGACCTCTTGTGGTCCAAATTAACATTCGGTTCCTTCTACAAAGTTGTAGATATTCACAAGACTTACCTACGGACTATAGAATCAATCTAATTGGATTAGTAAACTCTTATTTATAATAAAGATAGAGGCCAAGATACCGTAATGGGCTTAGAACCATTAGATAGAATTGTATGATTCTTGTGTGAGCCTTTTGGATAAACTCTTAAGAATGCTCGTGTGATTATCAGATAGATTCTATTAACAACGATCAATTCAAAGGATGAACCAGTGGATTGTGAATCTCGAGGTAGGCGTGGCTGGTCATCAAAAAGGTGTGGGAATACATTTAACAGGTTTGTAATCATCGTTATTTCTTTTACGAAAGTCTTTGTTTTATAAACTCATGCATTGTCTATTTCTTAATTGCATTGTCTATTCGCATATTTCATGCTTTTTTTTTATCTTTATGATTGTCTATGGGAAATGAGAATTTTCATCTATGGTATATTGGATACTGCTCCTTCAGAATTATGGCTAGGGCGATACACCACAATATTAATAATAGGTGTGGAAATGGGCATCAATATTACGGGTGTGTATACTAAACACCACATACTAACTTGTCTTTATTTTCAGGTGTGTAAATGTCACCGCAGAAATTATAAGGTGTGTAAATGTCACTGCAGAAATCTAAAGGAGGAGTTTAGGTCCATATACATTTTTGTTTATTTCAGTGGCTTTGTTATCTTTTAATGTTTGGGAAAACATGTAATGTTTTCCAACTCTGTTTTCCAAATCTCTTTTTCAAATCTACATATGATTACTTAGAAGTTAAATGTTAATTATTCCCCATTTCGGGCCAAAGTGAGATCAGAGTTGCACAACGAAAGATCCGAGAAGTTAACTTCGTTATTTGCTTATATTATGATATGTTTACTTTGTTGTAAATTCTATTTGTAAACTAAATGATTATTTTATATGTATCATTGGGGAGGAGTTCTTGTATATATATTTCTGAGTGGGGTTAGTTTTGGATTAAGTTTTGTATCGCATTTCTTAATTGAATGCTTAAGTACATGTTTTAGATTTTAGTGCCTCTTTATTTAGTTAATTCTTTGGATTAGTCAGCTGTTAGCTTAGGGGGCGCTACACCTTAGCTGCAGCTGGATCCATTGTGAGTGATGCTGAATGTGTTGTCATAACTTTGTCTGGTTTGCCTTCTACCTATGATTCATTTGCAACCACCATTAGACTTAGAAATCCTCCTGTCACCTGTATTGAATTACATAATCTACTGTTAAGTGAATAAGTTGTCATCTCTTCTAAACATGCTTCTCTAGTTGCTGATTCTGAAAATAGGGCCTTCTACTCTCAATCTAGACCTCCTCTTTCAAACTACAATTAAAGATACTCTCCTCCTTCAAGAGGTGGTTATTATTCATATCCTAGAGGTAGACAAGCATCTCATTCAGGTCATAGAGTTGGTTATTCTTTTAATTCAAAATCTTCTCCATCTTTTATATCAGCACCTCCACCTAGTTCATTCAAAAGTGGTCATACCTCATGCCAAATTTGTAATGATCATGATCATCTTGCTCCTTAATGCACAAATATATTGAATTTTTCTTATCAAGGTAAGCAACCACTTGCAAACCTTCATGCTATGTTAGATGCAGCTAACATCTTTGGTGAGAATCCCTGGTATGCTGACAATGGATCTAATCAGCATATCTCTTCTACTGCTGTTCCTACTGAATATTACAACAACTATGATGGCTATGACACTATCCAAACAGCTAATGGTGAAGGTATGTTCATTTCTGCAGTTGGCAAATATCTTATACATACTCCATCTAGGAAGTTTACACTTAATAAGATTCTACTTGTACCCCAAGCTTCCACCAATCTACTATCTGTCCATAGGTTCACTACTGACAAAATTGCACTATAACCTTCTCTTCTGTTGGCTATACTGTGAAGGATCTTCATACTGGGGAGATTCTGCTGCAGGACCCTCACAATAATGGCTTGTATCCAATCAATTTTCATCATTCCATTAAGGCTCTTCATGCTCAAAGTGTGTCTTCTACAATCTGGCATCACAGACTAGCTCATCCTTCCTTTCAAGTTTTACAAAGAGTCTGTAATGAGTTGTCTATCAAAAATATTGTTAAGTCTCCTCTTTTTTGTGATTGTTGTCACTTAGGCAAATCTCATAAACAACCCTTTCTTGTTTCTACTAGTGTTACCACTAGACCTCTAGAACTACTTCATATGGATCTTTGGGGTCCTTCCCCAGTTGCTTCTAACAGTGGTTACTTATATTATGTGAACATCATTGATGATTATACCAAGTTTTGTTGGTTGTTTCCCTTATATGTCAAATCTGATTTCAAGACAATTTTCTTCAATTTCAAAGCTTATGTTGAAAATGCTCTTTGTCATAAAATTGCAACCATCAGAACTGATGGTGGTGGGGAGTTCATAAATGGAGAATTAGCTACCTTTACTGCTACACATGGGATCAAACATGAAGTCACCTGCCCACATACCTCTGAACAGAATGGTTTAGCTGAAGCCAATCATAGACATATTCTTGATATTGGCAGAACATTCCTTATTCAAGATAATTTACCTGAATGTTTTTGGGTAGATTCCTTCATCACTGCCAATTATGTCATTAACAGACTACCCACTAGATCCATAGACTTTAAAACACCTTTTGAAATGCTCTTTCACAAAAATCCTAATTATCATTTTCTCAAAAGATTTGGCTGCTCATGCTTCCCCTGGCTTAGGCCATATGTTGCAAACAAACTATCACCTAGAAGTGTGGCATGCATCTTTCTTAGTTACAGTGCCAACCAAAAGGGCTATAGGTGTTTAGACCCTGTTAGTGGAAGAGTCTATGTGTCAATACATGTTGTCTTCAATGAAACTCAATTTCCTTATCTATCATTGGCTTCTCAATCAAAGCCTTCTTACACTATTCTCACTCCTGATGCCTTTACCTCTGAATCCTCAGTTATTCCCACAACAGTCAGTCCTTCCAATTCAGAGTCACTTCAAATTTCTAGCATCACACCAGCTTCTACTACTCAGTCTGCTATCCCAGTTGTTACTAATGCCCATTCCATGCAAACTAGGGGTAGATCTGGTATTTATGTTCCTAAAGTGTATATAGATACTACTCATCCTCTCTCTGATGCACTTCTTGCAAAGGCCCTTCCCACCACTCCCACTTGTTTTTCATCTGCCAATAAGACTCCAGAATGGAGAATATCTATGTCTGATGAACATAAAGCTCTGCAAGACACTGGTACATGGACTAAAATGCCTCTCCCTATAGGTCATCATGCCATTGGTTGTAAATGGGTGTATAGAATTAAACATAGAGCTGATGGTTCTATAGATAAATTTAAATCTAGGCTTGTAGTCAAAGGTTTTCACCAACAACCTGGTCTTGATTACAATGAAACCTTTTCTCCTGTTTCCAAGCCAACCACTATCAGACTCATCATTTCTTTGGAAGTTCACTTCAATTGGAAGATTACTCAATTGGATGTTAGTAATGCTTTTCTACATGGGGATTTACAAGAAGAAGTCTATATGGTTCAACCTCTTGGCTTTGTGGACCCTGCTCATCCTGACTATGTCTGCAAGCTCCACAAGTCCTTATATGGCCTCAAACAAGCTCCTAGAGCTTGGTATGCCAAGCTACATTCTGTTTTGGTCTCTCTTGGCTTTGTTGCTTCTGCTGCTGATACTTCTCTCTTTGTGCAAGTCCAAGGCAAGTTCATCACTATTGTTTTAGTTTATGTTGATGATATATTGTTAACTGGTAATTCAACTTCTCACTGCAGTCTTTTACTCAACACTTTAACTCAACAATTTCCAGTTAAAAACTTGGGAAACCTTCACTTCTTTTTGGGGATTGAAGTTAAGAGGAATGCCACTGGGTTATTTATGTGTCAGACTAAGTATGCACTGGACTTGCTATCCAAGTTCAATATGGTTGGTGCCAAGTCATGCTCCTCCCCTGCATCTTTGTCTCAAAATCTAAGTTGCTCAGATGGTGATATTCTAGACAACCCCACTGAGTACAGATCTTTAGTTGGTGCCTTACAGTACTTAACATGGACTAGACCTGAGTTGGCTTATTCTGTGAATCAAGTCTTCCAATTTATGCACAAACCTACTTCTACTCATTTTGTGGCTGCTAAAAGAATACTCAGATATGTCAAGGGAACCTTGGATCATGGCTTATTCTTCTCAAAAGGTTTACAAGTACTTCAAGGCTTTAGTGATGCTGACTGGGCAGGGTCACCAGATGACAGAAGATCAACTACAGGGTTTTGCATTTTCTTTGGAAATAATCTTATTTCTTGGTCCTCCAAAAAGCAGGCCAATGTTGCAAGATCATCCACAGAGGCTGAATACAGGGATTTAGCTCAATCTGCAGCTGAACTAGTATGGATTTGTCAACTGCTTCAAGACTTGCATATATTTCTTCCAACACCTCCTCATCTGTCCTGTGACAACAACAGTGCTTTGTCTCTAGCATCTAATCCAGTTTTCCATAGCAAAATGAAGCACATGGCCTTGGATTTTCACTTTGTAAGAGAATTGGTACAAGCTAAGAATCTTAAGGTCTCCTACATCTCCACTATGGATCAAGTGGCTGACATCTTTACTAAGGGCTTACATGGACCTAGATTCTCACTTATGAAAGACAAGCTGTGTGTGTATGGCATTTCTCAATTCAACCAGCACAGCTTGAGGGGGGGTAATAGCAGTTAGTTTTTGTGTTACACTTCCTTTACACTCTATCACATGTTCTATGCTTTGATATTTGTAAGTGTGTGAGAAGTGTGTGTGAGTCTGTCCTGTATCTGGTCAATAAATACTTCTTCTCTCTTTTGGATTGGGAAAGACATAACTTTTTTGCTTTTCAGTTTATTTTCATTTTCAATTGTTACCTGAACTTGCCGGTTCCAGTAGATCTAGATCCGATTTATACCCATTAACCCACCCCACTCACCTTGTTAGTCAGTGAACTGAGGATGAAGAACCATATTTTCCATCTGATTTAATAGAAGCTTGAATCAAAATTGATGGGAAACGATTAATTTGAAATGTTCATTTGACAAAAGAAAACAAAACGATCAATGGAAAACTAAAAGGGGTATAGGCTAATCTGTTTGAAGTAAACTAAAAATGAAAAACGATCAATGGAAACCTGAACTAGCCAACGTTGTCTAGGTTAATGTTGAAGTACTGAACTTGTTGCAAAAACGACTCTTGAAGAAATTGTTACAAGGGTTTACTCAATAAATACATTTGTAGATTTGTTGAGATTTAAAAAGAGTCATGAAAATTAATAACTTTGCTAGAATTATACAAAGTTGAGCAAAGTTCTGCAGAGTTGTCTAATGTCTTGCAGACATTTGTAGAGTCCTGAAGAGTTGTAAAAACAAATTTTATATGGAAATATACATGATAGACATAAATACAAAATTTATTATAGTAACTTAAATTAAATTAAATTATTTATTTTATATATATAACTTATTTTTTTTGTTCAATAAAATACAATAAAGTGTAACAATAAATTAAAATTATTATTATTGTACATTTGTGCATAATAATTAAAATTAAAAAATGTTTAATCGTACCATATAATTTATATCATCTATATTAGGAGTTTTATAGATTGTGTATTCATTAAATAAAATAAAAGAGAGCAAACAATATCTTTATAAAAAAAAATGGAAGTCTTCCAAAATCTTACATAT
Organism: Papaver bracteatum; assembly: GCA_023529315.1. Classification (NCBI taxonomy): domain Eukaryota; kingdom Viridiplantae; phylum Streptophyta; class Magnoliopsida; order Ranunculales; family Papaveraceae; genus Papaver; species Papaver bracteatum. Next base: position 549,746 of record JAJJWX010005115.1, read on the forward strand.
TTTGCAAGACTTTTATCAAGGCAAATATATGCACAAAAGTCACTCAAAGTCTTGAAAATAGGTAAGTATACAAAATCTTTGAATTTTTAAGTTTACAACGAGTAACACAAACTTTAGAAGACCTTTTGACAATCTACAACGAGTAACATAAACTTTGAAAGAGATTTCAAAAGTATACAACCAGTAACAAAATACTTTGTAAATCCATTAAACTCTTTGGAAATCAATAAAAGTATTTATTGAGTAAACCCCTGTAATATTGGGGAAGACAATGAGGGTTGAACTATGCATGTGGTTTACACATGTGACGGGAGGGTGTAGATGTCAATTTTTTCGCACGTGTCATTTCACATGCTTACATAATTGACTACTTAACATTTTAGATGGAAATTTTAATGGCTGGGGCATATTACCGAAAAATGGAATCTCGGGATATATCCCCAAGATTACACTGAGTTTTGGGCATATTCCCTATTTTCCCGTGGTAGATCTACCAATTGATGATTTGTAATGAAATTATTCAGAAACTCATTGTTTCTGGCATCTCCATCTCCTCTATTTATCTCCTCCTCTCCTCTCACCGCATTCATATCACCAGCAAAACAAATAGGTCCCTTCCACCAATTTCTCACCGCATTTAGATCCTCCCAAAAATTCTCCATGTTGTTATAATTACAAGGAGAATAAACATTGCAAACAGCCCATTTTTCTCCATTCCCTTTAGCACAAAATCCCACCGTAAGGTTGTTAACTCCAAATCTTTCGTCTTCTTTCACAATTTTATTCACATTCCAAATTGAGAGAAGCCCTCCACTGTTTCCATTACTCCCCACCGAAGGGATATACAACCAATCAAAGTCATCGTCGAACCATAATTGTTTTATCTACCATCTATTCATCTTCATTATCTTAGTCTCTTGCACCAAACACAAATCACACCTTTGATTTCTAATTACCTCTTTCAATGCATTCATTTTGTCAAAAGAATTAAGCCCACGAACGTTCCAATCGACAATTTTAACATCCATTAAGAACCTCAAATTGTTGTTCATCATTTCCTCTCCTGGCTACTGGAATAGTGTTGTCTACTTCAACCAACTCCAATTCCTGCATCCAACTGATGTCCATCTTCTCTGCTGTCACCCCATTTTTCTTAGCATTCACTTTTTTGAATCTTTCTTTATATTTCTGAACTTGTTTCATGACCACTTCAGTTAAATCCTTCTTCCTTCCTTCACACACTCCTCTATAGACACAACAATGCTGCAACATTAATTCTTCCGCCTCCATTACCTTCTCCATATTCTCTGTATGCGATAATTGCACATCACCCAACTTGGAAACTACCTTATTCTCAATATCAGATAACAAATTTATCTCTCTCACCTCTTCCTGAGAATAAACCGTACTATCTCCTTCGTCTTTACTTTTTGAATGTTCTCCCTCATCATTATCGAAAAGTATCAACGGACAACGAAAAAAAACAATGAAAAAAATCGACACACACAGCCGACCCCCTGCACGTCTCCCGATGGGTTGGGTCCCACAAATTAAAAAAAAAAAAAACTGTAGAGGCGGTTTTAACCTTATCCTCTTTTCATTGTCTGTTAAGAATTACTCCATCATTATTAACTGTCGCCCATCTAACTGAGCCTGCAGCAGCTTGTCGAGCTGAATCAGCCCCAGCTGACTCCTGTAAAGTTGCAGACTCACCTTCATTTGAATCTTCCAAAATCAACTCCTGATTTCTCGTCACCAGCTCAACATCCACCGCATTTTTGGCTTTTGAATATTCTTTTAACGTCAACGTCAAAGCTCCTTAAATTGCGCTTATAATCATCATCCGAAATTTTCTTTTATTCTTTACACTTCGGGTCCCATTCCGTCGTTAACACCACCCTTTCCTCCTCCACCACCGTCACCAGCACCGCCTGAATTCTTCCAATTTCACCTTTAACTGCTATTCTAAAGAAATGGTATCCTTCCAAGTTTAGTGTTTCCAGAGCAATCTTTGAAAATTTCCCCCCGGACAAAGCATTGCCAATGTTCTCTAGAACCGTTGAGCTCCATTTACTTTTGTGTAACCCCCTAACCTTAAACCAATGCCCCTCCTCCATTGTGTCTGATACCACAAAAACCTTCTCAGTTTCACTCTTCTTCTCCCTTGATTCCTTGTTTTCCTTCTTCTTTCCCCGATAAGCACCTCCACAGATTGCCAAATGGAAGTGGACACCTTCATTCTGCCATTTCATTGGTTTCCATAGCTGTCTCCATTCTTCTTCTTCCAACTGCAGATGTCCCTCTATAGGGCTGATACCTTCTATCTTAATGAACCTTGTTATCCCAAGTTTCTTTTTAATTGAAACAGCAACTCTATTCCAATGTAAATTATGTGACAGTACCACCAAACCAGTTCTGATTAATCTATTTCTTAGAATTCTTGAATCTCTTTGCATGTGAGGAAAGTCCACCACCCTTGGTATTTCCTGCTGCACTTTCTTCACTCCTTCCTTCTCCAAATAACAATCAAGAACCTCCGCCAAAATCGACCAACAACTTCTATTGTCTCCACCTGGTATACATATGCTAACACCCCCATCTTGAATTCCTTTTTTGTTTAACCCCCACCTGGTATACAAAAAATTCTTTTTTGTAATTTATATCCTCTTAACCCCAATATTCCAAGACATACCATAAAAAAATGTTGTTCCAGGGAAAAAAAAAAAAAGTTCAAAATTAAAAGAAAAAGTAGTCAGAAAATCAAAATTGAAACCTATTTTGAAAATCCACATTGTGGCTCAAGAATTGGATTCCTTTCACAAATCTGACGTATAAACACGCATTTTGGATTTTAACTCTACTGATGTCTTTCGGTCCGAGGTGACGCACATTACGGGTAAAAGGGAGAATATATGATGACTAAGAAAGAATAAAAATAAACCATGTACCACTGCATCATCAGTCCTTGTAAAAACAAATGAACCATCATTTCACAATGACCTTTTGTCCAAATTTTCTTGACCATATTTGTCAGTCGCCCTCATAGTATCCAGACATCAAGTTGCAAAGAGGGGTTACTGGTTAGACTTTGTGGCATAGATTGGCACCACAATATGGTCCATATACTAACAGGATCAAGTAATTTTGAGTAATATATTAGTCTAACGTTAGCTGGTTAAGGTTCTTCGGTTTCTATTTATATTGGTTACTTGGGAAAGGACTCTGGTTGGTTGGTCCTTAGGTCACTGGTTAGAATCCGGTAGGTCGGATTTTTTTGGATGGACCAACTCTCCATTCCTTCATATTTTAATCATTCGGAACCCATACGTCAACGAAATTCCAATCACGATCCTATGAAAAAGCAAGTTAATCACATATATTGCATATAATTGCACCAGACGAAAGCCTGGTATGTCACCACCATCTGGAGCCAGAACTTTTCTAAATATGTCTTTGTTTATAATATAGTCCTTGTTTATAATAAAGGAATGAAATGCAACACGTGAGTAATCATTATGAGCACAACAGCACCAAAAAGCAACATTTATCCTATGTCTTGTCGTCAAAAGATACTACAGTTTTTGTGGTAATTGAACTTTTGTCCCTACTTTTGATGATCTATATAAATATCTTTATCACAAAATAAATATGTCCTTCCTCATCCATAAGCCCATCAGGGGTCCATTAATATTTTCCTTCTTTCCATATTTACCCTTCACACCGAACGTTTCATTTTCATATTTAGATCTAAATTTTATCTCTTCTCTTCATCTTCCACCAACAACCACCATATTCTTCATCGCCACCATCGCTATGCTAGCACCACCTCCACTTCCACCATCATCTCTTACCACCATCAGTATCACCACCTCCTCCCAAAGAATTGATTTTAGATCGATTTCCTCTTGATTCAGGTGAATTTTTAACGAGAAATTACTCTCCAAAAACGAATCTCGGGTATGAGAAACATTAGATTCATTTCTATTTCGACTTGATTTGGCTTGAAATACCTAAAATAAATGATATCAGTGTTAGTTCTTGAAGAGATCGATAGATTGGATTTGAAGGTTTCAATCTCTGGTAATTTTGAGTTGAAATAGAGAACCAAAATCAAAATAATTCGTGGAGTGAGCTTGAGATCAGGTTTGTATCCAACACCCTAGAAATCTTCAATTTTGATTTCTTGTATTTTCACATTAATTGAATTGAATCTCTTGCATAAGTATGGATGTGTTTTTCATTATGTAAGTTTGCTAGTAAAGATTGGATGGCCATGATATGGGATTTTAGTGATGTTGAAAATTATCGGATTTCAATAGTAGTAATATGTATCATTGTTTTGGCTAAATTCAGTGGTGGTGGATGATGTGTGTTAGTAGTGGTCTTTGGTGGTAATTAATTAGTGGTGTTGGTGATTTTTTGGGGTTGGTGTTGGTCTTGTTTGGGTTTATTTGCTACTTTGGAGTAGTCCCCTTGTAATCAATTTTGATAATGAATTTGCAGTAGCAGAAAGTGTAACTTTAGACTTGATGTATCAAAAAGCAATGGACAAAATCGAGTTCTCGATGACAAGTCTCGGTGAGTTGGTAAATTAAATGGGGACCGTGTTCTATGTTCACTCCTTGCTGTATGATACTCGTACATTTTAAACGTCTTTGTGGGGTCTATGTTCCACTATCAAATATGTACGCAGATTCTGGTAAATATGATGATGCCATAAGAATAAGGAAATATATGAAAGATAGAGAGAGTAGAGAAGACATCCAGTTCAGATTCAGTTTTGTTTTATTAATTAAGAAATTTCTATTGCAGTGTTCTGTCCATTTACCAAGGTTTTAAAAGGTAGTTGCATCCCAATCTAATGCTATAAAGTTTATTTTCATCTCTAAGTGTATGAAAGGCTGAGGAGACCAAGACGAATTAGCTAAGGATTGCGTTTCTGTCATTGAATTTCAATCACATTCCTTCAACTCCAGACTGTAGGTATGTGCGTGTAGTATTAACTGTAATTTGTTTGAGTGTTTTTTCATTTTGTTTCTACTGAATCAATGCTCCGAATTATGTTTGATTTGGTTTAGTTTTGCTAGGCAGCTGATTACAAGTAGATTACATAAATTGTATTGAAGCTTCCTAGTAGCTGATAAAGAGGAAGCCTTATTCCTGCAAAGAATCGGATTAACCACCATAAATATGAAATGCTCAAGTTCCAGACCAGGTTGGTAAAGATGGTTGACCTTTTATTCATATTAATATATTACTAAATCACATTACACAATTGAACTGTTGGAAGCTCTATAGTTGTGCCCATTTCGAATGAGGTTGTGTAACATTCATCAAACTCCAAGTCATTATTTTCATAGATCACAGAGAAAGAAATTCATGTTAGTTGTGTATAGGTAATAACATTTTCCTTGAGATCCAGAGCTAGCCTTTTCTATTGTAAAATTAATGTAAAGAATAGAAACTCGGTTATTGTGCAGCTGTGCCTTTTTACTATTCTTGTTTAACATATTTGTATGAAATAGTTTTGTTTCTCTTGAATTACTTTCGATTTGTGAAGTTGATGAAAAGATTGGTATTTCTAGTTTTTGTGAAGTCCGTAAAAAGAGTAATTGTGCAACTATGCATTTTGATTTCTTAATACTTGTTTATAGTTTTCTTTCTCTTTTTTCGATAAGTTGTAGTCTTTCGTGTAGAGCAAGATAAAATTTGTATTATGTTGCTAATGAATGTTGGAATATGGTTTCTTCATCTGTGATTGTGAATTTGATGAATATTAGAATATAAATTCTTCGCCTCTGATTGTGAATTTGTATTTGGTGCAGAATGAGTGGAGAAGCATGGGAGTGCAGCAAAGCCGTGGGTGGGTTCACTATGGTTGTTGATCCATATACTTTGGATCAACTATGGTTGTTGATCCAACTGCAATGGATAAACATACACTGTTGATCCAACTGAAATGGATAAACATCCATTGTTGATTCAACTGAGATTGGCTTTGAAGCTGGTCTTGGAGCTGTTGGTGTTTATGAAGCTACAGGTAATGAAATATGTTGGTTATATGGGTTGAAGGAGGCAGTGATATTGGATCAACTATGGTTGTTGATCCATCTATATGAGATCAACTACTGTTGTTTATCCTTTGAACTCATGTTTTGTAGTTTAAATCATGTAAATTTGTTCTAATATTGAACTTGTGGTGCAATGGTTGCATGACTGACTCCATGTCAGATGATGCGTGTTCGACTCACGCCAAGTTCACTCCATTTTATATGGATAAACTATCATTATTGATCCAATTTTACATGGATCAACTTCCATTGTTGATCCACTAAAATTGGATCAACTTTTACTGTTGATCCTTTTTTCTTGGATAAACTAGATAAACTTCTATTGTTGATGGTTTTGTTGGTGGATCTGAAACTGCATGTGATGAAGTTGTAGCATTTTTCCATCAGCATGGATAAACATCCATTGTTGATCCAACTGCAATGGATAAATTTCTACTGTTGATCCAACTGCAATGGATAAACATCCATTGTTTGAGCCAACTGAAATGGATCAACTACTTTTTGTTGATACAAAAAAATTTGAACAAGTGGCGGCGATGGTGGTGGCGGCGGCGACGGTGGTGGTGGCGGCAGTGACGGCGGCGGTGGTGGTGGTGGCGGCGGCCGTGGTGGCGGCGGCGAAGAATTTGTGGTGGTGGCGGCAACAAACTAGTGGTGGAGGAGGACTAGTGGTGGTGTAATGGTAGCGGTGAAGGAATGGTGGTGGAATATTGGTGGTGGTGGCGGTTAGTAGGTGGTGGTGGTTGAACGATGGTGGTGGAATGGTAGTTGAATGTTGGTGGTGGTGGTGCTAGTGGTGGTGGTAGAGGAAGAAATTTGTTGTATTTTGAAATAAAGAAAAATATTATATGAGTGAGGGTATTAAAATAATCTAATATTAAATGGATAAGGTTATAAAAAAGGAGGGACATATTTATTGTTGCATAAGGATATATTTGTAGGGAGTTAAAAGTAGGGACATATAATTAATATACCCTGAAAAAAGAGAAAAAACAGCTAAAATATGAGACTACTCATAGTCTTCGCAGCCCTTTGGCCAATTCTTCAAATTAAGACCACTCCTAGCACTAGGAACAATGTGCTTATCCCAAGGGAAATCATCGAGATTGAAATCCATTACTTGGTCACCGTGCTTGCTTGAAGTCCCAGGATGCGTAACATCACTCAAACCCCTCATACCAGCACCACCAGTTGTAAAAGCATCTCCTAGCATATAAGAAACTTCTGCCACCTGCCATTCAAAAGTGCGCATTTTTCAGTTGCAGATAGCAAAACAGGTATCAAAAACACCAGACGACCACAATAGTACTTAGAATGATTTCAAGTTCAAGGACAAGGCAGTAATAACAACTATGACCTATAACCAAGCTAGGGAGGAAGAAGCATACACTATTTTTACAATCTAGTTACAAATCCCTACAACCCACGACAATAAGACATTCCAAGAAAGCCAAATGAGATAAAATTGTAGATTATCAGATACTCAATCCAAGATAGCATATATACCGTTAAAACATATTAAAAAGTGCTTGATTCTAGTGGACAAAGCTAAAAGATCGAGTATATACCGTTTTGTGCATGGCTATAAATTCAACTAGGACGCTTTCCCCAACTGTCAATAATTTATCAATCGACAGCCTAATTTGATCCAATTGATCGTTTGTGGCAGTGTCTAACGCTTTAACCTGTAGTACATTCAATTCAGATGAAGGCATGTAAGGAACAATTAGTATAATTTTAATGGAATCATGATTAAGGTATACACTGGTAAGAAAAGAATGCATACATACCCCTAGTTTGACTGTTGTGCCATGGTTTTTAAATATAAGATCCAACCGAAGATTAATTAGAGACGATTCGAATAAAATTCTCCATAAAGCTATACATCCAAGTGGAGAGCCTCCGCCGGTAAGGTCAGAAAACCTGACTGAATTTAGTTTATCTACTGCTTCATTTATCAGCTCTGATGTTTCCTTGGCAGCCTCAGAAAACGAACATTGAAGGGAAGAACAGGTGTCCCCGAACGGATCGCCTAACTGTCTGAGGTTGTAGCACATATTGACTACATCTACAAAACATCCAAGCAGTGTTTTTGCAACAGAATTTCTTTCAACGCCTTGCGCCTGTAGCCTTTTTATGCACAGTCCAAAACTATCTAATATTTCATTAATCTGCGTAAGCAATAGAAACGGAGACCCAGTAGAGGGGGCTTTTATCCTGCGAAGAAGATACTGATCCAACCATTCCTAGAACAGAAACTCAATAATTAAAAATAAAAATAAATAAATTATAATAAATAAATACTAATTTATAACATTCAATGGTCTCAATGAGAACAAACAGGAAATATATGCACAATCTTGTACCTTTGATTTCACGAAATTTGGAATAAAAACCAAGATGATGTCAAGAATCTTGTTGGACTCCTCGATAGATGAGGGACTAGTAAAAGGGGAATCCTTGAGCTGCTTCAACAACCAAGCCGATTCACGTGACATGATACACAGACTATCGACTAGGTGCTGAAATATCAAAACAAGGTTAAGTAATTCGGAATTAGCCAAGATATTTATTGATTTAGCAGGATAAAAACTTACTTTTTGTTGCCACATATAGGAGTGCATGGCGTGCTCGGAACTGATAAGAGGACACTTGTGCCTATCTCCATCATCAACAGCATTGGAAGAAAATGCAACTGCATCAGAATTTCTCAATTGTTCCAGATGCTCAGAGAAACCCTTTGCAACAAACCGCTGCTCCTGTTGTATCTTGATGAGGTGATTGAGGAAAGCCCCCAACAAACAAGCCTATCAAGAGACACGGACATGCCAAAGTCACAAAAAAATATGTCAAATGCTATCCTATACCAAAATAAAGCAAAGATGGCATTTCCAGCAGTAAATATTAGTTACCTGCTCTCGCCTGAAATCATCGCCAGATAAGGAACGAACTCTTTCCAAAAGTTTCATCAACGACAAGCTTCCATCATAGTATCTATTTGCAACCACAACATCTGACGACCCCTTATGGGACAACCAGTATCTTTCTTGCGGGTACCTAATATTGATTTCATCATCCTGTAAGAATATATCCTGTACCAATATGATAAAATCACGAGACATGAGATTGGAATAAAGGCAGAGATGCGAGGAGGAATAAACAAAAGATGAACTTAGTTGCATACCTCATTGTAGGCATACTTGTCTAGTCCAGACGGTTTTAACAGGTAACGAAACGAAGTGAATGACCTCCTGTCATTGTACTTTCTGTGGACATCCGTCCAGTCATCTGCATCACATGCTGCTTCTTGGAAAAACATCTTAAGTGAAGACTGTAAATCTATTGATGGTTCCTTGATTTCAGATCTTGGATATATAGGTTTTTTTAGGGAACCATCATGTGCAAGTCTAAATCTTATGTCCATGAAGTATCTGTCTATCCATGTAGCTGGAGCACCAGAGTTGTTCTTTCCCTTGCCTACTGGTGGCTTGATCTTTCTCTTGACTACTATAGTAGTTAAGTTATCGGAGTATCTTTCTACCAATTCATCATCCTTGGTATCAGAGTTGTGTTGGGACACCAACACCGGTTTGAAGTCCTTCCTTCCCGTGCCTTTGAGACGTGACCAATCAAAGTTTCTGTATGTCTGTGTTTCACCATCCATGGTAGCTCAAACACCAGTATCGGAGTTGTTTGTTTAACCAATAATAACCTGCACAAAACTGAGTTTCAAAGTTTTCCTACCTTGCCATCTTATATATATGCTTCAATATTTCCTAAAAGCATTATAACTAGACTAGAAAAAGAAATCAAACTAATAAATTAGGAAACCAATAAGATCACTCGGGAAAAGGAAACGGTGACTTAGCTAGATTTCCTAGCTCAGGCCATAACAATCAGCTAAATTACAAAACTCTCATACAGTTGGATAACCAAAACTCATAACAAACGAAACATAGATTCAATTTAATAAGGATCACCTCAAACTCAAAACAAAACAATCAGCTAAATTACAAAAATCTCATGTTGGATCGAAACCCATAACAAAACAAAATTCCATCAAAACATGGTTTCAAGTCTAATAATGATCGATGGAACTCAGCAACTCTAACAAAATCTGATACAAATGAACAACCACTTGGATTAAAACAATAACCGAATTAAACATACAGATCGAAACAATTGAAGACATTCCAGTTTAAATCAAACAGAGTTTAGAGAGATTCCAAACTCACCTCAAATTCCTTCCTTTTCGTGTAGCCTGCAGGATCTCTCTCTCCATGTAAAAAAAAAAAGAAGAAGATAATAAAAAAAGAAGAAGATAAGATTAGTTAGTTTTGACGCAAGGATAAGGAATATGCTTATGGGCCTTGGTCCAAATCTTACTCTTCAATGGATCCGGTTCATCCCGGGTACCCGTAACCAGACCCATTAGATACTCATCGGGTCATCGAATTATTTTACCTTCAGGCTTGAAACTTTGAATCTAATTTTTTTTTTAAGCATAAAAGTTGAATCTAATAATATCCTGCATTTTCATTTACTTGTTATTGAAAGCTTCACATTATCACATCACATCACATTATATGAACAAAAGATACATTTTGATTCGTTATTAGGTTCAAAAACATTCTCTAACATTTGAAGGAAAAAAAAATCCTTTTAAATTGGGTTTGAATTTCATAGCTTTCTCATTTCTGGGATTGATCAAAATTTTAAGGTGTTCTGGATAATGCACGCACTTCTATTTGTTTCTGGTAAATTTTTGTTTCCTTCTTCTTTCTTCTGGAGTTAAAAGGGTGTTTATTGGATTTTGATTTTTTTTTTTAGGGTATTTGTTATTTATGGGTTTCCCGTTGGATCTTGTTATTGTAATTTGATGAATTTTCTTTAATTATTTTTATAAAATTGATTTTTGTTTGCTGGAGTTTTCCTTGTTTGAGAAATTTGAATTTTTATTTGTTGGTAACATAACAAAGTATAATCAGAAATTGGGGATCTTGGAATTGTCGTTTGTTAATTTGCCTCGGTCATTCTCAGGTAAGTTTTTTTTGTTGTTGTTCTAATCATCTTCAGGTGATGAGCAATTAGAGAATTTTCATGTTTTTTTTGTCGCATTTGTTCACTTGTGGTGATCTAAATATGGTTTGTTGCTAAGTTGTTAGAGCTGGAATAATGTTGTGGACAAGTTTGTAGATGTAAAAGTGTCTCAAAATCATGTAACGGTTTTGGCGGATAAGTAGTAGAAAAAAAGGTGTTTATCTTATTTGCCATACAGTTCTTCAGAATATAATATATACACAGATTAGTTAGAACTTAGAGGTTGTGAAAGGTATGGGTTCCTGGATCAGAAATGCAGCTCAAGTGTTCATCGCCGCACTAAGTAATAGTAACTGCCAGTGTTGCATTTTGCAAATAGGAGGTGAACAAACACAAGTCGCTAGATTTTTCAATTTTTTTGAAGTGGTTAAGCTCCACAAGAAATTTGCTTCCGGTTTAATTGGAAATTATTGTCAGTTTCCCTTTTCATTCAGTTGTGAAGGAATATGTCCCTTGTTCTTTCGTAATTAAGGACTTTATGATGCATTATTAAAAACTATTGACTGGTTTTGTAGGCATGGATTACCCAGAAATGAAAAAGAAGAGAAATTTTGCTGGAAAGATTTTGTTGGCAGCCATGTTAACTGTCTGTGTATATATATTCTGAAGAACTCATCTAGTTTTACTACCCCAACCCCGGTAAGTTTTTGAAGAATAAATGAACTCTTCTTGTATATCCTCCCCTGTTGTTACGGGTCTTGTCTACATTTATTTTTTATTTTTTTTGGTTTTATACTTTACGTGTTCTATTCTCATTTACACTTCTTCTCCCTACGACCTCTTCTCCAGTTCTCTCGCCATGAACCAGGAGTAACTCATGTCCTGGTAACAGGACGAGCTGGCTTTATTGGTTCACATGCTGCTCTCTGACTTCTAAAGGACTCATACCGTGTGACAATAGTGGTATGTCACATTTCTATAATCACAAACTTTATGGGAGTCTACTATGCTTCAGGCATGTTGATGGTTTTAATAATAGCATGGAATTCACTTGTATTCTATCTCCATTTTACAGGATAATCTCTCTCGGGGAAACTTTGGTGCTGTTAAGGTTCTTCAGGAGCAATTCCCTGAACCTGGAAGGCTGCAATTCATATACGCTCCTTAATTTTCCAGTCTTTGATAGTTTTTTGGCCAATATGTGTGCGTAAAATGTGAATGTTGGAGTCATTTCCTTAATAAATTGGTTCGGGTAAGTAAAATCTTCCGGGAGAATGCATTCGATGCTGTGATGCATTTCGCGGTTGTCGCATCTGTGGGACAAAGCACTCTTGAACCTCTTAGGTAAGCTATTTTGGTTTCCAACATTCAAAGTGTATCGACTCGAAAGTGCTAACTTGAATGTTTTCTAGCTTAGACAGACTGGCATTGCCGGAGTGAAGTAAACCTGGAGATAACTGTTCTGTGCAGGTGTTATCAGAACATAACATCGAACACCCTGATAGTACTAGAGGCAATGGAAGCACATGGGTTGAAGACGTTAATTTATTCGAGTACATGTGCAACACATGGCTAGCCATTGCAAATGCTTATTAGTTATTACAGAAGATACTCCTCAGGTGAGAGAAATTAAATCAGTTTGATTGCTTGTTTATGGTGCATTTTGTTACTTTGTTTGATCAAGGCCTGCGATAGAAATAATCACAAAATTGAATCAGTTTGCATACATACTAAGTTAGAACTTAGAGGTTCTAAAAAGTATATTGGATTAGAAATGGAGCTGAACTGCTCATTGCCGCACTAAATAATAGTAAGTGTGTGTATTGCAACTTGCAAATAGGAGATGAACAAATACATTAGCAAATTGAGTCTTTAGATTCTTCAATCTTATGCAAGTGGTTAAGCCCACAGGACATTAGCTTCGGGTTGGATTTGGAATTGTTGTCAGTTTTCCTTTTCATTCAGTTGTGAGGGAATATATCCCTTCTTCTTTTGTAAACTAAGGACTTCTATTATGCATCACTGAGGTATTTGAGTGGTATTCTAGGCATGGATTACCCAAAAACGTAAAAGAAGAGAAATTTTGCTGGCTGCCTGCCATGTTAACTGTTCTGTGTATATATATTCTGAAGAACTCGTCTAGTTTTACTACCCCAGCCCCGGTAAGTTTCTGAAGAATAAACGAAATGCTACTACGAAATGTTACTACAGAGTTTGGTACGTCGCATTTAGTTAGTCACCAACTTTATGAGCGTCTACCGAGTGTCATGCATGTTGATGGTTTTAATGACAGCTTGGAATTCACTTCTATTTTTTACAGGATAATCCCTCTCGGGGAAACTTCTGTGCTGTCCAGTAGCAATTCCCGGAACCTGGAAGGCTACAACTCATATACTCTTCAGATGATTTTTTGGCTAATGTGTATGCGTAAAATGTGAATGTTGCTGTCTTTTCCTTAATAATTGATCCAGGTAATTAAAATCTTCCGGGAGAATGCATTGATGCATTTCGATAGCCGGCGCATATGTGGGAGAAATCACTCTTAAACCTCTTAGGCAAGCCGTTTGATTTTCCAAGATTCAAAATGTGTACTTTTGTGCAGGCTGGCATTTTCAGGGTGAAGTAAACCTAGGGATAAACAGTTCTGTGCAGGTATTATTATAACATAACAGCAAACGCCCTGGTAGTACTAGAGGCAATAGCAGCACTATTCGAGTACACTCTTAATGCTAAAAATATTTTTTAACATAACAGCAAACGCCCATGTTTTATTCATTATCAATCTAATTACCCTCTTAATGCTAAAAATCATTTAGCAGAGGAGGAGGAGGCTATGGAGATTGGTCATTATTTTTCTAATTTTTATATTTACATTAATTTTGATATTTTCACAAGTTTAATCATGGTTTGTCAATCTAAAATTCAATAACAACTTTTATATTTACGGGTACCAAAATCATTTAGTGGAGGAGGAGGCTATGGAGATTAGTCATAATCTTTTTAAATTTGAAAAGGGCTTGGGGTCGCTTGCCTGCTATGTAATCTTCATTATATTTACCTTAATTTTCATTTTTTTTTTAATTTTAGAAAGAACGAAGAGGATTTTTTATAATTTTTCTAATTTTTATATTTGCTTTAATTTTGATATTTTCACAACTTAAATCATTGGATCTTTTCTTTTTCTTTTTTTCTTTACAAAATTAAAAATTACGGACTAGTCAAGCGAGCGACAAGCTGTGCCGCTAGCCCTTTTTGAATAGAAAAATCTATCATATTAAAAATAAAATTTCGTGAGCCAGGAGTTATTACATTGCTGCGCATGACTTTCTGGATCCTCTTGAGTTTTTCTTTCCAATGGATCCGGTTCCCCGGTAAACACCCAAAACCCGATTTTTTCATTTTCACCATCTATTTTTTTTTTTTTTACTAGCTTTCCCTATCCAGAATGTGATACCTTGTCAGCCAACATACCACCAAGTTTCTTTTTTGTGTTTATCCATCAAATCCAGGTCTTCCTCTCTCTTCCCAGTCTCAGTCAAGTCGTCACTTGACAAGAACAGAAACGCTGATAAACCCTCTCAAAACCCCCATTCTAATCATCAAATCGAAGAAACCCCCTGATTTTGATCAGTATCATACCTATTATCTTAATCATTGTAAGTTCTTGATCGTTTTATTGTATTTTGTTTCATTGTTTGCGAAATTGAAGAATTAGGGTTTTGAGTTCTAGATTAAGACAATCTATTAATTTGGGTTTTTTATTTTAATGGTGCTGGTGTTATGGTCTTGTTTGTGCAGCTTATTGGCTAAAACAAGCAAGTAGCCAAGGGAAGATTCAGTGGTTACCCATTTAGGGTTTTCAATGTGATGTAGTCAATAAATGAATGAACTTATACTGCTTAGAACCATGACTCTAGTGGTCCAAAAACGTGAACACTGTCCTGTTCATTCACCAACTGCTACTTCATTTCCTCTGGTCGAAATCTAATCTTGTAGAAAAACAAGAAAATTGAGCCAGTAGAATGCTTAGTCTAGTTGAGTATAATATGTTAGTCTGCCTATCGAGTGAGCTTCAATAAAATCTATTAATAATATAGGAAAAAAACAATGTGGTTACCTGTCCATACTGCATAGTTAGGAATGCTTGTAGTTTGTACTAAGATGTGTCCTGACAACGTCTCTAGTTATCTGTTTTTCTGGTTCTTATACTGTTGTTTGCTTTTTAGGTACCAATGAGTCGAATAAAGGGTACACTTGTCTTAGCATCACGTGCACTTGATGGGGGTGTATTATCGTGCGATTCTAAAACTACTCGTGCCGATAAAGACGTTGGAGACTCTGTGATATGCACGGAAGCCACTAATGATTTCACAAGTGTTGGCAGATGGTATGAAGAGGATATAAAAGAAAATTTTTGGAAGCATGAAGATTATGTTATTATTCATGCAGGATTCCACAATCATGCAACTGAGATCGTGGAATATCTGGAGTCTGATATGATGGACCTCAGAGCTGATAATGTCAAGGTGGATTTTTCTTCGTTGCACCCACGTTTAATATCAAATTTTCATGAGGTGCTTAGAGAAAATGTAAACAATCCAATAGCTACTTACCGAATAAAAAATACCGCTTACGTGGTTGCTGCTCTTAGCGAAGGGGACCTTGAAATAAGGTCTTATTCGTACTCTGGTGATGGTCAGTGCCTTGAGTACTCCCTTATAGAAGAGTTTGATTGTGTCGGAAGTGGCGCGCCCTGTGCTAGAACCACTATGAGAGATCAATGGAATACAAGCAGGAGTATGGTGGGATTGGTTAGCATTCATCAACAGGCAATGAAGGCTGCCAACAATGTTGAGGCTAGCGTTGGTGGGATACACACGTATATGAAGGTGTGGGTTGACGCAGGGGAGCTTTATATTGAAAAAGCAGAGATGCCTATTGTTGACCTGTACCGTATTCTAAGGTAAGTTTTTAAGTTTTTATTTGCTATTTTGGAAAGTGAAGTTGCTGTCCGCACTTGAGGAATTTGTTTTATTTAAACTCTCTCTTTTTAATATAGGCTGGATAAGAGTACTAATAAGTATCTAGGTCGTCAGATTCGTGAGCTTAACATTGAGTATCAGATAACTAAAGCTTTGGCTGAAAGAGGAATTACTGATCTTCATCCTGTTCAGGTACTCTTTGCTGAACTGGTGGCATTAATTTCATGTGTTACATACAGTACTAAATTAGTGATGTATTTTGAACTCATCTACTCTTTCGCTCCATTTGAAGCGATTATTATCGGAGCTTGTCTGCACGGGGCGTGACATTATTGCTAGGGCAAGAACTGGTACCGGGAAGAACCTTGCATTTGGGATTCCCATCATGAATCAACTCATACAGTTCTTACGGTTGAATACCAGATTGGGGTATGTTGTGTTTAATCGCGCTTTTACTTTGAATGTTGTACATGTTTGGTTTATGGTTCTATTGTGAATGTAATGTTTCTGTAGGAAACTAAGGAAACGAAAAGAACCATTGGCTTTAGTGTTGGCTCCAACCAGCGATCTTGCAAGAGAAGTTGAGCAGGAATTTCATAAAGCTGCACGGGACCTTGACTTAATGTGTGTTCATGGTGGTGAGCCGCGTCGAATGAACAATGTTGTAGTTGATGTTCTTGTAGGTACTCCTGAGAGTATTGATATTCTGATGAATAGAGACAATTTGAAATTGTCTGAACTCCAGTTCATTGTTCTTGTGGAGGCCGACAACATGCAGAGATTTGGATTTAATGAAGTGATAAACACGATATTGGCAAAGCTACCTTTTACATGCCAGAGAATCATGATGGCAAGAGCCTCCATGTCCCCTGAGATGTGGAAACTCACCCAGAACCACCTTCGGCGTTGATTTGGTTGTAGAAATGGGAGAAGAGGCGGCTCAAATTGTTTGTCTTATAAGAGTAAGGCCATGACTAATAATATTTAATGTTTCTCATTCATAACTTAACTTATATCTGAATTTGTTATCTTGCATTTTTTGTAATTGTTAGAAAATTGCTGAAGGTGGGAAGAAGACTATTGTTTTTACGAATACGAAAATAAAAGCCAATGAATTAGTTGGACTTATGAAACAAAGGAATTGTCGGGCACTGTTTGAAGGAGGAAATGATAGAAAACAAACTCTGTCAGACTTCCGAGGTGGGCTATTTAATACATTAATCGCTTCAGATATTGCTGCGAGTGGACTTGATGTTCCTCAGGTTGATTTGGTAAGTACTGACGTTATTTCTTAGTTATTTCTTAAATTGTCATAATTTCTCTTTCCCTCCCTCCATAATTTTTGTAAATATATTATGTTTTCTTTAGTTTTTTTTTCTTTTGTATCATAGGTGATTTTTTTTTTTTTTTTTAGGTTATACACTACCATCCACCGGTGACTGTAGAGCACTTTGTTCTAAGAACAAATCGAGCAGGACGTGCCAAAGCCACGGGTATTGCATTTCTTGTTCATTTAAAAGAACATATAGACCAAGTGGAAGAAATCAAGGACGCTCTGCGTATAACTTTCATAGAGGTAAATGGATCTTCTGGTGGGGTTGGTGGTTTTTATGGTGGAGGTGGCGGTGGCTTCTGGGGTGGATCTTCTAGTAGAGATGGTGGTGGTTCAGATCCTGGGGAGATGAGCCAATTATGCCTTCCCTTGACTCAAGAGGGAAAAAACCAATGTTTCCTTCGCTTGGAAGTTTATCCATAGAAAGTGATGATTGGGCTACGACACCTGATAGATGGAGTGCACCTTCTGGTCAGATGACAAATTCTTCAGTCAGAGCTCAGAATCCAGCTGTAGAGGTGGTGGAAGGAGCACCAAGGGTCAACTCTTTTGGGCCTGGCTCTGGAGCAAGCAGGGTTGTTGGCTCACAGACCTCTGTCTCGTGGAACTGGAGCTGAGTGGGCAAGGCCAGTAGAAGATAGAAGAGGTTTTTAGGGTGGGAGGTATTGTTTTATGATACTTGTTTTCAGTACCTTAGTTTTACTAGAACAACTGTTCATATGGCTTTATTTTCTTTCCTTGAATATGAAAAGATCTCTACCTTTTAAGTTGAAGTTCCAAGTCTTTCTTGCATTGTTATATGGTTCACTGTCTAGTTAGAATGATGTTTAATCCTGTCTCAGTTCTATCTTACAATGTTAGTTTGCTAAATTGCTCATGAAGTGCGTTGTTTTTGGCAGGTCCAGGGGAGGGGATAGGTCGTAAAGGAGGCTGTAGGTGTTCATACGGATATGAAGTTGCTTGGTACTTTTTTGACACCAAAACCTGACCCGAGAACATATTTTGGTCTTCCTCTTTTAGTGTGTTTCCTTGTTTACTTATCTTTCTTGTTTTTGTACTGCCATAGTGAGGGACAGAACTGAGTTAGGAAAAATCAGGATCGACTTGAATCCATTTTGTTACAGTGTAAAGAAAATTTTGACATTTGCCCTCATTTGAGGCAGTTTAAGAACAGTGTACTTCAATATGTTCTCATTTCTGGCTCTCTTTTGCTCCTCTTTTTTGGGTTTATTTTTTCTTGTTTGGAGAAGTTCTTTTATGTTGTTTGGGATGGTATGGCTATGGATCCGCTGTTGGGTTTGGCGGTGGATTTTTTGGTGGAAGAACTTCAGGTCCTTGGTGGGTATGGTGGTCCTTCAATTAACTGTTTTTGTTGTTGTTTGTTTCTTTTTTCTTGTTTGTAGTTGTTTTCTGTTGTTAACTGCACATTTTTTTGAACAATCCTCTTAGTATAATTCATATATATTAGCATGGTCAGATTCAAACTTCACGTACTCAATGAATTCCTAAATCTTATTTTATCTTGAAGACAATCAATGATTGGTATGATCGAGATATTGATGCAATGAACCTTATCGTCCAATTCCTTCAGGAGCAATATCTGAAAGTGAGGTGTGTACTTAAATTATTAACTATGCAATCCATATATGTTCATACCATTTGACTTGTTCTTATTTTTTTGTGGAAGTTTTAACTTTTACAGTTTCCCTCATGTAGCACTTCAACTTTTACACATCATCTTGGTTGTTTCCATGCCAAATGACTCAAATAGGTCACTAATTTGTTCACGCAACTGTTATTTCAGGTGATTACCCACTTTTAGGAGGCCTTGGGATCGCTGGTGTTCTAGACTAGTCTTGTTTTTCTCTTATTATATTTATAAATTATAATAATTGACTAATCTTATATTCCATCTCTTTGTAGGCAGGGCACAATTTTCCTACCATTTTTTACCTTGCTGTCGGTGGATTGTTGTTATCATACATATATTCTGCTCCACCTCTGAAGGTAAAGTCATTTACTTCTTGCTGCTACATTACTAAAACTGTCAAAATTTACTTTAAAGAATCCAAGTAGCTTATATTCTACCTACGCTTCGAATATTGCAGAACAGAATGGATGGATTGGAAATTTTGCACTAGGAGCGAGCTATATCAGTTTACCATGGTGCGTCTTTTTCTAACTAGGGAAATCTCATTTGCAGAACTGACACTTACAATGTTTGATGTTTTGCGTTGTTGCCTACACTACCTAACTTATAATATCGACTTTGTTAACTAAGGAACCTGGTCAGGACTTGCAGATATTACATAGCCATAGGACATACTTTGACATGCTGCCTTGTGAAGTTTGTTTTATTTCCAAAACCTGGTTTAGGAAGACACTTTGTTTTGCACTTCGTCCGTTCTCAACGCATAGTAGATCCTCCTTTTGGAAGCTGGAACCACCCAATTGGATGACCCAACTTGGGTTCCTGTGAGCCCTACAGTACAAATATTGTTCGGCTCAGAGCAACATTGGGTTTTGTATGTAGACTTGTTTGTCCATAGGATTTAGAAGCACTCTGAGGGTTTAAACCGACTGACAAGATTATACCAAACCATTGTATTTGGCAGGTGGGCAGGCCAAGCTTTATTTGGAACTCTTACGCCAGACATAATTGTCCTCACAATCTTGTACAGCACAGCTGGGGTATGCTCTCCAGTCTAGCACTTCTGACATTTGTGATCCAACATAACCAAACCTAATATTTCGTAATTTCTTGATTTCAAATGTCAGCTAGGTATCGCCATCATTAATGACTTCAAAAGTATTGAAGGTGATAGAGCCATGGGATTACAGGTATCATATACTTTTCACACCATCCTTTTGCGTGTAGAAGTTCAAGTGTCCCCTTGTGTGACATTTACTAACTAATTTCACCATCATGCTACTTGAACCAGTCACTCCCAGTCGCCTTTGGTGTTGATGCTGCCAAATGGATCTGCGTTGGTGCCATTGACATAACTCAGTTATCTGTCGCTGGTATCTTACTTCATTTCATGTTCAAACATTCCAATTTCCTATAGTTAGTCACCCTTCACGCGGCTTGAAACTTCATCTTGCTTCTGCAATAAAAAAACATGATGTAAGTGAGTATTTGCACTGGGGTTGATCAGTTACCTTGAGTGGTATCTATTTTATGACCAATTCTTCCTTGTATTACTACTATTCTACTCCGGCAACCCTTTTTATGTACTACTTTTTGTTTATTGCAGGTTATCTTTTATATGCTGGTAAACTATATTATGCATTGGCTCTACTTGGTCTGATAATTCCTCAAGTGGTTTTTCAGGTAAGAAAACTGACCTTAAATCATAAGACCTCTGTCACTTCAAAATGATTCCAGAACAGGCCTGCTGATGCTATGTCGTCACTACCTATTACCAGTTAGACACCTTAATTCAGATTTCAACGCTACAGAATCCAAATATAGGCTATTCTTACATGGTATATCCTAACTATACTACTTTCATCTTTGTTGCAGTTCCAATACTTCTTGAAGGACCCTATCAAATATGATGTCAAATACCAGGTAATTTTCGAGAATCAATAACAGATGGGTCATCGTTGCAAATGTCTATGGCGTTGGTTTTAAGTTTAGTTGAAGTGCTGAACACTTTGTTGAAAAGCTGCTCAAATCTGAATCTTTGATTTACAGGCTAGTGCACAACCTTTCCTTGTGTTGGGTCTTTTGGTTACTGCATTAGCAACAAGTCACTAGTCTTGGGTTGTGGAGATGCTGATAGGTAAGATCAAGAACGAGTCCTGGGGAGTAGGTTGCTAATAAATTTTGTTTAGATAGTTGTAATTAATGAATTTTGTTTAGATAGTTGTAATTTTGTATGGTGGGTGCAATGTAAATTGAATTTCCTTTTGGGTGCCTATTTTTCTTATGTACTGTCTGTAAGCAAAAACTACCCTTTTCTTTTACGTCGTGGACTCGTCTGTCAGTCTAGATCTTCATCTAGATCATCCTTGGAGAACTGTGCCGCTGCTCCTCCCAGCGTGCGACCACCTAATGTGAAGTAGCATGGCAAGCTACAACAGTGTCCTTTTCTTCTTGTTTTTAAAGAAAAAAACTGAACCCACACGTTTCTGAGCTAGTGCTACATTAGAATTGCCACATTAGATTTTCTTCCAAGTGGCTTCTTACCCAGTCTGATTCCATTTGTTTGTAAAGGAGTGTCAAAAACACTTTATTTTATACTCCCTCTGAGGCTTCGATTGAGCATGTTAGAAATGCTTTGAGGTGGTATCATGCTATTGAACGCTTACTCGATATACACTGTGTACTGTAAGCCGATTTGCACTTTTTTTACAGTACCGCCAGGTGCTGAAAGATTTTTCAGCCTGAAAAATTGATTTGCACTTGTTAGTTGACATCTTTCACAACATAAACAAACATGTTGACAAGGTAGGTACGCTCCTTGGTAATAGAAATTTATTATTTTGATGTCATCTAACTCGATCCCATTTTTTTCCCGTCGTCGCATATTTACATTTACAAATTAGTTTCAGCTGCCCTCGGTCATTTTTCAAGTGGTATAGCTTCCCTCGTTTGTCGGATGACTTTGTTCAAGACGAATAGTTCTTTTGTCCACACTGCACAGTCGATCGAAAACATGTACAAATCATCATAACTAATTGTTTTTAGAGGGAAGAAAAGTCATAATTCACAACGTGTGAAAACCGAAATCCGCAAATTTCTTATCAACATCCAAAACTGATGAATGTGTAAGCCGGGTTTATCATTAACTTTGTGGTGTGCATAACTGCACATACAACCCAATAAGCACAAGTGAATCAGCTATGTGAACGTCTCAATCGACTAGAGCAATAAATATGAGAAATTCAGAAGATCTTATTTTTACTGTATTAGTATAGCTAACTAACTCCTATATTCTCCCCACATAATTTAACCGTTGCGTCTACTGTCTCGAGTCTACTGTCTCGAGATTGATTCCGGAAGTGATTAAGATGGGAAAGGATTATCACTTTGAAGCCAGATGAGATGATCAAAGAGAAGATAAAACAAAGGCAAAAGAATGATCAAGGAACTTGACGATTATAGTGATTTCAAATCTGTTACCATGAAAGATGACACGATTAAAATTCTTGTACGTACTTATATATAGCAAGCGTACAAAGTTATAAAATTTTGATCAAACCAAATCAAAAGTTGTAATTCGAACACAAACGATTTATTTTTTTTTGATCGCGGGGTATCTGTGAGTAAAAAAAAAATCTATTCACTATTGGTCGCCAAATAGATTGGACACTTTCCAATGTAAACTACTATCATTCAGTGAGTAATGAATTTTGTATGTGGATTGGTATTACGATTATCCAATCTTCAGTTTATTACCGATATAGCATAGTTGTGAAAAAAGTTTGAAATAAGAGTATAGCCAATGAAAATGGTTCAAAATGCATTCTAAGACTAATAGTCTATTAACAAGTGACCATAAAAGTATATTGCAAAAGAATACAGCAACTCGCTTCATCCTATTCTTTAGAGCTAATAAATTTTGGAGTGGTAAATCTATTCAGTAGAGATAAGAAATTTTGGGTATCCATCGGAATCATGAATTTCCCCGTCGATAACTATGAGGGAAACCCAAGTTCTGAACAAGGCAAAGTAAAATCGAAAGAGAATGCCAAGTTCCAAAACGTTTAGCATATGACTATGGGGACTGTCATCCCAACTAGGTTGGCACCACAGCCACCACCGCTCATTTGCTGAGGTAAAATATATTGTCATAAGAAACAACATGAAAAACACAAAACTAAAATTTAGGTCCTCATTGTTCTTCGAGGACGAGGGGAGAAGAAATCAGAATCATCCAACCGTTATGAGCCAATCCTCCTGCTGCTCTACCCACGGCCTTGAGATTTGATATTAGAATAGTCTTTGTTATTCTTCCTACATAACTCATTTCTTTTACATGGAGCTCCCACATATTCGACCTCTTATAATTTCTGATCATCCATTTTTGTCTCCAAGCATTCATCTGCACTCTCCAGTGAGTTCTGAAATTAAACCCGCACCACGATTAATATCAACAGTAAGTGAAGAAATACTGAAACATGATACTGTTGTACCAAACAACATATATGCAGTGAGGAAACAACTGTCAAATGTTAACTTAGAACTTCCAAATAGAAATCATCTTATTTAGTCAAGACATATACCGAACGAAACCATTTCTTTACCTGCGCATAAGCCATAGTGATGCTTACTTTTCGAGACCTTCAATGCTCATAATCCCTGGAATTTGGGGTCTCTGCGGAAAAAAATTCACTTAAAAATAATGGAAAGCTAATAAATCATATGACTGGCAGAAAGAGTAATTTTTCCCAGCAAAATATATGAGTGGCAGTAAAAGATGTAGACATTGTAGAGAGGGCTACCAAAAAGTAATTGTTTTACCTGTACAGAATTCATCAAAATAATAAATGGCATTGGTTCAGCGATACTTACCATACAAACCATAAAGGATGCTAAATTGCTGACCAAATGTTTTCATATCCAATCCGCAGTAATTGTTGTAGTATACTGTATTCCATTGAGTCCAAACATGAGAATTCCAAATGAATCCTCCACATATTACATAATCATAGTCAAACTGTTAACACGATATCTTTTCATAGTTGTAAAAATAAAGATAATTTCCATGTTCTAACTGGGAAAAAAGGCATCCTACCAGGTCTAGCCAAGGAAAACTAACTTGACCACGAAAGTATAATTTTGTTCTAAAAGGAGTAAACAATGTATAGATTATGTTGAGCAATACTGAAGGAGCATTGGAAATTAACAATAGAGAGAGAGAGAGACACCTGTGGGTGGAAATTTGGCGGTTTGATGTTGGGGAGATGATTAATAGCAGGCAGATCCACTCCTTACTTTTTACGCAGATCTATGGTGCAATCAACATAGAGTGTTTTAAGATTGTGCAGGGATTTCAAATCATAAGGAAAGGATTTCTTCAGTTCATCACAACCCACAATCCATAGTTCAGTGAGACAAGTCCATTCTCGTAAATCTGGTAGAGACGTTAAAGCAGGACAATCAGTTAACTTCAACGAACAGCGAGAGCTGATGCTGGTGTTGAATCCAGTGTCTGAAGAAAGTTTTGCATGGAATTCCTTGTTGTTGTCTTTGTGGTCTAGAATATGAAAACCTTGAAACTTAGAGCAGCACCCGATTTCTAATGATTGAATACGAGCATCGTTTTGGAGTAACACCACCGGGAAAAATTCAAGCTTTGGAGAATCCTGTATAGACACGGATGTGAGGGAGGTCATTCGTTCTACTCCTCTACCGGCTAAGATTGAGTTTACCGCCTCGTTGTTGGTATTACGTAGATCCAAACTCTTAAGAGAAGAACATGAAGCTAATGGTATGGATTTCAACCTCAAACCGCCACTTACAGTCAAACTTTCAAGGGATGGAAAGGATATAAAAGAAAGATGTGGAGCAGCCCATTCTTCTAGAATTGACATATCTATAAGACTCAACTCAACTAGCGCAGGGAACACAGTATTGATTCCTTCTTCTTTTATTTCTCCATTGCTGCTGCTGCTACTTTCTTCATGCTTGTAATAAAACTCTTCAGCCAAACCCTTCACTGAACACATTCCTTTAATCTGAAGAATTCTGAGACGAGGGAACAAACCCAGCGCTGGAAGCTGCTTGCAGTTGTTGCACCCATACAAATATAACTCTACCAGATGCTGAATAGACGAACCCATCCAGCTTGGAAGCTGTAAACCTTCAAATCCAGATATGGTCAATATCTTTAAATTAGGGTGAGGAAGAAGACCCTCCAACACCTTTTCATCATTCACACTTCTATGAATACACTCATCATCATTAGGAGAACAAGTATCTTTCCCGTGTGTTGCACTGGGTTAAGTTTTTTCATAGTGCAATTGTGAGATCTGTATACACTATTACAAAAAAAAAAATCAACAACAATTTGCCTACCATTATCTCTCAGACTTGGATCATAATATTATATGCCTATTTTCAGTGAGTGAACATAATTTACTGCTAGTGCTTGTCATGTGCCTCTCAAGGACTCTTCCGTGGGGATCGTGACTCGAAATAGACAAAGAAGTATTTGAAGTTTAACGTCATTGTATGTTTGGAGATTCGAAATTTGATATTTAAACTTCATTATCTGCTTTGACATATGAAGCTTAAATTTTCTTAATTGTTCAGTTTTTCTACGAAATTCACTTTAAGGGAATGATTGAAACACATGAGAAACATTACCCATCAGATAAAGCTTTATAAAACATCACCCAATAGATCCACAATTTCATGCATCCTTTAATACCCCAAAACTAAAAACATCAGATATAAAAAAATTGCATTTGGAGTTGAGAAGGCTAAGAATGAGAAATCTTGTTCTGAATACTTCCCATGATCTCCCCATCACAGTTTCTACTACATCACAGTTACTTATAGTAACTTATAAGAACTATCCCCAATGCAAAGGAGAAGACAGTACTTATAAGCTACTAAACATCTGCCAAATTGGATGGAATTAATAAGCTTAACTTTGTGAAAATGTTCCATTAGTTGTCATCTGCGCTTCTATGTTGTACTTCTCTCTCGCGATGCTGTTTCTTATAATATGATTGTGTCAGTACTTTGCAGCATCAAGAATTCCATTACAAATATTCGGACTCTCCACGAATCTGTCTTTGCATATCTGACAAAAAGAACATACAGTCAACCAAAAGACATAATAAGACCATTAAACCGATCTATCTAAGAAAGAATCAAGATAAATAAACATGATATGATCGAAATGGGTCCTTGCATGTATAATAAATCAAGATGAGTATATATCTAAAATACAGAGTGGGACAAACAATCAAGATAATTCTATCTCCATAATGAATTGGTAACAGAAATATAAACCACTAAAAGATTTCGGCAGTATCAGCCATTGTATACCCTTCAGAGTCTGGACTACTACTAGAACACCGCTGCCACGGTGGAGAGGGCCGACTGAAAAAAACGAAACGAAACACCACCTCTAGTGTCATCAACAACGATATTTTCTTAGGCTCTGAGCTTCAACTGCTTTTTGACTTGACAGTAACCCAGTCTAGATCTGACGGTTAATAGAACTTCACCATTGTTAAGTTACAGTAGCTACTCTTTCAGTAAGAAGAACTTTAAATAGGAATTGGAAAACAAAAAATAAAAAACTGAAGACAACTAATGGATGATCCTCACATATCGAGGATACGAAAGATGCTGAGGATATTGAAGATGCAGGATCTTCTTCGGGGTCTCGAAGGACAGATCACGCTCAGGAGCCCAATCTGCTATAAGGATCATAAAGAATGAGCCTGAAGAGGCTAATATGCATCTTGTTTGGCTTATGAAACCGACTGACTGAATGGAACACACTCATCAAATTTCTCTTTTAGCAATTTCACATATTTGCATATAACAGCAGTCTCCCCTCTGCGACGAACAAAAGCGGAAATAAGGTCAGAAATGAAATGAAGCAAAAATATTCATCTCCTAACATTTGATGATAAAAGGCCATTGATAAATATATCTGCTTAATGAACGTGAGGGTGGGGGGTGACTCTGAAACTAAATTGTGTTCAAAAACAAAGATGGGGAGAACTTACTGCAGTATGTCGACAACACGTCCGCGATCCATCAAGAAGTCACGGAGCTACAACAAAAGACAAGCAAAAGATCAATCTCACTATTACAATATTATTATGTTGTGACATGGGGTACACCAAAAAGGAAAAATACATTTCTTCAGACAACACTAACCTGAATGTGGCAAGAGCTATTATTACCTTGGAGTAGTTTTTGTGATTCTTGAACCACCTTCTCCATGATGAGTTCTTGTTCTGCAGGTAACTCTCGTGCAGAATTTTCCCTTTCTTGCTTCTCTTTCTCAGCCGCAATTCTAATTTCCTCAGCAGCAACTAGTCGTGCTTCGAGAGTTCGGTTCATATGAATTTAACTATCAAAGCAAGATTTGTAATAAAAATGCATCTTCTATATATTAGCCAATCATCTCAATTTTGTTTACAAAGATTAATTCAACCCAATTATGATGAACAACTTGATTTTGACAACAAAATGATACTGTGATTATCCCTTCAGTGACCCATATATTTAACTATCAAATGAAACCTCCTGAATGATCAATAGCACTAAGTAATGAAATCATCTACTAACCAATTAGTCATGCTGTCCTTGAAGACAAATAGAAAACACCAAGAAAAGAAGAAACTATACTTTTCTTCCATTGAGCACAATATTCACCACCACCAATAATTAACCAAATAAGAACCAGTAAAAGTAGTCCAACCTCATTTTCACTAAATTTAACAAGAATCTGTCTTTGATTTTCCATGCTTAAATTTTCTTACCAATTTCAAATGAAACATGAGAATCTACAGTAGCATACAGAAATTGATAGATACTTAGATTCCTAGGTTCAATAATTCCTACCAGTAGGAACATCTAATTTCATATCATCGAAACCAAGATAAGCCCTAACCAAGTTCTCCATGGAACCACTTGATGACTCACTTTCAAGTCTAAACTTATTCAGAAAACAAAATAATTGATGTTCTGACGTCAAAAGCTAATTTTTTACTTTTCAAACTTCAACATTAAACTGAAAAATAGTAGGCATTTTCTCAAACAGGTAATGGTGAGAAAGTTAATCTTCAGTAGAGTTAACATGTACCCGTAACGTTGATCTATTTGCAGATATCTTTTACATGAACATTAAGCTAAAAAATAGTAGGTTAATCAAACTTACTAATGCAAGCAAAATTGAAACACGGAGGGGAAAATTCGGATGAAGAAGATGAATTCTGAGTAAAATTGGATCAATTCGATTAGGGTGAAAAATTGGAGCAACACGGAGGGTGATGGTGGTGGCAGAATTGAGTAAAATTGTTAAAGGTTTCTCTGAATCAATTTAAGAATGAGTTGAGATTGAAAAGTTTTAGCGTTTCTTTGAATCAATTTAAGAAATTTCTCTCTCTCTCTCTCTCCCAATCAATCTATCTATTCCTTTTCGTTTCTTTGGATCAATGAATTCAGATTGAAAATTGAGAGAAAGTTCTTAAATCTATCCATATATGTTCGTTAATGGAGACGAGATTGGGGTTTCGCTCGATTTATGTCGAAAGAAAGAAAGAATACTCCCCGTCCCTAATTAGATGAGCTACTTATAGTTTGTATAAATTTTAAGGTACGGAGGAAAGTGGAGTATATTTAAGTATTTTTTATAATTATATCCTTATGGACAATAATTAGTAAAACTTAGAAATGATTTATCTCTTAAACTCCCTATCTAAGATCCACGGCCTCTCCACTTTGCCAATTGGTTTTAAATTTAACATTATACCACGATTTTGAAAAGCATTTTAAAACACTTATGCAACGAATATAAACATGACTATCAAATTATACATATTTCTTATAGAAAAAATAATCAATTAAAAGAGTAGTTTTAGAAATATCCCATTGGTTAGTGAAATAGCTCATCTATTTGTGGATAAAAACTAAAAACCAAATAGCTCATCTAATTAGGGACGGAGGGAGTATATGTTTACCCCTCGTGTTTACCAAAACTACCAACGAACTATATCCAATCTACACACAGAAATCCAATATTAAATGAACGGTTTAAAATCATTTCTGTGTTTTTAAGTTAGTGATCCAACGGACCATATCGAAATTGGACACAAAAATCTTTGAAATCTTTTTCAAAATTGTTAGGGTCCATTTGAGAAAAAAATGGCTATAAAATGGACTCCCTCCCTACGGGGCCTCCGGTCGGTCGGCCCAATAAGCACCATTCACTGCATAACAGGTCGTGGTATCTCTAAAGAGAGGCAGCAATGCTCCATGGGGAATGATGAACTTAAATTGTTCTGGTTATAAAATTGAACTGGCACAATTGGGAAATGTGACACCAAACAAATATTGTAAGAATCAACTTAATTATAAGCGACACTTTAACCTCTGATAGTACATGATAATTGGAATTTTCATATTCTAGATCTTCAGTGGAGTTCTTACGAACAAATAGTTTTGGGCCTACATTGTAACAGAATGAATCATGTTAATTAATTTAAATAAGAAAGCAAAATAGGCATGATAACCAACTTTACCTTTGATGACTTAACTGTCACCTTCTCAGTTCTCATCACCCCCCTCTGAATCTAAGGCTTTACAGTATCTTATTTTCTCATTTTGTTGCTGCGGTTGCACCTATTCTGGTAGACAAAACTTGACCAAAAATTCGTACGGACAGTCAAAATCTCTAATCCAATCAATGATCACTCCATGCCACCATATTTCCTCTCCTCTGATCCTAAAATTATGAACTCTTTAAAACCAAAAGGGTGCTTCACATGAATTTTAGCTTTAGGATTCAAGAATTAAAGTAAATAACAATATCATGAATTTCGACCAAGATCAGACCTTTTTTTAAAGTAGCAGATGCGCGCATGTTTCATTTAAATTTATTGATTTCCTTCATTTACATCCTAATCAGTCTCTGAAACTTCTGAACACACAATAAAAAAAACATCAAACGCAGCAAGACATGTAATTTTCAGGTGAAATATTGAATCAAAACTTTACGCGCTTCTACAAAATACAAACCTTTTCCCTCTGTAGTTCTGTTGATTCCTTCTCTCTTCAATTAACTTGTGATATTTTACTGAATCACCTGACAAAAGCAAATTCAGTCAACAGTATAAGACTCAAATAATGAAAGACAGTAAAGACCATAATGGAAACCCATACTTCATATAATCATGACAGATAAGTTTCAATAAATAGTGTACAGTTTGTCACCATTATGTAGGTACATCTTTATTTTCTTCGAAGCTGCCTAAAATCCGAAATCCAGAAGCCTTTGATTAATTCGGCATGCCAAAAACTGAAAAAAAATACCTCAATTTTTCAAGAATAATCATGACAGATAAGTGCCTTCATGAGCAATAGTGCATCAAAATCTTTGTTCTCCGTCATCAGCAATAGTGCCTGCATGTTACTGGTATTATCACGATTGTTGTAGAAAACCCAACAAAACCTATTCTTGTGAGATGATCAAGCAAAATAATGAAAAAAATAGTATCGAAAAAATAAACAAACCAAAAGGGAAACTAACCCTCGCATGCAAAATCAAAACGAAAAGAAAATCAAACCGCAGTGAGATAAATCAAAATCAAGAGGATAATTAACATCAAGAACCCAAAACTGCATAAAGATAAATTTACCATAAAGCACAATCAGCTGCCGCTGCAGAAATATGCAAAGAAGGTGGAAAGAAAATAAGAACACGCGATAAGACTGAATCTAAAAGAAACAGTGAATAAAATAAAGAGAGCAGAGATGTGACAACAGAGATAAATAAGAATATGAATTAGGGCTTTCCAAAGAAAATTTCTTTATGTGTCTTTTGACCGGCCTGCTAAAACCCTAGGATATTGAAGCCTCTGGACAACTGGGAAAAAAAAAAGCATGAAAAACTACATCATAATCTCCGTTCTACGCCTTCGTTCTACGCAATAGTAACTTCATGCCGTAAGAGAACTGGGAAAAAAAAAGATGTTCTAGAGGAAGAAGAAAACGAAGCAGTACAAACCTAGGGCTGTGAACAGTAAGTAACAATCTCGGCATACATCAGTAATTATCCGGTATTCATCACCGAAAAGATTTCAAATCCTCGATTTTTATTGGTTGGGGGCCAGGAGCTCTAAAATTCAAGCTTTTGGCCTAACTTTCAATGTGAGGCCAGCAATTTCTACTCAAATTATATATACAACAATTCCAAGATAGATACAAATCCTCAAGTTGTTGGTTGTCCTTTAACTTGGCTCTTTCCGCGCCTATTTTTCCACCTCTCACATTCTCCAGATTTCTAATATGTAAAAACTTCTTTTTTTTTTTGAAAAAAGCAAAATTCAACTAAATAAGGATGCCAAGATAGCACCCTGAAAGCAAAACTACTCTCTAAAAAAACTTCCCCAATCAAACACAAACTCATCCAACTTGATATTTCTAAAGGAATCGATATTAATCGCCCAACTAAGAAGCAACACTTTAATTTCTACAAGAAGAGAGTTTAAAGGCTTTGTAACCTGTTTCTTAGCCATCACAATATCATTCCTTTCCAACCACATAACCCACCAAATAGCAAACGGAAGACAATATCTCAAGAAAACTAAAGGTTTCTTAGATACCTTCAATTTCCACTTCCATAAGAACTCGATAACGGTCGTTGGATGAACCCAATCAAAACCTAACTGCTTAAGAAAGTGATCCCAAATACGCCAGACGAAAGGGCAATGGAGGAAGAGGTGTTCCACTGACTCCTCATTGTAAGTACAAAAAGCACACACATTCACCACGTTCATTCCTCTTCTAGATAGCATGGAGAGAGTTGGAACAACTCTATGAGATGCTGCCCAAACCAGAAAACTAATTTTTGGAGGAATTGTTTTATTCCATATGTAGTCAGCTGGAAACTTAGTTGGTGCAGTTCTTCCCTGATCATGCATAAGCCAAGAATAACAAGAACTAACCGAGAACGTACCTTGCGATTTGGGAGTCCATCTGCGTTCATCATCGCTTACCCCGACATTCCCATGATTGTCTAAGATACGAGAAAACTCCATCACCTCTTGAATTTCCTGATCTTTGAGCCTTCGACAAGGATCTATGTTCCAACTCGGCATGTCTACTTGACCATTATTCACCTCTCCAACTAGCGCTTTTTTCTTCCTACTCACTTTCCATAACTTTGGAAACAACTCTTTAAGAGTTTTTTCGTGACACCAAATATCCTCCCAAAATTTAGTTTTATTACCTCTTCCTAACGAAATATTTGACCCATTTTTAAGGATGGAAGAATGGTTGAGAATGCCTCGCCAAAACCCGCATCCATAAGTTATCTTAGAATCATTAGGAACCCAAGCTTCTTCATCACCGCCACATTTCTCATAAATCAACTTCCTCCATAGACTAGCCTTTTCTTCCCCGTATCTCCACAACCATTTGGTTACACTAGGCCA
Organism: Papaver bracteatum; assembly: GCA_023529315.1. Classification (NCBI taxonomy): domain Eukaryota; kingdom Viridiplantae; phylum Streptophyta; class Magnoliopsida; order Ranunculales; family Papaveraceae; genus Papaver; species Papaver bracteatum. The sequence continues at coordinate 582,310 of JAJJWX010005115.1, forward strand.
AATGTGCGATTTGGTGACGGTTTGAAATTTTTTACCATGACGGTTTTTGAAAAAAGCGTCACAATATATTGCTGGTCAAGTATAGATGACGGTTCCTGAGGCGACCGTCATAAATTATAGCTACAAATCGTGGCGGTTAGACTAAACTGTCACGAAAACTTCTTACTCTGACGGTGCTTATTATAAACTGTCACAATAGACCTAAGCTACGGTGACACTTGTGAACTGTCACATATATTCATTATATAATGACACTTTGTGTCTGAACTGACACAGTAGCCCATATAATGACGATAGGTGACTAACCCTCACGATAGCTTGGAATTTGTAGTGACGGTTAGGTGACTAACCCTCACCATAGCTCATAATGATATTTTCCTATCAAAGTCGCTGCAAATTGTGTAATCATGTTTAATACATGATAATCTATCTAGTGGTAATGGAATCAGTATTTTAAATCCTAAATATTATTGATAAGAAAATTTTAACTATATATACTTATTGGTATATATATATATATATATATATATATATATATATATATATATAAACATATACTAACAAAATCATTTTGACCTTTTATACTTCCCAGGAAAGTGGATTTGTTGGGCATCTAACGGTCCTAACCCATTCTTCTGTTTACAACGTTGCCAACTACTTCATTTTCAAATACCTGCTGGGATTTCGACTATCTGACATGCCATACCAACCGAATGGGATACTTTTTTTTTTGGTGTCTTATACAAGCTCTGTTAATTTTTTGCCTGTCAAAATAGGCTCAAATTGTGCAATCATGTTTAACGATTAATACACGATAAATACATACTACAATAAGAACAGTTTGACTATACATACTTATTGGGTATATATAGACAACCTCCGACGGCTTAAGGAACCTTTGAAGTTCGAATCAACTATGAGCTTCATATTTATCGATTTCAATGATATATCATGATACGTTTGAAGTTAAAACCCTCCCAGAGCTTCTTGTTCATAGTTTCCATGCCGTTATACCATATTTGAAGTTCCAATCGACTATGAGCTTCATATTTACCGATTTCAATGATATATCATGAAACGTTTTCATTTTCAAATTCATTTTTCATTTTTCCGATTCATTCTTATACATTTTTTGGATTTTTTTTTATATTAGAATGTCGATAACAATGTCCTAAATTTATTAATATTTTTTTGTATTTTTTTTTCATGTCGATAATAAACCGAATACATGAGTTCGTAGTAGCGCAAAGAGAAACACAAATGCTCTCAATCTGTATGACCATAACAAATACAATCTCAACTGTCAGATTGTTTTCTCAATACGTATGAATGGATCAAACGAAATCTGGTCCGTCCATCATTTACACTCGGATTCACTTTTTTTTTAAAGCATTTGATTCTCATTCTCAAATCAATTCTTATCCGTTTCTCCCAATCTTCCTCCTCCACTCATCGACGCGTTTGTTCTTCTTTTAATGATATCTTGAGATCCAGTGGTTGGATCATGATGAAATATTTATATGTGAGACTAAGTTGTATGGTGGAAGTACCGTAAAAAATTCAGTAACATCGGGTCACGTTTGCTACGTGAAAAATTGATAAACTGAGACTGAAATGTGATGAGTTAAAAATCCTGGACAGCCAACTGTTCGTTGTGTTTTCTCAATATCCGTCTATCGGATGAATCTAGAATTAGTGTGAACTAAAGCTACTTCATGATCTGTATGAATTTTCAAAATTACTTCATGACCTATGCGGCTAGTCGAAATCAAAATCGGAAGCACAAAAACACAAAGAAAAAGCACAAAGAAACACACCATGGCGAAGTTAGAGATATCATTCTTGAAATTGATAGTTATTCGATGTTTTTTTTTAGATTGAAAATTCAAGAATGATATCTCTAAAATAAGTCAGATTAAAGAATTTTCAATCTAAAAAAAAACAGATATCTAAAAAAATAAGCACAAAGAAACACACCATGGCGAAATTGATGGCATGTCCATAGAACTTACTAAACCTATCCATTTTTTGGATTTTTTTATATATTCTTATACATTTTTTGGATTTTTTTATATCAGAATGTCGATAACAAGGTCATAAATTTATTAATATTTTTTTTGGATTTTTTTTTTCATGTCGAAGGTTGATTATAAACCGAATATATGAGTTCGTAGTAGCAAAAAGAGAAACACAAATAAGCTCAATCTGTATGAGCATAACAAATACAATCTCAACCGTCAGATTTTTTTCTCAATCCGTATGAGTGGATCAAAAGAAATCTTGTCCGTCCATCATTTAAGATATAGTAGAATAAAAAAAAGAAAAAAAAAACTTTGACACGTGAAAAAAAAAATTCTTTGACACGCGAAATCTGGTCCGCCACATTCCAATTTCCACGGTGCCAGTGCAATGACACGTGAAAAAGTGGTAAATACTTTTTGTATTTTACCACTCTCCTCACGTGAAAATGTGTCATCAAAGGGAATGAAAACATGGGAGAGAGAAACCATGTTATCAGTAACGAGGATAAATCCAAAGTTCTTTATCTTTCTCTGTTTTATTTACTCAATCCAAAGTTCTGTCATCAAAAGTGAATGAAAACATGGGAGAGAGAAACCATGTTATCAGCTGATGTGCCTAATTCCAGTTTTTAGCCAACCAAATCGAAAATTGCTCAAAACAAAGTTTGATTTTCTATCAAAAATTGCAAACTCATGCTTCCACAGCGTGGATTTTCAAGGATTCCAAAAATACATCTAATCTCTTTGTTCATCAACAGCAGTTAATGGCAGCAACACCAACTCGTCCCTGTAATTTCAGTGTGGATTCTATACCAACTCTGCTGTCAAATTCCAAATTCAGCTCAAACCCATTTTCTAATTCATTATTGACTCTTCAAAACACCTCTTTTATTTATACCATTCAGCCATAAAATCAAATGTTTGTTTACCAATTTGCGAAGAGATAGAGAGCGGTGGAATAAATTTCGATGAGCAAAGATATGTTTGCTTATCAAAGAAAATGGTTTCAAAAACCGTCAATTTGTATATCATGGGAGAAATGAAGAAATCACCGAGATATTGATAACCACAGGCGGATTTTCAATCCAGCGACATCAATTCTTTATTTTCTATGACTTATTCCTGCTGCTTCCCTTTCTTTCTCAATTACACCTATTCCAAGTACCCAATTCTTTATTCGAAACCATAAAATCAAACCCGAATTAGTCTTCTAAATCAAAAATCAACATCACCACTGAGCTATAAAGGAGCATTGAGTTGTGCCGAATTAACTCGGTTTATTCGATCGGATTCAGAATTGAACATTTAGTTTTCTTAATGATTCTATTCTCTTGGTAAGAACACTATCTCACATCTCACATACAAATAAGAATCTGTTTTTTTTTTTTTTTAGATTGAAAATTCTTTAATATGACTTATTTTAGAGATATCATTCTTAAAATTGATAGTTATTCGATGTTTTTATGTGCTAAATAGATGTAAAGTCTTGATTTGTTCTCACCATGGCGAAGTTAGGGTCTGTGTATCGGCTGGTCGGAATTTGCAGTGGTGATATGAATGGACAACAATGGTGATTATTCTAAACTTCCCCATGGCGACAATTAAAGTGATTTTGGTGGTGCTTGTCTTGTTTATTTACAATGGGTTCTGCCTAGATTTGGTCTTGGTTTAATGGTGATTGACAACAAAAACAAATCGAGGATATGGTTATGGGTTTGATAATGGTCTTGCTGATGCGGGAATTGGTGACGCAGTGGTGTTCATGGTGTCACATAGAAACAAGGAAAGGGCGGAGCTAGTGGCAAAGACACAATTATAGCAATTTAGCCGATTCTATTCAAAAATAAAAAAATTAAACCGGAATTTTCGGGGAATAATTTGTTCAATAACCAAGATTTTTCAAAAGCTTAAAGTGAAAATCTAGGAGGCGTGACAAATTTAGGAGGCGTGGAAAAAGAACAGACAAGAAAAAAAAGGGAGCACGGGACAAAAGATAAAGTGTGGTCCGACATTTCTCATTTAGTGGGGTCGGATAAAGTGGAGATGGATCATACGGCACCAATGGAAATAGATATTACTCCTGCATTTAAGCTTACTTGTTCAACCGACTGGGAACCTGCTATTTTAAAACAATAAAAAAAACAACCTGCGAATATAATATAATTGTAATTAAATTTCAGTTTCGATGAATTGTAAATATGTGTGGATCAATGGAAAGTAAATTTCATGATGCAGATAAGATGTAATTTTTCCATATACTTTCCACTGGTGTGGATAAGATGTATGTAAATTTGTCATAAATTAAGTTAATTAATTGTTAATTTTATTTTTAATTAAACAAGTCGGGTTACCCGTAAACCCGCAAGCTTTACCTGTTATGGGCGCGGGTTGAAGAAATGCTAACCCGTGAAGAATAACTGCCCCGGCCTGCCCGTTTGTCATCTCTAACACAAATGCCATGACAGTTTTATATAAAATAGAATAGTCACTGTAAGAGTGTTAAAGTGACTGTTTGTAAAGAAAAAGAAAAACGTCAGCAAAATGTACATATATTGACGGTTATATAAGAAAACCGTTGGAATTGTATTGACGGTTTTTTGGGAAAATAGTAACCATAACATCGTTAAGGTGTCGTTTTCAATAAAAAACCGTCGTGGATGTCTGTTACAATGACAGTTTAATATATTTCATGACAGTTTTGAAGGCTAATTGGTGACAGTTATGTGACAGTTCATAAGCGCCAGTATAAGATAACCCCTACGGTGACATCGACATTGGTGACACTTTCAAATTTCACCTGAACCGTCATGGAATCGATACAGTGACAGTTTTGAAATGTCACCTATGTTGATATTTGGCCTAGTGTTAACAAGGCATCGTTCATTGTCTTCAAACTCCTTATCCCTAGCCCGCCTTCACTCTTCGAAACATTAACTTTTTTCCAAGACCTCCAATGTAATCTTTTCTTCTCTAAAGTATCTCCCCAAAGAAAATTTCGCATAAGTCTCCCTAACTTCTTCACCATTGAAGCCGGAATATGAAAAAGAGATAAATAATACAAAGGGATGGCCGCTAGGGTGCTGTTGATGAGCACCACTCTTCCTGCTTTCGAAAGGTACCTCCTCTTCCACGACGCTAGTCTAAGCGTCATCTTCTCAATTATCGCATTCCAAACTGACTTTAACCTTGTGGAAACTCCAATTGGAATTCCCAGATAAGACATAGGAAAATCAGCTACCATACACCTTGCTAAGGTAGCACAACCTTGAAGCTTTTCCTGTGAAACCTCTATACCTTCCATGGAACTCTTGGCAAGGTTCACCTTCAAACCCGTTTTAGCTTTAAATTCCTCTAAAACCTCCATAAGTTTCTGCACCACTTCTATATTCGCGTCCAAAAACACAATCGTATCATCGGCAAATTGAAGATGTGATATTTCCATACCATTTTTCCTGACATAAAAACCTTTCAGAAACCCATCTGCCTTAGCATTTGCCATAAGTTTGTTAAACACTTCAGCCACCAATAAGAATAAGAACGGCGAGAGAGGGTCCCCTTGCCTCAACACCCTAGAAGCCTTGAAGAAACCTTTCGCTGCACCGTTTATAATCACAGAGAACCTTGCAGTAGAGATGCAGTAACGAACCCATCTTCTCCACTTCCAACCAAACCCCATCTTCCTGAGAACCCCATCAACATCCCCCTACAAAACATGATCATAAGCTTTTTCCATATCCAACTTGCAAACAATACCTTCTTTTTTTTCTCTTTTTCTTGAATCAATGAGTTCATTAGCTATCAAAATACCATCCAAAATTTGTCTTTCGGCTAGAAAAGCTCCTTGCGATTGAGATATCAGACTTGGAAGTACCAATTTTAACCTATTTGCAAGCACTTTAGATAAAATTTTGTAAATGGTACTTACCATACTGATAGGACGAAAATCCTTCAAGTCGATTGCAGCATTCTTCTTCGGAATCAAGGACAGAAAAGTACAGTTTAATCTCCAGTCTACACCTCCTTTCTCGTTAAACTCGTTCACCACCTTCATGAAGTCATCCTTAATAACATCCCATGAATGTTTATAGAATTCAATAGGAAATCCGTCAGGTCCTGGAGACTTATTCAACTTGAAGGATCTAATGGTAGATATAATCTCCTCCTCTGAAATTTCTCTTTCAAGCCAAACGTTCTCAGTCTCGGAGATGCTAGAGAAGTTGAACTCATCCAACTGGACACGGTCCCCCTGATCCCTGGAGTAAAGGTTTTCATAGAATTCAATAACTTCTTTCTTAATACGCTCTTGACACACCACCTCCTCCTCCTCGATCTTTAACTTAAAAATCGCATTTCTTCTTCTGTGTCCGTTAGCAATTTTGTGAAAGATCCTAGAGTTCCTTTCTCCCTCTACCAGCCATTGAGTTTTAGCTCTAGCTTTCCACCTCTTTGTAATCATAAGTAACACTTCATTATGCGCTCTATGAAGACCATCCCTTTCTAAGAACTCACCTTCTGAAATTGGAGCAGCAACTTCTTCTATTTTGTCAATAATATCTATCAACACTTCCAGTTCTCTCAACTTCTTATCCAAAAGTGTTAGAAAAAAACAATGTTTTGTTTTAATCAAAAAATGCATGGACCATGTTTTGATCCCAAGACCTATTACTCCCTAGATGTTTTTTCATGTGAATGAATAAAACATTAGTCCCATATAGACTAAAACACTTAGAGTTTTAGACTTAAATAGCATTGGTTTAGCCTTAAGGGTATGGCCCTTTGGGTCTTTAGACCTTTGTGTATGGGGAAAGCCCTAGACTATGGCAAGGTTGCCTAAACCTTATTGCATTTCTTATTGCCTTTCCCGTTCGCACGGTGCTTCGCCTGAGAAGCACGCACGCTCGCTCGGCTAGGCTCGGCTGGGCGTCGGCGTGGGGGCGTGGGCGCGTGGGCGTGGCGTGGGCGTGGGCGAGGGCGAGGGAGAGGGAGAGGGAGAGGGTGAGGGAGAGGGTGAGGGTGTGGGTGTGGGTGTGGGTGTGGGTGTGGGTGTGGGTGTGGGTTTACCCGACCCTATCTTTTTTACTGAAATTTTCCACACGCTTCTCCCACACATGCAAAGAATTTTAATTCTTTGCCTTCTCGGTTTTGGATATCCGATGACCTCGAGAAGCATCTTCCTTCACGCGTGTCACACGGTGCATTTGACACTGTGCCTCGAGAAGAATCTCGAGAATTTTAAATGTCCGACAAAAAGAATTTCTTCGTATTTTTAGCGGATGCTTTTACTCGTCCGACAAAAGCAAACGCGTGAATCACGGAAGATCATGTCGCACATTGGATTCTAAGTCGAACGTTCAAATAATTTTTGCTATAAATACCAGATGAATTCTTCATTTGAAACCATACCCTTTCGAACTCTTCTCTACGAAATTCTTCTTCTTCTTTTATTCTTTGAAATTTTATTTAAGTTTGAAACATTAAATAGAGTTCTTAGTTTCTGAGAAAAATAAAAAACGAGTTGTAGTTTGAAACATAATTTTGTAATACTACTTCTCTATTTACAAAAACATAGTTAGTTTGAAACATAAATTACTTTTTACATTTCTCTGAAACTGGTTGTAGTTTCGATTTATGTTTTTGTTTTCATTATTTCTTGCCAAGTTCTAAGGGTTCTCTCTGTGTATGCTACACATAGAGGAGAACTAACGATAGTTGTATCCTGGAGGTAATTTGTTAATTGTTATAGCATCTCGGAGGAGTAGCAGGCAATATTACCTTTAGCTCGGCGTATCTCATACGTGCCTCTACTAAGTTTTTGATACTATCATCGGTGCATCTCCGGTATAACAATAACACATCGGTGAGTGTTAAGTATTTTTCTCATGTTTCTTGAGTTGTTTGTTACTATTATCGGTGTAATCAAAGTATTATTTCTCGAGTTGCATACGAAATTGTAACTTATTTCCAACAATCTAAAGGTAATATCTTGCCTTATTGTAATATTGTAATATTGTAAGTCTTTGTAAGAACATGGGAAAAAATACCGTAGAAAAACCACCAAAGTTCAGTGGTAAGGACTTTAAGAGATGGCGAGTCTAAAATGCTATTCTTCCTAAATGACCAAAGGTTAGATGGATATGCTTTAGAAAAACCCTCGAGAAAACTTCATCGCCGTGGTAATGAAGATCAATTGGACAGTGGAATAGGAAGAATTATTTGTGCAAGAATCATATTCTTAATTGTCTTGATGATTCCTTGTATGACTTCTATAATGCAAAAGAAGATTTTAATGCTTTTGATTTATGGGAAGCTCTAGAAGAAAAATATCATCTTGAAATTTTGCTTGGAAGTAAGAAATTCTTGATGGCTAAGTTCTTAGAATACAAGATGACTGACGAAAAGCTGTGGTAGAACAGTTCGTTGAACTTCAACTCCTCATCAGCGAGATTCTTGCTGAAGGCATGACTTTTGATGAAGCTCTACAAGTATCCAATTTGTGATTGAAAAGCTTCCACCCTCATGGAGCGAATACAAGAGGAGGCTGCGACACAAGACTCGTGAAATCACCATGGTGGAGCTTGGCAAAAAGATCCAGGTTGAGGAGCTTATGTGCAGCAAGGACAAGAGCATGTTCTTGAGCAAAAACATGACCTACAAAGCTCATGTTTTGGATGATAAAGCTGCTTCAAAGAAAACTCTGGAGAATCCGGCAAAATTGGTAATAGACGTAGCATGTTACGTCGAAAACCCAGAGGTAACAATTTTAAGCCTAAGGGTGGTGTCACTAAGCACACCATCAAAGGCGACTGTTTTAACTGTGGAAAACCTGGACATATGGCTAAAGACTGTAAGGCCCCTAAAAGGATCAAATATGATCCAAAACAGAAAAATAAGGCAAACCTAGTAGATGATCCTGGATACTTTCTTGGCATGGTGTACGAAGTCGACCTTGTCTCTAGTGTGACTAATGTGAGAGACTGGTGGCTTGATTCTGGAGCCACCAAGCATGTCTGTAAATTCAGAAATGCTTTCTCCTCTTATGCCATAGTAGGAGATGATGAGAAATTGTTCATGGGAAACTCTACCACCGCGAAAGTGGAGGGAAAGGCAAGGTCGAACTGAAGTTAACCGGGAAAAACTCTCGCATTGAATGACGTATTTTACGTCCCAGGACATATGCAAAAACCTTATCTCAGAAACCATCTTACTAGGAAAAGGATTTAAGATTGTTCTTTGAATCTAATCTTGTTGTCCTTTCTAAGCATGGTGAATTCGTAGGAAAAGGTTATGTTACCGATAACATGATTAAGCTTAGTGTATCGATTTGAAATTGAATGTTAATGCATCTTCTTCTCGCTTATGTTTGTGACTCTTCACATGTTTGGCATGATAGACTTGGGCATGTTAATCTCAAATCTCTAGAAAGACTTGCTAATTTAGGTTGCATACCAAAAATAAACTTTGATAAAAATCAAAGATGTGAAATCTGTGTTGAATCTAAATATACAAGAAAACCGTTTAATAAAAGGATTGAACGTAAAACAGTTCCTTTGGAACTAATACACTAGGATTTAGGAGATTTGAAATCAACACCAACAAGAAGTGGTAAAAAATGGTACATCACTTTTATAGATGATTACTCACGCTATTGTCAGGTTCATCTTCTTAGAAGTAAAGATGAAGCCTTAGAGGCCTTCAAATTTTATAAAATTGAAGTAGAAACCCAAAAAGGAGTTAAAATTAAAACTCTTAGGTCAGATCGTGGCGGTGAGTATGTGATACCCATAGGTGAGTTTTGTAAACATAATGGAATCATTCATGAAACAACTGCACCATATTCACGAGAATCGAATGGTGTATTTGAAAGAAAAAATAGAACACTCATAGATATGGTAAATGCTATGTTGACAAGTTCGGGGTTATCTTCGAACTTGTGGGGGAAGCTATCCTTTTGCTTGCTATATTTTGAACCGAGTTCCATTTAAAAAATCGATAAAACTCCTTATGAATTGTGGAATGGTAAACAACCTTCCTATGCATACTTTAAAGTGTGGGGGTGTTTGGCCAAGGTGGCCATTCCTCATCCCAAGAAAACTAAATTAGGTCCCAAAACAATTATTTGTGTTTTCTTAGGGTATCTGAGCATACAATTGCATACGGGTTCTTGGTCATCGATTCGACCATAATAACATTGGTGAGAACACCATATTGGAATCTAGAGATCTTTGTGTTTTATGAACACATTTTTCCTTTAAGGTCTGGACCTCGAAAAAGGGTCCATGATGACCTCTCGGATGTTCCATCGACTAGTCAAACTCCAACTTTGGAGTATGAGACTGAACCGAGAAGAAGTAAAAGGGTAAGAACTGAAACAAGTTTTGGCCCAGATTTTTTGACTCTACCGTTAGAGTCAAAACCAAAACCTACAAAGAAGCTATGACTTCTCCAGAAGCTCCCTTCTGGGAAGAAGCTTCATTAAATGAATGGGAGTCCATTCAGCAAAATGAAACTTGGGAGCTTGTAGATTTACCTCTGGTAGTAAATCCATAGGTTGTAAATGGGTGTTCAAAAGGAAACTTAGAACAGATGGAACTATAGATAAATATAAAGCTAGGTTGGTAGCTAAAGGCTATAGACAACAGGAAGGATTAGATTTCTTCGATACTTATTCACCAGTCTCTAGAATCACCTCGATTAGGATGTTGATTGCTATAGCTTCAATTTATGATTTGCATATACATCGGATGGATGTTAAAAGCGCATTTTTATATGGTGAATTGAATGAAGAAATTTATATGGATCAACTTTGAAGGCTTTATTGTAAAAGGTTGTGAAAACAAAGTATGCAAGTTGAACAAATCTCTTTACGGTTTAAAACAAGCACCTAAACAATGGCATGAAAAATTTGATCATGTTATGATAACTAATGGTTTCAAGGTTAATGAATCGGATAAATGTGTTTACATTAAATGTGTGGATGATTCTCATGTTATTGTGTGCCTATATGTTGATGATATGCTCATATTAGGCGTAACCTTGATATTATTAATAACATTAAAAGCATGCTTAGAGATAATTTTGACATGAAAGACTTAGGCCCTACTGATGTAATCTTAGGGATGAAAATCGAAAAGACGTCGATGGATATAGTCTTAGTCAATCTCATTATCTTTGAAACCGTATTAAAGAGATTTAATTATGAAAATGCTAAACTGCATCTACTCCTTTTGATCCCACTTGTAAATTGAAAAAGAACAAGGGTAAGGGTATTGATCAACTTGAGTATTCTCGCATTATTGGTAGTCTTATGTATTTGATGAACTGTACAAGACACGATATTGCTTACTCTGTGAGTAGATTAAGCGGTATACTTGCAACCCAGGGCAGGATCACTGGTATGCTCTCTTCAGAGTTTTACGTTACACGAGAGGGACCTCAAACTATTGCTTAAGTTTTGGGAAGTATCTGCTGTCTTTGGAAGGGTATTGTGATGCCAACTGGATATCGGACTCGAGAAGAGTGCAAGTCTACTAGTGGGTACATCTTCTTACTTGGAGGTGCGTCTGTTTCATGGAAGTCTACCAAACAGACATGTATAGCTAAATCCACTATGGAGTCTGAATTTATAGCCTTGGAAAAAGCTGGAGAGGAAGCTGAATGGATACGATGTTCCTGGGAGGAATTCCACTCTGGCCCAAGCTGTGTCTTCAATTGCAATCCTTTTTGTGATAGTAAAGCTGCTCTTGGTTGTGCAAAGAACAATGTATACAACGGGAAGTCTATACATATACGAAGAAGACACAAGACGGTGAAACAACTACTCTCTACTGGTATTATCTCGATAGACTTTGTAAAATCCAAAGATAATCTTGCGAGATCCTTTGACGAAAGGCTTAACCAGAGAGGAAGTTAAATTTACATCGAGGGGATGGGACTTAAGCTCATTGAATAAATCACCATGAAGGATACTCAACCTTGTGATTGGATTTCCAAAATCAAGGTTCAATGAGACAACTAATTTATGGTGATATTGGGTAAAGCACTATCTTTGTCCCTCCCTATGGTGTAACTGTGCGATAGTGCTCCAGCGGAGAATTAAAGGATGATCTTTTGCGATCTTAATGGGTACCATGGCTTTGATTAAAGCGGGGTGTGGCAGGACACTCTTTATGGACTCACCTTTGTGGATGTTGGAAGTGGGGCCGCTTCCTATGAGAATTTGAGCTAATTCTCTAGAGACATTCATTAAGTCCGGGATTTTAGCCCACGGCCAAAATGGGCACAACCGCAAGAGCTTGGCATTTGTTTTCTTCGGTTGAGGCATCAAGTGTGGCTGTTATTTTCTGAATTGCATTCATTGTTGGCGGTTCAAGACATTGCGTTCACCGTATCAACAAGCGATTCAGGTAACCTCTCACTAAGTTAAGGTTCAATCTTTGGGACACCTTAGCCTATATTGTTGCCTTATGTTTTCTCGTGTTTTATCGAAATGTTTTATTATTCATGTGGGGGATTGTTAGAAAAAACAATGTTTTGTTTTAATCAAAAAATGCATGGACCATGTTTTGATCCCAAGACCTATTACTCCCTAGATGTTTTTTCATGTGAATGAATAAAACATTAGTCCCATATAGACTAAAACACTTAGAGTTTTAGACTTAAATAGCATTGGTTTAGCCTTAAGGGTATGGCCCTTTGGGTCTTTAGACCTTTGTGTATGGGGAAAGCCCTAGACTATGGCAAGGTTGCCTAAACCTTATTGCATTTCTTATTGCCTTTCCCGTTCGCGCGGTGCTTCGCACAGAAGCACGCACGCTCGGCTCGGCTCGGCTCGGCTCGGCTCGGCGTGGGCGTGGGCGAGGGCGTGGGCGAGGGCGAGGGCGAGGGCGAGGGAGAGGGTGAGGGTGAGGGTGAGGGTGAGGGTGTGGGTGTGGGTGTGGGTGTGGGTTTACCCGACCCTATCTTTTTACTGAAATTTTCCACACGCTTCTCCCACACATGCAAAGAATTTTAATTCTTTGCCTTCTCGGTTTTGGATATCCGACGACCTCGAGAAGCATCTTCCTTCACGCGTGTCACACGGTGCATTTGACTTTTGTGCCTCGAGAAGAATCTCGAGAATTTTAAATGTCCGACAAAAAGAATTTCTTGTATTTTTAGCGGATGCTTTTACTCATCGACAAAAGCAAACGCGTGAATCACGGACAGACTGTCGCACATTGGATTCTAAGTCGAACGTTCAAATAATTTTTGCTATAAATACCAGATGAATTCTTCATTTGAAACCATACCTTTCAGAACTCTTCTCTCTGAAATTCTTCTTCTTCTTTTATTCTTTCAGAAATTTTATTTAAGTTTCTGAGAAACATTAAATAGAGTTCTTAGTTCTAGAAAAATAAAAAACGAGTTGTAGTTTACGAAACATAATTTTGTAATACTACTTCTCTGTTTACAAAAACATAGTTAGTTTACAGAAACATAAATTACTTTTTACATTTCTCAAAAACTGGTTGTAGTTTCGATTTATGTTTTTGTTTTCATTATTTCTTTGCCAAGTTCTAAGGGTTCTCTCTGTGTATGCTACACATAGAGGAGAACTAACGATAGTTGTATCCTGGAGGTAATTTGTTAATTGTTATAGCATCTCGGAGGAGTAGCGAGGCAATATTACCTTTAGCTCAGCGTATCTCATACGTGCCTCTACTAAGTTTTTGATACTATCATCAGTGCATCTCCGGTATAACAATAACACATCAGTGAGTGTTAAGTATTTTTCTCATGTTTCTTGAGTTGTTTGTTACTATTATCAGTGTAATCAAAGTATTATTTCTCAGTTGCATACGAAATTGTAACTTATTTCCAACACCTAGTAACTACAAATCTATCCGACCTGCATAACACCGGAGAAGTCTGCATATTTGACCATGTAAACAACCCTCCATTCAACGGCAGATCACAGAGCTCATGTCTTCGCATAAACCAATCAAACCTCCTCATATTCAGATCGGAATCAGTGGGAGTATCTTTTCCGACGCGACTCTAATGACGTTGAAATCTCCTCCTATACACCAAGGTAAGTCAGGCCACTTTAACCTCACCTCATCAAGCTCAGACCAAATGCGCATTCTATCTGCATCCCCAGTTGGACCATAAACATTAGTAAGAACGCAATCAAAACCATCACAGATTCTTGTCCCTCTGATAGAAAGACAATGTAATTGAGAAAAAACCTCCACACAATTAAAGATGGCCTCATCCCACACTGTTAACATTCCCCCTGAAGCACCGATAGAATTAACTGTAGCCCATTGATGCATCCCTGAACCCCAAAGACTTCTGACTATAGAATCAGTCATATTCTCCATTTTTGTTTCTTGTATAAAAATCACAGCTGCCTTTTCAATCTTCACCACTGAGCTAATTGCAGTATCTCTACCTTCCGTCCCCAACCCTCTAATATTGTAGCTAAGTATGTTAAAATCCATTGAAACATTCACCGCCCTTCCTTGAAGCTAAATTCTCATCCTCCACTGAACACTTCCAATTAAATTGAACAATATCCTTTTTGACGATCTCTTCTATATAAGATTCAAGTTGAGGAGATAATGGAATTGATGCACAGTGACTCTTATCCAACCAAACCTCATCTAAAAATTGTGGACAAAAAGCCTTAGAACCAAGACTTTCCTGAACATAATTGTTACCCCCAACAATGTAATCCACCACGCTAGCATCCATGTGAGCTTCCACTATATCCTCAGCTTCCCATCTTCGTTTATCATCTTCTTCCTCTCCACGGAAACCACGAATTTCCTTCTTCTCACTCTTCCCTTCGTCTAGCGATTGCATCCCCTCACCGGCCATTCCGTTGAGCATAAACTTCAGGAACCTTTTTTGTTTGAATCTTCTATGATTGATGACCTTATGTATCTTCAATTTTCCTTTTACTCTCCAATGGATGTTTTCAGTAAAACAAAATCCTGACTTAGCTCTACCCCGTTCGTCTTCGCCTGGCTCCACTTCTTCTACACCCGAGAGATTAATTAATTTAGACGGCCTTGAAACTGTAGCCACATGCGCCATCGTACTACTCTGCTTAGAATTAATGCCACATGTGCCATCGATTGCCCCTGTAGCCACATGCGCCATCGTACTACTCTGTATAGAATTAATGCCAACACCACCGGATAAAAACACTTGAATATTAATAGCTGGGCTGTTAACACTTGATGAACCCATAGGGATACCATACTCCTTTATCACTTTATTTCCAGGAATCGTGTTGCTTTGCAGATGTGTTGAAAACATTTCTGTACTTTGAACCCCTCCCCCATATTCTAAAGAAAGTGCACTTTTCCTTGTATCTAGTAGTACTACCGACAAGTCTTCAGAAGCTAACCCATGCCTGTCTTTGTTTAATACCTCTCTCACCTCTAAAGCGCTGCCTTCCCTAACTTCTGATATTTTCCGGAATGGACTGTCCCCTTGAATTGAATTCAAAAACTCAAATTGATTACTCAAATTTCCCCCTGACGTGGATGCTTCTCCTCCCTTCTTTCTACTGAAAGGTGTTACCGTTATAGTTGTAGCCGGAGAAAAAAACTCAGGATTCAGATGATACTTGCCCTTTGCCGTATCCTTAATGTTAGAACAAGGGGTCTGTAATTGCTCGCGAGGTTCCCTTTCCTTAAATTTATCATCACTTCCCGCCACTACCGTGCACTTGATCTTATCTAAGTTGCCTGTCGGAATTACCTGAAGTAACACGCATATTTCTCTATTATCTATTCACTTTGTGATGGCTGCCGGAATGTCTTGTAACTTAGCCTCCACACAAATAGTAGCCTCTGTAAGCTTGAAAAATCCTGATGTTGCAGTTGAGATTGCCACCAAAGCGCCCCACTCCTCAGTTATGTTCTTAAATGAATATTCATTCCATAGATCCAAGGGTAATCCCTTAATTCTTAACCAGACTTTGGTTTGAATTAAAATGTTTTTAGTAACCTCCGACCACCCAGGGGACCATTTTTGGAATCTAACGTTACTTAATTTAATGCCAATATCTTTAATGTTAAGAATTTGATCCATCTGAGAATCATTCTCTGCAATAAAAATAGCATGTGTAGCATCCAACTGCCTGAGACTCATATTCCTCGACCACCCCATCTTCTTCTTAATTGTACTTGCAACCAATCTCCAACCTGGATTCCATATACCAGTAGAAACAACAATTCCATAGTCTCTTATTTCTTGAGCTTCAAAACCTGGGTTCCATGTTGTTGAGTAACTCTTCGACTGCTTGTCTTCCTTGTTTGTAGACACCACCCTTACGTAGCTTGCCTTTTCTGCATCGATCTTGATACTTTTAGCTTGTTGCCATTGCGGAAAATATTTAAGATTAGGTAGTTGTTGACTTGAGGCAGACTTCTTCGATAGAATAACTTCCAACTGAGAAGCCCACGTCTCCCATCCCCATCTATCACGACCAGCCGGGAAGAAAAAACTGTTTTTCTTTCCGTTATTGTTTGAGTAGAGATATCGAGAGGCCCTGATAAATTCTCCTTTGTTATTGTGTTGTCTTTCAAAAATCCATCTGCACTCCTTCTCCAAACATTTAACCACATCATATTGTATCGAAGCTCTATTGTGATGATGTCTCAGGAAACCGGTTAGCACATAGATTGATTCAAACGTTAAAGAATCTACCCATGAAAATCCATGCCCTTTTTCTGAGATTTCAATTATAGAACAGTTCACTCTTGTACATGAAAAATATTTATGTTCAATATCTAGCCTTCGAGTCAAGGTCTCCATTCCTATAAGGAGACAAAAAACCCTGTAAAAACTTCTCTGTCTCCAGTGCCGCTATATCTTGAATTCCGCTGTAATTATTGGTTGGTTTCACCAAATAAGTTAAAAAACACATGCACACAAAAATTGCACTCCTTAATAGACAAATAAAATAGAGAGTAGGGAGATTAAGAACCTGTCTTCAGATGTTCCAGAGGTGATTTCCTTAACCAAGTATCTGATTTATTGTGAATAAATAAAATTGTGACTCACAAGTTTCTCAAATTAAAATACTAAGTTAGAAATAAATAAGCAAAGCACTAACCTGTCGGTAGTGCCGACTCGATAGTAATTCCACTGTACTACCGACTCGGTAGTAATTGATTTTGGTGATTGATATACTTCATCACTCTGCCCATCATAGGATGCAGACTCCTTATACAATTTGTCACAATCTTCAATGGTTATTTCCCAGAGAAAAGTACTGAATTGAAAATCTGGTATCGATTTCAATTTACAGCAGCCAATGATCCCTAGAGTCTCAAGGACAGGGAAGGAAATACAAAAATGTGGTGGAGGAGGAGGAACCCATTCTTCTAAATTATCCATATCACCAAGTTCCAACCTGGTTAACGAAGGAAATGATGTTGGGTGCAATAATCAAAACAAAGAAAAAAATTAATAAGCAAAAGTTATTGATACTTAGCTCCTTTTAATGGAAGTAATGGATTTGACGAAACGTGCGAGCTTCTCATATCTCCACAACAACAACAAGGCAAAACTTTGAAAAAACAGAGTGAGTCACGTGTTCAACACGTTGCCCTTAAGACATTAGCGCCCGGCTACACTCAAGAGTGATTCTATAGCCCTCACAGGACGGATA